>ML675619.1:5178082-5358429 GCA_007922155.1 Mesoclemmys tuberculata
AGATCAGTTATAAAAAGGTTAAATAAGGTCGGTCCAAGAACCAATCCCTGCCAGCAGTAGCTGTGCCTCAGGTGCTACAGCTCTCAGCCTGGGGGGGAGACAGCCTTCCCTCCTCGGGCTTCAGGCTGTGTCTGGTCTGCTATGCCCTGAAGCTTTTTCTTATATGGGCCTGCTGAGCCCTGATTGGCTGTTGCTCTCAGCCCTCTCCAATTGGCTGCTTCCCGTGCAGCCTCCTGAAGGCTCTGTTGACTACTTCTCTTCCAGTGTGAGGCAGTTGTCCCATCACAATCACCCATTGCATTGTTTTCACGTGGTGATCAATTATTAGTTACCACTCATACACTGTGCATTTATTTTAAAATGAAGTTTTAGTAATATTATTTATTTATTTATTTATTTATTTATTATTTATTACTATTTATCACTCATATTGTAGTAGCAATCAGAAGGCCCAGTTAGGATTCATAGATTCCAAGATTATGAAGGATCATTGTGATCATCTAGTCTCATCTGCTATATAATACAGACCATAGAACTTCCCCAATATAATTCCTAGATCATATCTTTTAGAAAAACATCCAGTCTTGATTTAAAAATTGCCCGTGCAGGGGGTTGCACCACAACTCTTGATAAATTGTTCTAATTGGTTAATTACTTTCACTGCTAAAAATATATGCTTTATTTCCAATCTGATTTTGTCTAGCTTCAATTTCTAGACATTGAATCATGCTAAATAAATAGATTGAGTTCCATGAGTCTATCGCTATAAACTGTGTTTTCTAATCCTTTAATTATTCTTGTGGCTCTTCCTTGAGCCCTCTCCAATTTATCAACAACCCCCCTTGAATTGTTGATTCCAGAACTGGACACAGTATTCCAGCAGCAGTTACACTAGGGCCAAATACAGAGATAAAATAACCTCTCTGCTCCTACTCAAGATTCCCCTGTTTGTGCATCCAAGGATTGCATTAGCCCTTTTTGCACAGTGTTACAACTGGGAGCTCATGTTCAACTGATTATCCACCATGACCTCCAAATCTTTTTAGGGTCACTGCTTCCCAGGATAGCATCCCCCATCCTGTAAATATGGCCTACATTCTCTGTTTCTAGAGGTATACATTTACATTTAGACATATTAAAATGCACATTATTTGCGTGTACCTACTAAGTAATCTAGATTGCTCTATATTAGGGACTTGTCCCCTTCATTATTTACCATTCTCCCAATTTTTGTGTCATCTCCAAACTTTATCAGTGATGAATTTATGTTTTCTTCCAGGCCATTGATAAAACTGTTAAATAGCGTCAAGCAAAGAACATTTTCCTGTAGGATCTCACTAGAAACACATCTGGCTTAAAAATATCTGACTTTAGTACCTGCTGTTTAACATCCTCCTGAGATACTAGTAGAATAGAAAGAGTGTTATCATCATCATATGAGACTACATCATGTTTTCTCCCCAAATATAGAACAGAAATATTTATTGAACATTTCTGCTGTTACTGCATTATCATCGATAATGTTACTATTTCCATCTGGTAATGGACCATACTATTGTTATGTTTTGTTTTGGTCCTACTAAACTTTAAAAAAACCTCCTTCTTATTGTCCTTAGCTATGCTGGCCATAGATTTGTGTCCCTTTGCTTTCCTTATCAGTTTTCTATGATTCCTAGCTATCGATTTATATTCAAGATCAAGGTCCTATTGTGCTAGTCAAAACATTTGTTGTGCTAGTCGCTGCGGAAGCCACTGTTGAAATCCCAAGCACTCAAAAAACCCATGAGTCAACCCCCCCCTCTCCTCCCCAGTAATGAAATTTGCTTCAAAATCATAAGATTAAAAAAAAAACCTATTTGGGGGCAGGTGATATTATTGCCTTTAGTGCTTGATCCTTTAGAGTACGTATTTTTTTTGAACCATAAGGAGTAGAACTGACTCTTTTTTTAAAAAAATGAAAGCTGAGAGTCTCATAAAATCACATAACTCCAGGAGCTCCAACTTTAAGATTACCACAATATCATAATAAAAATTCTATCAATGCTACCTATGCTAGCAACATGCACAGCTTGATGATTTCTGTATCAGTTAGTCCTCTTCTCCACACACACCCCTTTTATTTTAAATTATTTTCTTAAAACTCTCTGACAAACTACTGCTTCCATCATCCCTCTTCACATTTGCTATTATTCCCCACCCCCTCTTTGCTCACAGCTGCAAATTCCAGATTCTACATCTAGGAAGGTGGGTCACATATGAACTACGTACCAGGGGTTAAAGGAGAGAGATAATGTTCCCATTAGCTACCACAAACACCCAATAATTAGCACTTCTGCCTTACCCTTCCAAAACATATAAACACAGCCAGCTAGTTTCCAGGTGTCAGTCTCTAAGGCCCAGTCTACACTTACCTTGCGGATTCGGCGGCAGTCAACGGGAGATATGCAAGTGACGTAAATCACTTGCGTATCACCCATTGACTTCACTGCATCTGCTCCGTGCGCCATCCACACTGTGCTGTGCCGAAGGGAACAGTGTTTCCTTCGACGCAGCGCTATGCCACTTACCGGGGTGGTTTTCCTATGTCAATTGCTGGATTGACTGAGTGGGTCTGCACAGACAAATTTGCCACTGCCCAGCCTACGACATTCTCCCACATTTGTTTATTTGAAAAACCAATCTCATCTTTCAACCCCCTAAATTAAATTTTAGAAAACAGGTTTACTTTAAAAAAAAAAAAAACAACCTACTGAAAAAAAACCTAAAAACATTACTGATTTTTATTGCCCCTCAAAACCCAGCAAATTTCAACCAAAATGAAGTTTTCACTGAAGTAATTTTTCATCAAATAAATATGCAGATGACATTTTTTTAACCAGCACTAGTTTTAAGGGCTAATGGACATAACTTTATATAGGACAAACTTGTATTTTGCTGTATGACTGGGTTTAACAGTAAAATAAATTTTCCTCTTCAATTGAAATGACTGACTTGTTTTCAAACCAGTCCAAGGTTACGTGGATGGTAACAAACATACCTGTGACCTTTCAAAGGTTTTCTACATTGAACAGCCCTCCTTAGAAGAAAAGAAGTCATAAAAGAATGCAGGGATTCCTACAACATTTCTTGAAAGTCTTTTCCAACTTAAGTATTGTGAACTAACATGCATGTCAACCTAGGGTGAGTTTTTCAAAGCTCCCTTTAGGCACACAGTTCACAGGAATTTTGATGAAATTTGTGCATCTAAATCCCTAAAATGGCTTTGAAAAACTCAAACTGAAATTTTACTCCAGTCCTGGTTATCTTGGCAAGCACAGCTCCTTGTGCTGTGTGTCGGATATTGCAAGTTGTTTCTGTGTGGATATCTGCAAGCTTAGGGCTTGTCTACACATCAAGTTATGTAGCTACTCCAGAATAGCTACTCCTGAATAAATCCATATGTGGACACACTTATTCTGAAATAAAAATGCCCACACATGGAGTTATCTGGGAATAGTTATTGCCCTACCTTCACCTGAATTAATTTCAGGTATAGACAAAGCCTTATAATAAATGGACTACTATTACTACCCGATTGGATGTGCAAGAGAAGACAGAAGATAAATCAGAGGGAAGTACATCACAGAGAACAATCAGGGTTTTAGTGGACATTTGATTAGACAGAACTAGGATATGATTTTTGTTAAGTGTTTGCATGAAAACTCTTTTTTATACTGAAGAGGGGGAAATAATTAAGTGCCAGACTGATTTAACTGGCTGTGTGTGTTGTGTGTCTCCTAAAAAGGATAAAATTCCTTTATCTAGAATGCTTAGGGCAGCTTTTTACTGGCACATGATTTCACATCTCAAAATGCAATGAATTAGATGGGAGCCAAAACTTAATAAGAGATAAAAGTAGAAGAGTGACAGTGTCAGGCATACAGACTTCATTCTCGCATGTTTCAACCATGCCCTCTGTGTTCATAACATTCCTTTTGTGCTGCTCAGAGTTGTGCATGATCCAGTCTCGGAAGGGTGTTGTCCCATTGTATATAATAAACTATTTGTTGTAAGAATTCTGCAGCTCTCTCCTCTCCCCCTCCTTCTCCTCAATTATGATTTCAAGGCAATGTGGGATGGTCTTTCTTGGAGAATCAGCCTAGCCAGTTTTGTCAAATACAAGGGTGGTGTTGTTCTCTCTTGAACACTAGGATTGGGAAATGTTGCTTCTTCTATGGTCAGTCAAGTAATGACTTGTGGATAGGACCCCTATGCCAAGCACTACTTCAGAGGGGGACCCCTAGACAACTTGGAAATGCCCCTCATTTCTTGCACCTTCCACCCATAATATCCATCCAAACCCTGCCCCCTCCTGGGCTGCCCATATCTTCAGTCTGGCAGAGAAAAAGCTTTCTCTTTGCCTTCCTGTTGTGGCTGCTAGAATGCCGTAGGGCTTCTTGTCTAACTGGCTAGAAAGAGTCACGCTACAGTGCTGCTGAACAACTGAGAAGCAGCTAGGAGAGAGCTGGGAAGAACTTTTATAAGGCATTGGCACACTCAGGGACAATCCCCCATCCTCCCATTTCCAGCAGGAGAGGATTTCTCTCAGTTCTGCAGAGCAGAGAAAGGCAGCTATAAACTGGGCCAACCAGCATTGTGGGAGCTGCAAGAGAGTAAGTAAGTAACATCAAACTATCCCTTGTGCTGCTGGGCTACAGAAAATGGTATAAAACAACATTAAAGGTAGGTAGCAACCACAGCAGAGGTCACAAAATGGGCAAGAATATATTAGGCTTAAAATCACACGAGAGACTCTGAGAATCATTTCTGACCAATTGGCTAATATAGTTGATTAGACTAAAATGAGCCATCTGCATGTTAGATGATGTAACAATATCATGGAGGTCGTTTGGCACTGTACACTGTTTATTACTACACAGTGTTCTGTCTGAGATGCTGTCTATCCTCCCCTCACTGAGCTAGTGGATACTAGAAAGAAATCTCTTTAAATCCTTATTATTTGTACAGGGTCACTTTATGAATTCTCCTCCACGTCCCCTACTTTGTACTACTTTAAATATATAAACATATAATTATACACACACACACACACATATATATATATGGGCCAATAGGGAGTACCAATAATTTTAGACCAAGCCATTCAAACTAGTACGTGCAGGACGGGAAAGGAACATGCTCCTGCTATTAAACTCATGAGACAACGTCCTTGGGCAAACCAGTGCACTTTCTTGTAGACAAAACCCTGAAACCTTCCCCAGATAAAACTCATAAGAGATCCCTCAAAATAATCAACTGCTATGCATATCTGTACAGACAATCAAAAACAACAAAACCCAACTTGCCTTGAAGCACTAGGATATGTGACAGTACAGCTAGGCAGCCCTCCCTAGCCTGTCCTAAATACTAGCAGACACGGTAGCTTAGATTTGGGTTAGACTGATTTCTATGGGTACAGGGAGGTGCTAATTGGGGATTCACTGCAGGAATGCAGGTGGTGTCCTTTGAGAGAGAAGGGCAGTTTTAATCTCTGAAGGTGGCTCCAGCTAACAGAGGCTGAAGAGTGGATGTGCTCAATTAGCACATCCCCGGCTAACTTGCCCATACCCTAGCCCAGATCACCTTGTACTAGTTGTATAAATCTCCACCCTAACCCCAGTGGAGTGATGGTGGAGTCACGCCTACATTAGCTGCATGAAACTCCACCTCTAATCCCAGTTTATCTCTTGCATGACCTCAACTCCTTTTTGGAATGGATTTTCTACTATTGGGGGCTATTATCAAGGTCTGTTCTGCCTTTTGCCAGGGCAGGCCCAGAATGAATCTGACCCACGGAGTATAAGGACAACAGTTTACATGGTACATAGATTAATAGCAGTAGCCTAGACCTCCACCAACAGTTAGTACCTGAGAAGTGTTCACTCACCTCTGAGGTAACCAAGAGTCATCCACTGGGGAGACATGAAAGGGAATAAATAGCTCCTCAGCTATAGCTTCTCAGAAAGACATTGTCCTTGCTTTGGGTGAGCTAGTTTTCTAAACAAAAAAATAGGCCACTTGTCATAGTACGAGGTGGAGCTCAGGCATGCAGGGTGGTGACGCTGGTTTTGGTGGGCATCAAGAGGTTGTTCAAATGAAAGGATGAGAAAGAAAAGGGTACCCTATCCTCTCACACCCAAGCCAAGCAACCCTGCTTCTACTTCCTTCTTCCACTGCTCTGCTCCATGTAGGACTGGTTTAAGGGCTTGTTCAGCGTGTGTCTGGGGGGGATCTCACTGGGAACATGGGCAGGACGTCAACATGTGAGAGAGAGCTGGTAAAGTGAGATCCTTGAGGCACAGGGGTGCCCAGCCAACAAGATGTCAATTTTACCAGCTCAGTGTCCTGCAGTCCCTTTGAGCAGCCAGTCTGTGAGGGGTTGCAAAGAAGTGTTGGTCATTCACATTGGCTTTGGAATCAAGATTTGATAAAGCCCAAATGCTTACATTACCAGTGACTTTTGGTGGATGTGGGGGAGGGGAGTGACATCAGTGGGAGTAAAGGCTGCAGGATTTGGCCCTAAATGGGTAAATATCCTTTAAAAAGTGAGCATGAAATGGGTTGATCGTAGCCCCCCCTCTGTGAAAACCTGTGATCAGTTCATCATGTCAATAACATCGTATTCATAAATGTACCACCGTGTCAGGGTTGCCCGGTGTTTTCCACTGAAATTGGCAAATCTACTTAGGAATCAGTAAAATGAAAATGTCAGGAATTTCAGACTGGGCTTAGCAAGTAGTGAAAGGAGGGTGATGACTGCCATAGGTCTGAAGAGTTATGAACTGTCTGAATCTCCTGCTTTATGGAACAGCTTAGCCATAGAGCATATTACTCTACTGCCGCTGTGGCCTGATCCTGGCTGTGGCCTTAAATTCTCTGAGGATGTTATTCATAAATGCTCAGTTAATCAACTCAGGCGCTCTCTTCAGAATTCTACTGTACAAGCCAAACTAATTTGCCAGGATAAGTGAGGTGCCAAACCCTAGAAGGTAAGCTAGAATTTGTGTGTCCTGGCTCAGAGAGCCACTATGTTTCAACCTTGAAATTTAAAAAAAAAATAAAAATGTTTTTTAACATTTATTAAATAGTTGATTTTCCACCCCAACAATTAGAACTCTGTGCTTCTGAAAGGATTTGCCCTGTGAATAAGTAGATAGCCTTTATTTTTTTTTTAATTTTACCAAAATAAAAAAAAGGTTTCTCTTTCTAAAAGTAAGGATCTAGTCCAAAATCATCCCTGGCTAGTGTGCGTGGTTACCACGCTGAAACAGAAGGCAGTTTTCTGGGTGAAATGGCAGTGCCCCAGATACCAGACCCACACGGAAAGTGTGCCAAGGTCTGTGAAGATTTTTTATGTCTCTCCTGCCATCACAAACAGGAATGTTATATCTTGCAACTGGGGAACTGGCACATTCCCCATTGATTACACCCTCTTTCTTTGAGAAAGAGAGAGAGAGGAGAGATGAATGATTTTCTTTATTCTTTTCACATGGAAAACCTCTATAAGACCAGTGACACTTGGTTCTTAACCATGGAAGGCATAGAATCCAACACAAATAGATAAGGAAGCCCCTAAGACTCTCCCCCACCCTCCCTTCTATTAAGAAACTAAAATGCTGCAATGGACTGAATAGAAAACAACCCAGGACTTTGGGCCTTCTGACTTCAACTTCATTCCTCTCCATTAACACACACCACTATGAACACATTCCAGTGTTTTATCTCATCTGCTCTTTATCACCATAGAGTGTACAGAATTCTGTGACCCTGAAGGAATGAACATTAATGCGATTCAAGTGGCAAAGGACAATTATTCAGACATTAGTTATCTTTCAGGCTGTCAGATTAGACATTTAACCATGGTAATTTCTTATCATATGCACATTGTTAACATTTGGAATCAAAAAAGGAACCTCTCCTTCCCATCTCCTCTCTCCACAGCATATTGGCATATGTCCTAGGGTTAGTTTAATCTATTCTCTGGGGACCTAAGCAAGGATCATCTGTTAGGTGAGGAGACTATATTACTCATGACTCTGTAGGCAAGGGGCCAATATGAGGACACTGGTGGACCTTGGTCAATGAGGTGAAAACTTGTGACCAAAAAGCATCTCTCTCTTCCCATTAAAGTCCAAGTCAATGGGAATTTTGCCATGGACTTCAGTCAGAGCTGGATCAGGCAGAAAGTATTGTCTCATTAGCAACAGACATATTACGTGCTGCTTTTGCATAGCCTACATCCTAGTGAATTTATTTGATATTCTAATCCTAATTATAGGGGCAGTTATAACTAGGAACAACAGTGGAGTTGCACTTTTTTGTACGTAGTATTAGCTGAACCACTTCTGTGCCATAACTGGAACACACTGGGTTAGATTCTGACACTCTTATGCTGAAAAGTACTTTCCTCCACAAGCAGCCCTATTGATTTCAGTGCCATTATTTGTGAAGTAAGGTGTATTCAACATGAGAAGAAATGTCAGAATCTGACCCTGTGTAAGTATATTGCTAATTTCATCACAGAGCTTAAATATAGTTGGAAACAAAATTTTCAAAAACACCTATGTGACTTAGAATCCTAAGTCCCATTTGCAAATGGGACTTAGTCACCTAGGAGTCTAAATCTCATAGACTTTCCAGTTTCCAAAGTCACTTCTGAAAATGGGACACAGGATCCTAGGTCATTCAGGCCTATGTCCTCAAAGGAAGTTAGATGCCTAAATAACATTTGTGGGTGAATAATTTGCCATGATTAACTTAGTCAATAAATTTAGCATCTTTCTGTTTTTCAGGCTTTCCACAAACAGATTACAAAACTCTCAAATTATGTTTTGTATTCAAAATTATTCATGAATTTCTTCAGCAAATTATTATCGGGTTGCAGAGTTTCACAAATTGCACATACAGAATTGCTTCTGTTCCCTAACTGGAAAATCTTTGTAACTCGCTAGCAACAGCACAGATTCCATACCACACATTTAAATGTAAAATTCTAAATTCACATTGTTGTAGGCTAATCACCATATGAAATTCAAGGTTTTGCCTCAGGCACATAGCTGAGCATTCAGACAAAAAAAAAAAAAGGCTTTTCATGAGTATTCATGCTAGCAAAGCTTAAGAGCTTAAATGTTCATAGAAGTGGAACAAGGAAGAGTCACCTGTGTGTTTGAATTGAAATATGTTTTCAAATTTGAACAAATATCCATAAGATCTTTTTTTTTTGCATTATTCACCTGGTTCCAGTAAATATACACTGAGAATGCTAGTGATTGAGGAATATTAAATGATTTGGAGTTGGTTTTGGATAAGCACCCATAAGTCTGTGTTCTTACCTGAACCACTTGAGTATGCAAAACTGAGCAGGGAATCCTTGAGATCAGGGATGAAAACTGGGAATCTCATGAGAAGAGATCTGTGAGAATTTTGGCATTTTTTTCAATCCAGAAATACAGATGCACATAGCAAATGAAAAAGAGCAATAATAAAGAATAGGATTTATGTCTCCTTATTGCAGCTATCAACAAAGCCACATCACCAGGAAAGGGCAAACTTGGACCATAAAAAGTTTGTATAGTCTGTTCAGATTAGAGGGGGTATTTCAGCTTCCTATAAACACTTTTCTGAACTGATTCATCCATTTGTAATAAATATCAAATCTTATTTTATTAATATGAATTATTTGGATTGGATGTCATCTACCCTGTCCTGCGCATCATGCCAGCATTGATTTCACTGGGTCTCATTCACTGTTGCTCTGCCCTTTTTCAATCATTTACATCAGTGCAAAGTGGGTGTAAAATGCCAGCATTCTGATCTGTTTGACACTAATTTTACACTGATGTTAATGACTACACAAAGTGCAGGACAAAGCTAACTTGGGCCAAGAATTCTTAAACTAGCCCGGACAAGTAGGTGTCTAGTCTAGCCGCTAGTATTTCCTGTGCAGCGGATTCCACAGCATCCTTTACAAGGGCCTTCTTTGAGTTTGACATCTGATAAATCCCTGTGTTGGATCAGATCAAATTGTCATAGCTCCAATGAAATTGCACTGTTTTACACCAGCTGAGGAGCTGGCTGATAGTGTTTAAAAAAGTACATGAAAGACAGGCAACATCATATGCTCATATGCACTTAGTGGTTGATCATGAAGGATCTGTGAGACCAACTAAGTTGCAATGAATCTAAATGGATCCTTATGTGCTCCTAGCTGCTGGTAAATCCATAAACACAGAGATACAACTTTCTCACTGTTTTATTAACAGAGCTTCATCAGTTTGCCATGCTTTCTTCCACTAAATATCAACAGTATGGGAGCCTTTCCTCCATTACAAACCTAAATCCAGCAAAACTAAGCTTCAGAAGGCATGAGAAATTTCATTCTTAAGTCTGACATAGTACTTGCAGGCCTGGAAATAGATCACTCAAAATGCCTCATTCGAAATGTGTGTGTGAGGGTGAAAGCATGAGAGTTTCAAGGTGTTCCAGGTTTTTCACAATTCTGCCTAACAAATCACTTTAAACCCTGCAAGGAATATTGCACACAAACCATGTACATTTGCTCTGAGTTCTTAAAGGGTTGGCATTTTTTTTAACTATATAAAGTACTAAGAAGTTTACCTGATCACACTGGCCTAACTCTCCAATATGGAATAAAGGATTTCTCATGTTCTAGAGGCATCAGTAACAAAAACCCTTTCTGAATATCCACTACAATTTTTTTAAGGAATGGAACAAAGGGTTTATTTTTTAGATTCAAGGGGGTAAAAGCAATAGGCTGTTCATTTTTTATTAACTAAAATGGATTTTCAGGACTTCCCTTTTTGTTCTGTTCTTAATTTTTTCATTTTCCCACATCTGCTTTGGAGCTTCACTTGTATTTGAATTAAAGCAGTGGTTTTCAACCTTTTTTATATTTGCAGATTCCTAAAAAGTTTCAAATGGAGGTGTGGACCCCTTTGGAAATCTTAGATATAGTCTACAGACCTGAAGGAGTCAGCGAACCACTGGTTGAAAACCATTGCTCTATGGTAATGACAACTTTTTGCAGACTCCTTAGACACAGTCCACAAATTGCTAGGGGTCTGCAGACCACAGGTTGAAAACCACTGAATTAGAGGGAAAACCTCTACAATACATAGTTGAAAATATAGTAGGGAATTTCTTATCCTTTATTATCCTTCAGACTGTCTTGCCTTTTGAGACATAGATAAAGCCAAAACTTCAAGGAAAGGTCTGGGGAAGCCCTTGGGGACAAGGAATTGTGTTACCTGTAGTATTTATTATTAATACAGCATTATATGTATGTATAACATATCGGAGGCCAATAAAATGGGAAGTCCTTTCCTTTAGAGATTACTACATGGAAGGACCAGATCTTGCAAACTCTTGCTCAGATGAGTAGTCCTTTCTTTCAGAACGTTTCTCAAATAAATGGGACTCCTCCTGTGAGTCAGGATTTACAGGATTGGGATTCAAGATCCTGAACCTGCGAGCAGAAGGCCCCTGCCTCCATGTGGAGCACTGTTGAAATATTTATTTGCACTTATATGGACATACAAACTTGGCCAAAGTAGTGACATCTAAGTTTGCTGAAGTGAATTAAAATTGTCTAGCTTCAGTAGAGCAGGTGACAATCACCTTACATTGTTGAATTAGCACATCATAATTTCATGCTGCAATATAAGTTTCATAATGTCATAACATACAACACCCTGGTAGCCTATCTCCAAAGCCAAGGTTGCAGCAGAGGACTGGCTGCATTTGGAAATAGGTAGTCCAGAATGGCCTTCTTTCTGACATACCATCCCAAGGATTCAGGCTTCAGACGACCATCTGTTTCCTATGGAGCCAGACAAGAATGCTTTATGTTTTGGGAGTCTATCTCCAAAATACCACTGGTGGAAGATGGTATGTTAGCACAGCCCACATTGTGGGACCCAACCACATGGCACACAGTCTCAGAGCCCTTGTCGTTTCCAGCCAACAAAACTACCAGGCTTCTCTACGCTTAAAATCTGGATGTTTCCAATGAATACAACATCACTTAAGAACTAAAACCACCATGTTCAAATTTAGGTGCCTGAAGTTAAGCATCTAGATTTAGATGCTTTCGTATGGACTGAGATACCTGAATTTAAAAATTTTGTCACATTCTCGGTATGAACTTTGTGTGCAAAATGGCAACAGAGGTCTCCATTTCTGAAGTGACTGTAACTGGAAGGCATTTATGTGACTATGAGGTGATTTGGCACATGTCCTGTTTTCTAGCTATCGTTATAACAAGGAGAATGGCATTGATATGCTTTGTTTATTACTGTAACAGCATTTCCTTTAATGAGCTCTTGGAATACTTGCAGCTGTTCGAAGTTTGTGTCGCTTCAGTTGAAACTATGGGCACCCAGAATGTTTATTGTTCTGAGGTCAGAGCTAATCAACCTTTAGTAGCTGTTCTGTACAGTACAGTACAGTACATTCTGCCAAGGTGTCTTGTGCCTTCAGGTCATTCAATAAAATAGTACTCACAGGTCCTTCTGTGGCAATGTTCCAGAGGAAAAAATTATGCCTCTTTTGTGCACTTGACCCATACATGGGCTGTTGGTGCCTCCCTTGAGGTGAGAGCACAAGGTGGGAGAGGTAATATCTTTTATTGAACCAACTTCTGCTGGTAAGAGAGACAAACTTTCAAGCTACACAGAGCTCTCCTTTAAGTCGGGACCAAGTATCTCTCATATCCTGGGACCAAAACAGCTACAACAACACTGCATACTTCCCTTGAAATATACATTGTCTCCAAACAAATCAGGTAGTATTTACCCCCAGGATAGAACTGTCCACATAAATTCAGCCTAGATTCAACAAAAATACACATCGAGTGGACAATTCACAGGAGAGGAATCAGAGAATAAAACATTATCAATTATACTAAAATGGAAGTCTCACAGCCAGTAAGAATACAGAGATGCTGTACAGTTACAGACGTTTGATCATGCAATAATTCCCATCTCCACACTACCTGATATGCAGTTCTCTAATTCTAGTTCATGTGTGACTTTGTCTGATTTCCAGAATCTTTGTATGGTTATTTCTCAACCATGGTACTGGGGATATGCAAAGGAAGAGCAAAGAGAGAAGACTGGAGAGACAGAGGTAATGAGAAGATGAATTGGGGAAGGAAGAGATCACTGGAGGGAGATCCAGGGAAAGGATGTAGATGGTAAGGAAAGAAATATAGGGGAAACGTGCAGTAGGGAAAGAAAGTATGGCAGCCAAATGCAAAGAGAAGGGGGGATGTGGGAAAGAGAGACACAGGGAAATAGAAGAAAGTAAAAATGAAACAGTGCAAATAAGAATGAACATGGGCAATGAGAGGGTGTAATGAAATGGAAAAAGGGAAAGAAAAAGCAAGAAACTACACTCAACATTAGGGTGAGTAAATATTTGTCTTAGGCTTTGTCAATACTAGCAACTTGTGTCAGTACAACCACATCACTTAGGAGCGTGGAAAATCGACAACCCTGAGCAACACAGTTATTCCAACCTAATTCCAGATGTAGATGGTGATTTCTCGAAGGGAGAACTTCTCCCATCAACATAGCTACCACTCCTCAGGTAGGTGGATTACCCTATGCTGATGGGAGAAGCCCCTCGTCAGCATAGGTAGTGTCTTCACTGAAGCCTTGCAGCTGCGCCACGGCAGCATTTTAAGTGTAGACAAACCCTTGGTCACCTTAGTACATTTTGGCCAGTGTCTCAGGGAATAGTCTTAATGGTTGATTGATAGATTTTTTTTTCTATAAAATAGATTTAGTTTAGACCTTCCTTGATATTTCCCACTCTGAGCATGGGAGGAGCTAAATGTGTTTTGCTTAGAACACCGATATGTTCATGGCCAACCCTCGCAATTTAAGGCTGCTCTGCTCTGCCTCACTGCTAGTCACTGCACCTGGCTAGATACCGGGCTCCTTCTGAATGCCTGGCTGAGTTCCCAAAGATCCACTGTTATTCCTCCCTTGAGTGGAGTAGAGTTAATTACTGGGTCTGCAGAATAACAGGAAACCCACAGAATTTCTCACAATGAGAAACAATAATAATAATATTACCATCTATGGAAGTTTTTGAGAAGCAGTGGTCCACATGTAATATTTCTTAAATAAGTCCATCAGGATTCACATTTTTTTAAAATTAAACACTGTAAAACCTTTTCCTCCACTGGATCTGGGCACAAGAAAAACTAAATTACCCATGCTTTCAAAACATAAAAAGATCAAATACATTTCAAGTTGTCATGGAAGCAGATTGTTGTGCCAATAGTGGAGCTCTGTAGTTGAGGATAATTAACCTTAATTACCCTGACGTACTGATACCAAAAATATTTGGTTACAAATGATGCTTACAGTGCATAAGATTGACAAACGTGCTCACTTTGGGCTGTGTGGTTTGATTTCATTGGTGAGTTGACGCAGAACTTTGGTCGTAGTGTGATACCACTTTTAGCAGCCGTGCTGAACCCAACGTTGCATCTTTTAATAGCCCTACGATTGGACAGAGTGTAGCTGTATGTGCTAAAGGCAAAAAAGTCAGAAAAAGTGGTAAAGTTTCATTTAATATTCTGGAAATATTTTGCCAACAAATATACAGTACTCATCACCTAATCCCTCTTCTTTACTAGTCTGGCAGAATGAGGAGGGCAATTTTTTCCAAGTTCAGAATACTGACATGGAAAACCTGACAATCAAAACCCTGTTCTGTTTAATATGGGAAAAAAGAAAACAAAAAACCCTTTAAATTTAAATAACATTAAGTTTGTGACACAAAAGTGAGGAAATTCCCATTTATGGCTGACTGTCCGTCCATCACAATTTTCTGTCTTTTTTTTTTTAAACAAGAGTGATTTGAAGAGTAGCATGTCAGCCTTAACACTGAATTTCCTGCTTTTGGTAGGATAGTGGCTCAACTTTAATGTGAAGTAAAGCTTTTGGGTATTTAATTTCCTTTTCTTCTAATTATTTTTTAAATAGAAATAGTTATTTGAGCAAGGCATGGTCCAGCAATTTAAAGGATGAGATTTAAGACTCTGGGGTTCTAAATCAGGACTTCTGGGGGTCCATTTTTTACACTGACTTTTAGACAAGTCATGTAAACCCTGACTGTCAGAGATGCTGAGTACCAGCAACACTCACTGAAGTCAATGGGAAAGTTTGGGTGCTCAGTACCTCTGACAATCAGGCCATTAAATCTCTATGCCTCATTTGCTTACCTCTAAAACAAGTGCAATAATCATTATGTACCCCACAGGGCTGCTGTGAATCATGATACTTTGTAAATGCTTGTGACCCTAATGGATGGTACAGTATGTTTACTCCCCACAGAAAACTTGAAGAGATGGTATCTCCTAGAGATACAATCCCACCTAGAGATTCCCTCGGGGCAGTTTGGTTCTCTGGCCAGGATGAAACCTGATTGTATCCAGTTTCGGGCTGTCATGGATTTTTTGTTTTTTCTTAAAAAGCCGTCAAAATAGAGGTGCCATATTAACAGAGGCTTGCACCCTCTGTCACATACTGCACAAGCAGCTGATGTTCTGATACACCAGGTCAGGTCCACATTCCTGCCTAAAACTTTTAAATCATCTCGTGTTTTGCAACACCACCAGTTCTGAGTCCCTCCAGGTAGGTGTCAAGGTAGCTCTGATTCCTTCCCATGACCACGGTACAATCATCTCTTGTGATATTCAGACTCAAAAAATATCAAACCTTATCTACATCTTTAATCATAATAAGAGGAGGGTTTGGCCAAGTATTAGACTAACAATCCCTTTCATGCTTTTCAGCAAAACTCCTTATATAGTTCAGATGAGTTTTTAAAAGATGAGGTAAGCCCCAGAAATAGACAAACTCATGGCTTTATTTTAAAAGCTGCCATGTTAATATGAGATTGCTTTTTTGACATCAAGGAAAATTCTAGTTAAAAGTTGCATGTTTTGTAATAAATAATAATAATAAATAATAAAAAGTGCATCCCTGGAAATAAAGCACACACAGAAAGAGCAACACTGCAACAACTCACCTGGACTAGGAAACTTACCTGTCACTAACAATGGGCATTAGCAATGGAAGGCAGTTGAATAGATGCTGGACACTATTAAATGAAAGTGCTAATGAGGACAAAATGTGTTCACAACACCATGTTCTGGAAACTATGCTGAACATGTCATGTCCTTGTTTACAACTGTGGTTAAGCCATATTCAGCTACACCAGTTGCTGATTTAATTTTCCTTGTGTAGACAACCTTGAGAAGTCACAAGGCACTGAAAAGCTTAAATTACATTCAAGACACTGACAGGGAACCAGCCACAAAAGACATGTCTTGTATTGTTATGCCCATTAGGGTTGTGCCATTCTCATTTTGATCTCCGATACTTTCCTAGGAAAGTAGCATTCAGTGCTGTATCCTACTATCTGAATAGTCACACCAAGTACCTACACAGTAAGGGTAGAAGAATCAAGGCCTTAGGGACAAATTTTGCCATCAATTTCTCACACCTCTCTCTCTGAAATGAACAGGAGTTAAAAATTGGCTCTAATTTAGGTAACATTTTCTCTTTGTGTTTCTGTTCATTCATATTTAGGACACACTTCTTCCAGGAGTCCTTTCAGTGATGACCCACAAAATACAAATCATTTATCTGAAGAAGAAAAAAATACACTTAACATCTTAGGGCCTGACTTTCATTGATCTCCAAGGCAACTCGACATGGTTCTAGGAGCCAAAAAGAGCCTTAAATTGGGTATAAACGTAATTTACTCCCACTTTACTGCTCTTGTACACTGCCATAGTGTAATGGTGTAAAGAACTTTTAGTGTACTGTCTTTAGTGGTGTGAAGCAGGCTCAGGAATTGTCTACATGGAGAAATTGACCAGAATAGTTATTATGAAGTAAGCTATTCAGGATTAGCTCCTCATGGAGACACTCCATTCAGAAGATAAAAGTTAATTTTATGCCAGAATAATTAGTGTACTTCCAAAGCAAAGAAATTAGTTCAGAAGAAAGTGACTTTTATTCCAGAACAGAGTGTCCATATAGATTAGAATAGCTATTTCAGAAAAGCTTGATTCTGCAGCAGTTACTTTGGGCAATTTCTTCCTGTAGACAAGGCCTTAGTGTAAGTAGGAATCACATCCTAAACCTTCAGTACAACCAGGTATCATTTGTTTTGACCACTGGCTCCCAAACATTTTTCCTGCATGACCCCATTTTCAGATGGGTTGTTTCCCACTACCCCAGACAGCATGGAAGTTGATGTTTAAAAATGGTGTCCTCCCTGCAGTGTGATCTCACACACACTGAACATGCAAGGTCACGCCACAAAGAGGCTGCCAAAGTGCGTGTGAGGTCACGCTGTGCAGAGGAGGCCATTTTGTAAAATGGTGTCCTCTGCATGCTCGGGATTGCCATGACCCCATCTGCTGAGGACTTGGGGTCATGACCCAAAGTTTGGGAACTGCTGGTTTAGACTTTCCTAACTTGATACATTCTGTTAAATCGGTGTGACTCTAACAACTTCAGTGGAGTTACAGTGGTCTAAAAGCAATTTTACAGATTGTAGAACGTGTTTAATTTAAATAAGATCTTGCCTTCAATGGGTTTACTCTCATGAATAAGGCCATCACTACACTACACAATTATGTCAACGTAATCTATGTCGGCATACACCCACCACAGTTATTAAAGGTGGTGTTACTAAATGAGCATAGAGGGGCACTTACATCAGCTGGAGCCAAATTTAAGTAAAGACACTTCTACAGCTAGGTCAATGCAAGGCAGCTGACATTGACCTAACCCTGTAATGAAGACCATGCCTAAAATTTGCAGGATCAAACCCTAAGGGGCCCAATTCTACACACAAGTTCATGGACAATCAAGGGTGCATGCAAGGAGTCCCACGATAAGGCTCTGCGTAAGTAGACTTTGACCATGTGTTTCTCTCTGAAGGACCAGGGCCTTGGCTTGCAAAATCACTAGGGCAGGGATCACATCCTTATTTACAGTTGCACAGAAGTGGACATACGGGCACTTAATTATAATAATAAATCAGTAATAAAATAAATAATAATTGTTATGGCGATAGACAGGCAAATACCTCAAATTTCCAGAAAAAAATGTTCTTGGTGTGATCATGCTCCTTTTGTTGTTCATTTCCCACAAATATTCTCATGAACACATTTACTGTCAGGAATATCTTCAGTGAATTTTAAGTGACTATTATGGAACATTCACAGTTAGCAATATAGAAATGTGAACATTCACAACAGAAACCTACTTCTAAGATTTGATGGTACTGATCCCATCAGGGTCAGAAACAGAAATTGTTCTGTGAGTAATTAGAACAAATACCTTCAAGACAATCATAAATGGTGTACAGAAAGTTGCAACTAGAAAAGAAGCTAATTTAGTTTGTTATGAATTATTTGTTCAGCACTGATAAAATATGAAGTTAGTAACAACAAGTCACTAGTTGAATGAACCAGTTCAGACAACTGTAAGAACCAGGGCTTGAATAGGAAAAACAAAGAAAGGGGAGCACGCTCCACAGCTCCACCCACAGACAAACTCCACCCACTTAAGTCACTACGCATAATAAATTATGCAGATGCTCAAAGTACAATTATGTACTCTGCTGAACTTCTTCTTGAAATCAACAGAGTTATGCTGCTTTACATCAACTAAGAATCTGGCCCTACATGTTCAAATAGTTGAACCATTAATCAATCTTCACCACACATCTCTGAGGAAAATGTGTTACAAAAAAGTATTATCTCCATTTCAAAAGTAGGGAAACTAAAGCAGAGAAGTGAAGGGACTTGCCCAATTCTACACAGCAAGTCAATGGACAAGCCAGCATGGAAAATTCTGGACTTTCTGACTGCTGACCCTGTGTGCTTTCCTCCTGACCATGCTGCCTCCCCTCAGTAGATTGGAAACACTAGAATTACATTTCTGGAACTTGATCCGTGTGAACTGAGAAATGGGACACTAGTCAGGCCGCCCAGAGGGGCGGGGGGGTGACATGGATTAAGTGATATTCCTCCTAGAGATGCTGGGGATCAAAGCAGAGTTCAGCTGTCCTGCATGTGTTTAAGTCTGCTGGTCTCAGTTGTGCTGACACAGAGCAATGCATGAAGCCTCTTACGTAACTTTAGTTTCTTTTTGACAAGTACGACCAGTTCTCAGAAAGAGTTGAACTAATATGTTAAAAAAAAAAGTATTTCAAACAGATAAAATAAATTTATGCATCTGAACTGGGAGCTGGCACAGCAACTCCATAAGCCTGGGGCTGAAATATTACTGCTCTGGGGAGAGACAGAGTGTTGATTTTCCATGGTATATTTCTACGCATTTACATGCCAGGCAAGGGAGTCTTTCACAGTTACTCATTAGATTGGTTACTTCTTGGGAGGGCAGTTGAGTCTTCCCTCGCCACCCGCCCTCCCCTATCCAGCCTCCCATAGAGCTGTCTCAGGCCAACATGACTTTTCTGCCTGGTATTAGCAGGGTTCTGCCAGAGGAAAACTTCTGGAACTCTTATGCTTGTCTATGCAAGTGAAGGGAAAAGGAGCAACGGTTATGGAAAGTTATAAGGTTGCAGATATATAGAGAGGGAGAGCCATGCCGAAGTGATTTATTTTTTGGAGAGGGTGAGAGCATGTTTCGTACCCCCTATAAGAGCTATGCTGGACTGAGAAAAATAGTATCCTGTCAGGCAGGTTCCATTTTCCTAACGTGCTGCCGTAATAAGTTTATGAGGCCACCAGAGGCCTGTAAACTGGGAACAAATCTCAAATCATGATGATGCTACACCTCTTCATGCTTTATTACGGAAATAAATCAAAATCAGACTTTCAGCGAAAAAACTCACTGCTGTAGCCACCACTGCCAGGTTCCTGAAGATGCCAATGTCCAAATGTCTTTTAGTATTTCACTGTATGTTTTGGCCACTGGAGGCTCAATTTTTCAATTAAGGATCAAAAAAATAGCTTCAGGTAAATTTGCCAGTCCAGACAATGAAGCTCTTGTTCTTGATGAAGAATTTTATTTATTTAAGCTTTACATTTGTGTTTGTGTTTACTTTTTAAAAGAGTGCTGAATCTGGAGCTGGGCCATATTGTGTTTACACAAAAGTTAAGTTCACCTTACTAAAAATGGAGCAAAAGGCTCACTTGAAGATGCTGAAGAATGTATGTCACAAGGCACTACCCACACTACACAGAGGTAGCTTTTGAGATTACGGAAGAGAAAGGAAGGTTCAGTTCAAATGGTCTGGCTTTTCTTTTCTGTAGTCCTGTCTGTTGAGCAAAGGAGAGAGCTTCCTTGGCCCTTCCTTAGCACTAGCTATTAATTACAAACAATACATGAGGAGTGTCACTCTTTTTCTTTGTTTCTGGCAAAACAGAGAGGATATTAAGATATACTGTGCACCAGGTGAATGGAGCTATGAGAACAGACATCTCACCAGGAGAAAAAATTGAATATATTCATAAATCCGTTATTGCGAAAAACTGCCTGTCAGACGAATATGTTGTGTTCAGGAATAGAAAGGCTTCACTGTAGTCAATGTAGCTTCCACTGAGGTTAGCCAGATTTCACTTAACATTCCTATTATGAATACAAGCCACCTCCTTTTAGAGGAATATTAGTAGTGCTGGGTGAACTGCAAGAGATTCAATTTAGTTTGGACAATTCTTAGAGATGGGCTAGATAAAGAACCCCCAGAACCATTATCATTTCTCAAAATCAAACTAGACTCTTTCCCTTTTTCTGAGGACCGGAATTTTTACATAAATGTATTTTCACTTCCACTTTCTAGCTAGAAGTGGAAGTACTGAAATGCCAAGATAAGGTTTATCTCATTACATCTCTAGCCAAAAACACCAGTGGAAGAGACAGATGAAGCATTTTTAGGGTCCATGAAAGTTAATGGGAGCAGGAGCAGGCCCTTAATGTACCCATCACAATAACGTCTAGGCAACACGATTTCCAGCCCAATTTTGCAGACTTTCAAACTCAAAACCCTTTGGAGTACTGCTAATTTTTATAGAAAGCACTTTGACCCTTCCCCATTCCTCATCTACACCTTTCCAGAGTATGATGATCTACATAACTGGTTGCAAATCTTGTGAGACCCAAGCGCTCATGAAATTTCCAGTGCCTCCCAGTTCACAATACCAAGAGGAGCCCAGCATATAAATAACATTTTGCATTTCTATCCATTGCCGCTTTTCATCCAAGGATCCCAAAGCTCTTTATAAACATTAATTAATTAAATATCACAGCATCCATGTCAGTAAAATTCAAGAAGAGGCTGTGGAGGCATGAAGTTAACATGACATTTTCAAACCAGGTTGCCTAAAGTTAGGCAATTTTAATAAAATTAAATATATAAATAAGTAAAATAAAAATAGTCTGATTTCCTTCATGATTCATTGCACACTAACTCCTACAGTGAAAGAGGCAAGGGATTTTCCCTTTTTCACATCCATCCTATACATATATATATACAAAATAGTATTTGATCATGCTATTAAAGAATCCAATCATAAAGCATGTGCATAACATGCTTAATTAAAGTTGTTCAGGAAACCTTAATTTTAGTACTTCATGACTTTTGATTGCTTTTATTGATTACTAATAGGGCCCCCATCACTGTTCTATCTGAGCACCTCACACTCTTTAATGTGTTTACCTACTCAACACCCCGGTGAGGTAGATAAGTGCTATCATCTTCATTTTACAGAGCGGGAACTAAAGCATGGCGAGATTAAGTGACTTGCCCAAGGTCACACAGAAAGTCTATGACAGAGCAGGCATTTGACCCAAGGTCTGCGAAGTCCTAAGTCTGTGCCCTAACCACTCAGCCATCCTTAAATTATCTGAATATTTTTCTTGTATTGAACATTTACTAATTATTTTATCATTTAAAAAAATCCATTATCATTGTAATAAAACCAGAAGAAGCAGGGAGAGCTGGTTTCCCAGATGGGCTCCTGCCCCCTGTCAAGCAGGGGAGCAGCGACAGGAAGAACCAAGAGTCAGGTTAGGATGACAGCATTCTCTATCCATGCCTCTACGGTACCCAGTACCATTCTGACTGTGAACATTGTTACGGGGTTCACTGATTGGCTAGTTCCTTCTTGCTCTGGAGGATGTACCTGCATATAGTCTGGAGTCCTTGGAAAAGAAGGAAGAAGAGCCAGGAGATGGGACTGAAAATCTGAGCTAAAGTCAAGGGAATAAATTAGTGAGAAAGGCAGGGACATCATAACCATTATTACAAAAAAAAAGTTAGGGAGACAGAAGTGGGGAAGTGGTTTCAGGAAGGGGATGGGAGGGTAAAAAGAGGGAAAATATTTCATACACTCCACCAAATAATCCACAGCCCAGCTTCCCAGGTGTGACAGACCTCCATGGGCCAATCTAATAGATCCAATCTCAGGTATCCATTGCATTCCTTATCATGGCCATAAATGGCATTGGGGGGAAAAGAGTAGAACGAAGTCACTTCCCATGCACAACTACGTTAGCATAAAATTTACTGTGTGATCTTGGAGTTCAGCAAATAAGTCCCCAAAATTTAATTTTCTTTAAGCAGAAAAAAAATATGGCAACTTAAAATAAAAAACCTCAATGCCTCTCAAATGTAAAAAAGTCTGGAAATGAACAATTGAGGGAACCAGCCAGCCATATATTCCATCTTAATTTATTAGTAGTAGCAGTACTAGTAAATATTTATATTTACAATAGTATACAATCAGGGTCCCATTGTACAAGGCAGTGTACAAACACAGAAGAAGAAAATCGCACTATCACTCACTTGATTTACACTACCCTTCCAAATTTAGCATTGTCTCTCATTCTCTTCTGGAATGGAAATAGCTTGCTGGATACATACTGTTGATTTATATATGGTCTATTCAAATTAAGGTACAGCTTTCAAAAGCAATATGGTCCCTGGGTCCATTGAGTTATAAGCGCCAGATTTCTATATATTTTCTCAGTGCAAGGTCTTGGTGGAGTATTAGAAGAGTTTTTATGAAAGGAAATGGAACTGTTGATCAGCTTCTACAGTGTATGAATTGCATCATGTTATATGTCTGTGTAAATAGATCTTGCAAGATTATATTTTTAATGAGTGGTCAGGTTAGATCAGAATACCAACTGTCATGCTTTTAATGATGAGGTCACAATTTTTTCTTAAAGTCTCTGTGCTTGTGCAATAATGTAAGAATCTCTCTTGGTTTTTTTAAGCACTCGTGGTTGAAGCTTGAAAACTTGAACCTTAAGAGATCAAGAACCAGAAGGCAAATAAAGAGACCACAGAATTCTTTGTAAATAGCATTATTTTCAAAACCAGGCTTATAACTTTGGGTGGGGGTGGCTCTGACTCATGATTTTTGAATTCTTTGGGTTGGTCATCCTGAAACTAGGAGAGGGAAGCTCACCAACCTGGTGACTGTGTCCTCACAGGGGGTAAAGTCATGTGTTGAAAGGACCTTGAATCTTCTTGTGTGCTGGGGCGTGGCCCAAGGAAGAGGAATGTTAACAACGTTGGATCTGTGTCTGAAAGGAAGCCATATGCACCAGTGGGCCCACAACCAACTAAACATAAGCACATACGTGTATGCATGTGTATGGAATGTGGAAATGTGCCCAGGCACACCTCCCTCTGCGCTGTGCCTGAAGGAAGGAGGGAACTAATAAAGCTATTCTGGCTAAGCAATGGAAATGCCAGGCCTTTCCTCTGGAGGGCAGGGAGAAATAGGAGCCATGGACCTTCTACCCCCTCCCCCTCAGTCGAAGGGGGGATCCAGCAGCCAGAATAATCTTCCTCCAAAAGAGAGGAATCAGATAGAGCAATCACTGTTGGATGGTTCTTCTTCCGTCAGAAACTTGTGCAGCTCCACCCACGGGCAAGAAAGCTTGGAGACCCATAAACTCCTCAGCTGGACAACATCTCCTCCTGCTGCTCCTGCCCAGGACTGATGAGGAGGGGGGGGCAGTGGGTACAAGTGTATCTGGGCCCCTAGTTCGGGGCCCCGCCCCCCAAGACCTGTGTAAATAAAGTGAAATGGGACAGGGTGGAGCCTCAATGCATGTGATATACCAGGGCCCCAAATTTCTTTTGACATGCCTGATCATGCCTCAGACTCTCCTGCCTGATAAGTCCACCGGCCAGTGAAGAGCAAGGAGGAGGGAGATGCTGAAGTCTCAAGTTCCTTACAAGCTCCGGAAAGGAAGATGAGGAAGAAGAACTCTCATGTTGTTTTTAGTGGTTGGGGAAGCTTTGCTTCCCTGGGCCCTCCTTTACCTTTAACCCCTTTAGTTAACTAGATTGTCCATATCATGTAGGAACTCACATATGCAATTCATTTGTGTTCAGGAACGTCACGGTACTTGTTAGTGCTATCGCCCTGGGAATGGATCTTCAGTGTGGTCTTGGGGATTTTACAGTCTCCGGGATATCTGGTATTTTCAGTTTTATGTCTGTTTACAAATGTCATCAGCCAAAGTTCAGTTTAGGTTGGATGGGGCCCTTGTGAAAGAATCTGAGATAGGAGCAGGTTCATTCAGAGAAATTTGGGGCCCCATACATCATGTTCTCTAGGCCCTAGTGGATAGGTGGAAGCAGTAGACATGATATAATCTTGATTTTAGTAAGGCTTGTGACACAGTCCCTCATGACATTCTCCTAAGCAAACTAGAGACATGTGGTCTAGGCTAAATTACTAAAAAGTGGGACACAACTGGTGGAAAGACCATACTCAAAGAGTAGCTATCAATGGTTTGGTGTCAAACTGGGAGGCTGTATTTTGTGTGGTCCTGCAGGAGTCTGTTTTAGGTTCTCTACTATTCATCATTTTCACTAATGACTTGGATAATGAAGTGAAAAGTATTCTAATAACATTTGCAGATGTCACCATTCTGGGAGGGGTTGCAAGCACTTTAGAGGACAGGATTAGAATTCAGAATTACCTTGAGAATTGGGCTGAATTCAACAAGCTGAAATTCATTGAAGATAAGTGCAAAGTATGACACTTAGGAAGGAAAAATCAAATACGCTACTACAAAAAGGGGAATAACTGACTACATGGTAGTACTGCTGAAAAAGAACCAGGGCTGGTAGTTGATCAGAAACTGCATATAAGTCTAAAATGTGATACATGTGCAAAAAACTCCAATATCAGTCAGGGTGTCTTAACAGGAATTTCACATGTAAGACACAGCAATTAATTGTCCTGCTCTATTCAGCTCTGTTGTGGCCTCAGCTGAAGTACTGTGTCCAGTTCTGGGCACCACTCTTTAAGAAAGATGTGGATAAATTGGGGGCAGTCCAGAGGAGAGGCAAAGAAAAAAAAGATTTAGAAAAAGGCTTAGAAAAGTTGACCTATGAGGAAAGGTTAAAAAAACTGGGCATGTTTAGTCCTGAGAAAAGAAAAATGAGGGGGGGATGTGATAAGAGACTTCATATATTTTAAGGCTCTTATAAAGAGGGCAGTGATCAATTGTTCTCCATGTCCACTGAGGGTAGGAAAAGAAGTAATGGGCTTAATCTGCAGCAAGGGAGATTTAGGTTAGATATTAGGGAAATCTTTCTAACTTTAAGAGTAGTTAAGCTCTGGAATAGGCTTCCAAAGGAGGTTTTGGAATCCCCATCACTGGCAGTTTTTAAAAACAGGTATGGCCAATGCCTGTCAGGGATGGTCTAAGTTTACTTGGTCCTGCCCAGTGCAGGGGGACTGGACTTGATGATTTCTTCCAGCCCTATATTTCTATGATTATATCATGATACAACATCAGGAAGCTGGCTGGATCCCTCTATTGTGCATTGCTAGACTTTGTAAGGTTTTGTTTTGTTTTTCAGGTTTTAGATATTTTGTAAAGAAAGTATGATTTACAGCAGGGAAGATAAGTGAGAGATTATTAGCTGGCTTCCAATCAAATTAATTTTCTAACAAAGCTTTGTGTGTCTGGTTTTAATAAGTGCAAAAGGTTAAATCATATTGGCATATACACTCTGCAAGCGAGGAGCTCCGACTTATTTTATGACATCAATCAAAGCATGGCTTCCCTCTTTTGCAGATGGTAGTAAACTCATAGAGGGTTTACATCCCAGTGGGAGTTATAGCTTGGAAGAATATGTAGATGGTGGAGGGGAACAGAAGGGAGTGTTTAATCCAGTATGAAAAACTTATTCATCTTAAATGTTAAAGTTTTTAACTAGAAAATATTAAGTATTTATATACATATTTTAAATTGGATAAAAGATGCTGCCATTTATTGTAATTTATTTCTCTATCCCATGCCCCTCACCCATGTCTCCTTTCCCTGTATCACACCTTTCATTTCTATGACACTTACTTCCATTCCCCACTTTCTCCTGCCCTACCTTCATGGCTCCTGCCCTTTTTCATACCCACAGAACCTTGCCTTCCTATCCTTTGCCCTCTCTTCTCTGCATCCCTTTATCATCCTTGGTATTCAGGTAAACAAGAATAACGTAATTACCCCCAAAGCCAGCATTACAAACCTGTGAAATTCAGGGTTAAGATTAAATTTAAAAGAAATCTAAACATGCTCAGTTCTGGAGATGTAGTTAGGGCAACCAAACAACCTTAACTCTGTTCTGCAGTGACATCATGAGGGAAACAAAAAACGAATGTGTCTTTAAAAATCAAGTTAATCACTAAAAATGACTCAGTCTTAATCATTGTTTGCAATGTTGTTGTAGCCATATTGGTCCCAGGAGATGTGAAAGAAGGTCAGTGAGATAACATATTTTATTGGACCAACTTCTTTTGGTGGAAGAGACCAGTTATTGCCTGGTGTCACCATAGGGCAGAGTTAAGTTTATTTGAATTACTTAACTGTGAATTTCTGTATTTTGACAAGTTTGGCTTTCTTTAAGTTTAACCTTAACTGTGAATTTTCTGGTTTTACAAGGCCTGGGTTTTGGATAATTACAATATTCATATAATGTATTTTACCCCAAATTACGGATATGCACTCTCAGTATTGATTCTCTCTTCACTTAGTTTTTGTCTCAGATAATTAGAGCACTGACGTGATAATTGGCCTGACAAATTTACTCTAAATTTAATTGTAAAAAGTATGTGAAAGTTTATAAGATGTTATAATAACCTATAACAACAAATGTTAATGGAAAATAGGTCAAGTTGTTTTCAGTAATGAATGACATAAACAGTTGCAAGAAAAGCAGCAGAAAAATGGGATTAGTTCAAACAAAAAGGGGCTTTGATATGGTTCAAGGACTGTTGAAATCATGCTCGATAAAAGCAGATGTGGCACCGGAAATTAATTAATTAAAATTGGTGTTTTGGATATTAGGCCTAACTGGTGGACAAAATAATGAGAGGATGAGCAATTCCATCCATCGCTCCTTTTTGGATCCTTAAAGAAAGAGACTTTAGGGGGAAAATAAAGAACAAAAAGAGGCTACTGGCAACAGTTCTTTAAGAGGCACAGCATAGTGCTAGGCAAGAGCTCTACGGTATATCAAGTGGTCTACACTGTCAAACAACAGACTGCAATCCAAGCCTGTCCCAGAGAACCAGAATCCTTCTCTAATAATTGCAGAACATCAGCTTCAGCAGTCTAGAAGTCCAGCAATGGTAGTCTATTACCAAGATTGTCCTTCATATTTCATTACCCTGCCTACCCACCCGTGTCCCTTACCAGTAAGCGTCCCATTCTTAAGTGACAGGGAATTGGATTTAACTCTTCTCTAGACCCTGGTAGTGTCATACCTCCATCAGCTAGAGAGCCCCCTGTTGGGTAACATGCTCCCTGCAGGCACTGAGGCCCAAATCCTCAAAAGGCATTTAGGCATCTAATTCCCATTGATTTAAATGGGAGTTAGCTGCCTAAATACCTGTGAGAATCTGGGCCTGAGTGCTTTACCGTCTCAGGTGTCCAACCCCAGCAGGTGGCTTAGTACTCACATTTAGGCACGATTTTCTAATTTACAGAAACGATAAAGACCTCTCCTTATCCCAAACAATATACACTCATCAATCATTGATCACTGAAATGCAGCCTCCTCCAGAATGGAAGGGCAGCAGCCCGGTAGACAATCAACACAGTAAAACACAGCACACATCCATATGGAGATTTTTGAAATGGGCACTGGATCAAATGTCTTGGCATCTTTAATGCCCATACACAGTGCCGTGGGGATCTTTACGGTCCATACAGAGCAGAAAAAGACCTCATTTTTATTCAAAGTATGCAGTAAACTGCATGCAACACATTTTTTTCTCTCCATAAAGGATGAAGGACTGAGTCAGCCCAGCTGAGATTCACAAATTTGCTCAGGGAAACTGTATGTCAAGTTAGACAGTTAGATGACATAAATCAGTCCCTCAAGTGGTCATTGTGGTTCACTGTTCACTCATGCTTTCCTTTGAGAACCCCACCCTCAATCTAGAGCCATCACTCTGCCCAACCATTTTATGTACACACTTGGGAAATGCAGATTATTCCTGGAACCATCTTCCCCAACCTCCCCTGCTCCCACTTTCAGTTTAATTGCTCTTGAAAAACAATATTGTTTAAAAGTCACCCATTCCCTGGCCCCATCTGCTAGCCAATTCAACATGGCAGCAAGATACACTCGGAAAACCAATTGTGAATAATGAATTCAGAGCTTGTTTCAGTTTTCTGCCACATTTTGTTTGTTGTGCATGGATTTTTATTTTCATTTCTTGGTTGTAAATCCAGTGTAGACTTTCTTTGGAGTGTTCGTAAACTAGTAAGTTGTTATGAACAAAGGAGCCTGTAGGCAGACGAGGGAGCATTGCTAGATGCTCCTGTTCACAGTGCACAGGATACCGGGTCTCTTTTCTTGGCCACGAAGCCAGGGCATGACACAAAGCAGACCTTATTTTTGCAATCTAGAGGGACATATTAATTATTTATATCTTTCCTTAATGGACCACCACCATGGCCAAGCTATGAACCAAGCTGTGAAAACACCTTTGACTCATATTAAACTTATGTTTAGACAGTGGAAGATGTAATTCTTAATAAGCCTCACCCTGCCCATGTTGTTTTATTTATTAATGTCACTTCAGAGGCCATAAGTCTATCACCTGGAGCTTTAGAAGCTGTGCTCTGTGTAACTTCAATTGAAACAGTGCCTCCACTATCTGCACTTCTCCAACTCCAGTTTCCGAGGTAATAAAGTGTTTCCGAGAAAATACAAAACACAGTTGGTTATCATCTAAAAAAAAGGTTTCCCTTCTGGGTTTATGGCTTATTCTGAGCATGAAACGGTGCTGGCACAGGCAATCCACAAGAAAAGGGCAGGATATGAAAGCCCTTTGCTTTTATTATTAATGCACTGGTCTGCCTTTTATTTGTGGAATGCCAATAACTAAAACAATCAGGGGTCCCCCAGCTGGTTTTCAGACAGGGACAGATGAATGGGAGCTGGGAGGAATTTCCTGAGTTGGGACAAATGGTGCAGTTCATGGCTGTGTCAGAAATCAAGAATTTGGATCTGGCATTTGGGAGGGACGAGCACCTGTTTTGGAGACCTAAATCCTGTTAAGAATGGAAGCCAGAGGAAAGGGATACAGTAAGTAAGCAGGGACAAAATACTTAGCTGTGAAACAACTTAGAATACAAGGCTAGGAAGGTAGAACACTCAGGCTGAAATCCTGGCTGCCCTGATGTGTATAGTGAAACCCCCTTTGACTTCATTCGGGCAGGAACTCAGTGTTGGAATTTTGCCCCCAAAGCCTTTAACAGTGGTAGTGGGGAGAGGAGAAGGCACCAGAAGTAAAACTGAGGCAAAGATTTCAGAGCAGCATGATTCTGACAACAGCAGAGACATCAGCAGCATGATTCTATAACACCCAGTAGACCTACACCACTCAGGAAGTTTACATTAATCCACCTTGCTGCAGTACCTGCAGCAAAACCCACACATTCCTGTGGAAAATTCCCTTCACAGCAGCTGCAGTGACAGAACAGCCTTTAATGGAGTACACACCATAAAGTCTGATTGACACAGGGGACAGCCAATTGGCTCCAGGATTTGGATAAGAGAAAGCAGCCTTGTTTTACTTAGTGCAACAGTCTTAATTGATTGGTTTCATTTGGAGACGTGTGAACTAGTTTGGTTAATAGAGGAACTGATCTGAACCCTTGCCTAATATTTAAACTAAATATTTTTGTGGTGTGTCTGCATTTCCTGGCTCCTGCAGGAAGCCCAAGTGCCAAAACTCCCTGAGAAAGCCCTACTCCAGAGGATCTTTCCAGTATTTTCAACCCAGCCAGAAGCAAATAGTACCATAAATTTGCCATCCAGACAGGAAGTTCTCGTTGGGTTTCCAGACATATTCTTAGACCTGGTAGGTTCATATAAGCTTTTGATTAAGCACCTCAATGGTTGGGTGCTCATCAGAACAGACCTCAACTCTTGGGTGGCTTGCTCCTCACAGCTTTCAACACTCAGCTGTCAGGTTAAGCTGCTCCGATACTGTGGTGATGAGTGCTGTGTAAATAGCTACAGTATCTTAGGCAGAGGTTCTTCTGCTGGTGAATCCAGTAATAGACTGGAAACTGCTTCAAAGTCTTGTGCAGCACTGGGGCCCTCAGTGTTATCACTGCTAAGGATGGACAGCACCAAGAGGTGGCTCAGAAATGGCAATTTTCAATATAAAAATCTTTATTTTACAATTTGGGGGCAATTTTGACAATTTTTGCACTGAAACCAAAGCTTCTTTCCATTTGAATGTTCACTGTGCTGCACTGGCAAAAGGTGTAACACTTTAATTCAAATTCGGAGGATTCACTTTCTGAGGTGTCCCAAGGTGCGCTTATCTCTCTAAGTCTACCTTCCTGCGCATCACAGGCATCAGTGTGGCGCTCATTTGAATGTCTCTGGGTTAGAAGGGGTGTTCCATTCCCACACATTCTCCTTTCATAGTCACCTGTGTAAATCAGTAGTGACTCCACTGGAATTGCACCAGGGTAAAACTGATACAAGCGAGAAGAAAATCAAGTTCTGGGATTCTGCTCCTTGCCCAAGAGTACTGCATAGTGGAAGGGATGCTGCACTATTAGATGCGCCAGCCTTCAGATGAGACATTCAAGTCCTTTTGGACCATTTCTGGTTGCTGACCATAAGGAACATTTTGAAACACAGTAGAGGATCACCATTCCCTCTCTCAGCCAGACAGGATCTGGTGGCCAATCTCTATATGAGCTACTGCAGAAAGCCAAAGGTCAGGCCTTTTTGCCTGCACTGATGCTTTACTGTCAATATTTAACTCTTTACTTTGTAAAGCCTTGAGAGATACTATCCACATGAAAGACGCTGGGCCAAACTCTATTGTCATTCACACCCATACAATCTCATTGCTGTCAGTAGGGTTGCAGAAGCATAATATTGAGAGCAGAGTTAAGCCCACTATAGATAGACTAGACTGGAGTTAAGAGATGTGAAATGCAGAGCCATTGGAAGTTCAGAATTACATCGCTTTATGGCCAGTTAACAGGTATATTCTCCCCATGTTCAGATTTCTTAAATGAGATTTTTGATTGGTTTTCAATATTTCATTATTTTTTCAAGAACACTCAGTGCTATCAATGCTATGTCCATTCGGTGGTTAAAAAAAGGATTTTTTTACACTCCAGGATTTCAAACTGACACCTTTCACTAGCACTGAGTCAAGGCTTCCTACACCGTGTGTGACTGAAATCCTGAACTGGAAGAAGAAGAAGAAGGTAGGTTACTCTACATGTGTACTTCACACTGGCCAAAGAGGCTGGTGAGTCCCAAGCACCGTTAGCTTTGTTAAGTGGAGGAGTGTACACTAGCAAATGGGCTGAAATGACCCAGCCATATCACGTAGAACTGGCCAACAAATGGTCATTAATGGAAATAACCTTCTATCTGGGCTAGGTTTGAACTGGAAACCTAGAAGTGGGAGGTCCCATATTCCACAATCGATCCCAAAAGATGCATGGTGCCATTCAGATGGTATTTTTAACCCTTTTGATGAGAGCAGTTTCAATAACTTGCTCCCGTCTTTAAATCAAAATTTTGTTTGATGGTTTAGAACAACAAAAAATTATCCCCTCACCATGTAGCCCACACGTGCCAGCAGTGGATAAGACATGTGCCAAAGCCTACAGGCTCCTGGCACTAGAGCACTGTTTCTTCCAGCTGAGGAGTAATAATTTGACACCTCTGAAGCAGCAGGACCTCATACCCTGACAACTGCAGCCTTGTTCTACATCTCTAAGCCATTCAAACACATTACAAAAATCACAGTCAGCAACATCCATAGTGGATTTTTTTCCCATCTTAGCAGTTCTCTCTCTCCTCTGATGTGGGCTTGGAGATATACTCTGTGGTATCACTGTTAAGTTTTTCATTTATTTTTCCACTCTTACCTACACAGAATGAAACACTCCCTTTTAGACGCCAGTCCAAATTATTCAAGAATACTTTTGACAGCTGCCAAGTAATTTAGAACGATACCTTCTTAACACCTTCTCAAAACAGACCTGACAACCCAGAGGAGTAAACCTTCCCCCACTTTTAACCATTCTATACACACTAAGTTCTACCAATAATATTCATTTAATTGAAATGCTGCTTTTTCTTCCTAGACTGATGAAGGGACCTCACGTTACTTTGGGTAAGGACGCATATTGCCATTTACAAAGCTCCTCCGTTTTTCCCCTTCGATCCCACCAATCCCCCCTCTCTTGGCTGATAAGTCCTTTACAGAACACTCCGTGTTTTAAATGACATGATGATTTTCATTTCCTTTGTAGATGATCCTTCACAATAGTTGATGGGTTCTGCAAAACATATTCAATCTACTGAATTGGTCAAAATCAGTTTCCCACTTTCTAGATCTTCCTTTTGTTTACATCCTAGCATACAAAGACCAGAAGGAGATAACTTGACCATGGCATGAATCAAATGCTGAAACCCCTTGGCCATCCTGTTTTTCAAGCTATTTTATAAACCACATTTTTCTTGAACCAATGCAAAGCATTACAGTAGAGAAACAGGAATGGAGTGGGGTCTTTTGAGTCAAGAGAATATCTGGAGACCAACTAATTTTAAGTTAAATTTTCTGTTTGCTTACTTGCTTATTTGTGAAATCTATGTAGAATCTGTAACTTTTATTCAGAAAAGGGATGCTCAGAGCTTGTCATAGTATAGGCCACATCTTAATAGAAAAATAATCTTGTGGGCACTAGCTCTCCTTTTCTTGGTCACGTTGACCACCTCCATTCCTGATAACATTCACAAGACAACCTTATGTCAACTACAGCAATAGCTTTCATGAAAAATTAATGTTCGGAAAATATTCGGTGTATTTCAGCTCCTTTTCATACAGCCAGAACCAAGGTGGAGGAGCCAGCACCATGTGAAAAGCCAGCTTGCTGCAGAACAGCAACCAATGCTCCACAAACAATAGGTGGGAAGTGCTGATTTCCAACAGTAAGCACTTGAAAGCCTCTCTAAGATAAAGGCCTAGATTACAGAAAGTGCCCCTCTGGCCATCACACCATAAAAATGGAATTCCTGCATTGATTCAACCACTGGGATAAACAGTGTCTCAAGATGTATGGCCATGAGCCACCTATCACGTATTCGCATCAGGAAGCTCTCCCTGCTTCAAGTAAAGAAGAGACAAAATTTACCCCAAACAATATGTCCCCTGTGAAATAATACTTAGGCAGCCTATACCCTGTGTTGGTCATTATGAATAAACAACTCTCAGGAGCAACCTTTTTTAGCAAGTAGATCTTCATGCATGGAAACAGAATGCCACAAACAATGTCACAAAATAAGCAGGAAAAACCAGTCATTGAAGTAGGAATAAGCACCTCCACACAATCCCTGAATCCCATCCCTCAGATTAATAGAGAGGACTAAGAGGTAAATGAAGCGGGAACAGGGAGATTTAGGTTTCATTTTTGGCAGAGTCAGTGTGGGTGTATTTGAAAAGCTCACAGGAATAAAGCTTAATGAGAATACCATTTTCTGAAGGATGCTGACTGTTAATCCTTTTGAACAAAAGACCTAACACATCTATTTGAACCTCTCACTCCAAATATAGAAGACCTGAAGGACCTTGTCTTTTAACCTGATCAGCGTGCAGCTTAGAAATTTTCCCTAGCTCTTTACTGAGGTAACACTTTGATAGAGGTGTTAGGAAGTACACAATCTTTTTGTTTTCATATGTACCACCTAGGGCTGCGATCTCCTTCAAAGGGGTGGGCTGGGTAGGTACTCAACCACCAAGAAACATCTAGGCCTGATCTGCGCTGGGTCAATGGGAGATACTCAAGCTACATACTGTAGAATGCATATCTCCTGTTGACTTACTTGCGCTCACTTACCATGGCATCTGCACTGCTCGGCACTGATGAGAAATGCCCTCTGGTTGATGCAGCGTTTCTCTTCTCCAGGGGGTGGAGTTACTGTGTCAAATGGAGAGCATTTCCAGCATCAATTGAGTGGGTCTCCACTTGCCACTCAGTCGATCCCACTGCATCAATCCATGGAGCTCAACACAGAGGAATCAATGTATACATACCCCTAGGCACTGCAGGGAGAGGTCTTGGCAATTCAGTAGATGGTCGTCTTGTCTCTTATTGAATACTGATCCTGTGGTCCAGCTTGGTGTTAGAAGTTGGTGTACTGCCAGAGATGCTGCTCTTCGGCAAGACAGGATGCAGAGACCAGAGCACTAGCAAGCAGGGGGCTCAATTCCCTTCAATCTTTCCCACAGATAAGGGTGTGGTAAGGAAGCAGGGCTGGAGTCTCTTTCAGGAACCCAGATAAAAGCCTGAATTGGCTACCCAATTGTCAGATTCGCTGAGGTGGATGGACTCCTCACCCAGTAACTAAAAGGTTGAATTAGGCAATTTATCATTTTCCTTATGTAAAACCTTTTGTTGTTTCTTTCAGTTAGAATCTCTGAACCTTAAACCTTGAAAATAAAGCCTTTGAAGAAACACCTTAGTGGGTAGAGCACACAAAGGCTTTTGGGGGATGAGGCAAAATTTGAAACTGAAGCTCTGCCATATTTCCAAAAATATTACTACAAATTCCCACTGAGGAGAGATCCTGGGGAGAGTTAAAGAGTGAGATCACTCTATATTCACTCTACAGCAGCAGCTCCTGTCCAGCATTGGGCCTGGCTTCCAGCTCTGGGTGTTGTGGCCTGGTGCATGGTGTCGCATCTCTTCTCAAGTTTGGCCCAGCCACCCTTCCATCATGACAGAGAGGTGCGCAGGCCAAATGTGAGTGAGTGGTGTTGTGACCTGGTGCACAGATTTTGAGTATGCTACACCACCATTCACTCAAATATGGCCAAGCCACCTCTCCGTCATGATGGAGGGATGGGAAGACCAAACCTGAGTGGTGCTGTGACCATATGCACCAGTTCGCAATGCCGCTCAGTTTCAGGGTCCTCTGAAACAGAAGCCCTGTGGCAAACTTCCTCTTTTGCCCCCGCCTCCTGCCTTGGGTAGCCCTGTTTATGGGGAAAGTCTTTCTGATGGTTTTTTGGACTTAGTGACCCATTCTATCGGTTTAAAGAAACACATCTTAATCTCTGACTACTTCCGCCCATTAAAAATCAAGGTTAGGTGTGTGAACTTTGGTTTCCTGGCCAATTTCCAACTCAGGTAGCACCGGCTATTGTGTTGCTCTTCACAGTCATTCTCAATTGTTACATAGTGTTACTGAGTGTAGTCAAAGAGTTGCTGTGTTAAACCATGGAGGCTACTTGCATTTCAATGATGAGTGAAATGGTCCTATCCTAGTCTATTCAGGTTCTTTTACCACTCTCATCACAATAGTATCTGAGCACCTTCCTGTAGTGCATTAAGTGATGTGACTAATGTCTGTCACAGATCGTTCATTCTGACTCTCCTCTTCTCTCTGGGAGCAAGAGTGGCATGTGCAATGGAGTGTTTTGTTTGGTATGGGTTATTGTGGTGATGTGTTATTGTTTTGTTTTTAATACATAGAGGCTGCTCTGACTTTATGTTACAGAAGGAAGGCGCAAGGAGTGCACTTGGAGCAGACATTGGTGAAGTTTGTTCCTGAAGGAATTCATTCCACAGCCCCAGACCAGCCCCCAATAAAGCTCTGTCTCCTGCCCAGATGACCTTTACCATTGTGGTAGAAAGTTCCATTGTGCCTAAGGAGCAGAGTTCTTGACCTTGACTTCATCCCAGTGCCTTGAAGAGAATGACTGAGACTTGAACTTGAGTGGATATGCTAAGGAAAGCCAGTGTATAGAGCAGAGGACAGGTTAGGTGTGCTCCCTGTAGGCCATGCTGCTGAGGAGACTCATTATAGCATTCCGTACTAGTCATCGAGTATATTAATTTGTAAAAAAAATTGGGATCAAAGGTGTCATATTAAAGTATAGCTGATGCTAGGGGAAGAATTTGCAAAAGATGGATTGCAAATGCAGTTGGCTGGTGTAAATCTTATCTGGTGTAAATCCGCAGAACTCCACTATCTTCAACTGAACTATTCTGATTTACACCAGCTATGCATCTGGCTCTGTATGAGCAAGCTAGATAATAATTATACCGCTCAACAGACCTTGATGTTCTGAAGTGTAGTAAGCAGATAACTAAATTCTTTATTTTAGTAATGGCCTCGTAGTCACCCATAAATAGTTAAAATAGGAGAATGAGAGTGTTCTATAGCTCTGGATAAAAACTATTGATGGATAACCATCAAAAAGTTTGGTTTGTAGGAGAGTCTAAAGGTTTGGATTCTCATCCCAAACCTTCTGAACATTTCTGGGCTGTAAATCCATGAGAACAAAGTTTTCTCGTAAGGCTTCTGGGACTTTTGCCTGTCAGTGTTGAAAATACCACAGGAACAGCATTTTCTCATGGGATTTTGGCTTCCCAGCCCAAACATAGACAGGAAATAGAGAGCATGGGAAATTAAAATAAAAGGAGAAGAGTGAATCAAATTTATGTGAAAAGCTTTAAATTCACTTAGAGTTATGGGAAGATCAGTCCTTATTGTATTCAAATCTGTTCTCTCAAGCTTCATAATAAGTAGGATGGTTACAGGATTTTGTCACCGAGTCACATATATGAGAGATGCCAAAATCTATTAGTTCATTTAGTCTTTCCCCTTGCCAGTTTGGGATTGCCCCCATTCTACATCTTCTTATGCTTTGTCTAGTTTAACTGAAATATCCCTACTTCTCTTGAGAAACTAGGTTACAATTCGTAACTCTCAATATCAGGAAGTTTTCCCTGATATTCAGCCTAAATGTGTCTTTTCTTAATTTCATCCCATTAATCCTTGTTTGGATAGTGCTGATCTGAACATCTCACATGCATGAATGGATTTAGCCTCAGAACATCCCTGTGAAACAGAGAAGCATTATTATTCCCATTTTAGAAAGAACAGAATGGTTAAGTGACTTGCCCAAGGTCAAACATGAAATCTGTGTCAAAGCTGGGAACAGAACTGAGACCTCCCAGACTACCCTTATTCTTCATAGATGTACCCTCTTGTAGTGCCCTATATAATTTATTTTTGTCCTTGGTGTTTGTGCTCTTGAGATAGAGATAGAGTTACATTGGGCAACATTTTCAAAGGCACCTAAATAACTTGAAAGTCAATAGGATTCAAATGCCGAAGTCACTGAGGCATTTTAAAAATTTTACCCGTTATGACTCTTTAGTCACCATTCAGCCAAGCTCTCTCTTTCTTTGTCAGTCTTTCCTCACAAATATTTTTTCTAGCCCCCTAATAAATTGTTACCTTTCTCTAACCTTCTTCCAACAGAATAGAACCATTGGATGACCCTAAAATGAATGTAATAATCCAAGTGGATCAGCACCACATTCAGCTAGAGAAGATCTACATTTGTCCTGCAGCATGATGAGATGGGTCTGTTTCTGCAACCCAAAATTACTTTGGTCTTTTTGCTGTCATATCACATTATAAACACATATCATCTCAGCTGACCTCTATCACCATCTCTTCTGCCATTATTGCTTTCCAGATTTCTCCCTCCCACCCTGGAAGCAGGAGGTGCAGGAATAGCTGTTATGTTACACCAGAGTGACTTCAAATAAATGACTCATAGCCATGAGAAGAGAAGACTGTGAAGTAGTAAGGCTACTGTTAGCTGAGTGGAGCATTAATGGTTATAGAGCTAATGTGAGAGCGTTACATTAATCTACTCAGGACAGATCTGGGGAAATATATGTAGCAATGTATAATAAATGGGAAGGACTGTAGCTGTCTTTTCCTTCAAGAGGGCAGAAATGTCACCCATCCTCATTCTAACTCCTTTTCTTCTTCCACCTGACTTTGAGAAGGACCTCAGAGGACTGCTGTAAGGAGAAATAACCACTGGATGTACAAAGGTGGTGGCTGATTTATTCTTGCTAGGGGAAAGTGAAAGAGGACAAATTCTAAAAAGAAGGAAGAGGAGGTTCTGAGGGAAATGTCATACTTTTGAATGAAGGAATATTAAGTTAGTTAGGAATTTGATCTGTATTTATTTTGAATGCTGGGATTCTCTACTGGATCCATCCGATTTCGTACAGAGTCTGAGGAAGTTGATGAGCAGCACTAAAAGAAGATGACTGTCAGGAGAAGATGACTACAGACTTCCCCGGGATTAAACAACAAGACAACCCTAGTAAATTGTATGCATGCAGATTCACCCAGTAACCTATTTGCTGAAATCAGCTTGGCTGAAGCAGGCCATCCATCCAACAGATACCATCTGAGTGATGGAAAGGACTCGCGACTATGTTTCCCCCTCTCTTAGCCCCAGAGACAATAACAAAGCCTCACTTTTATATAGCACTTTTCATCAGTAGACCTCAAAGCACTCAGTACCATCATCTCCATTATACAGATGAGGAAATGGAAGCACAGAGAGGGTGACTTGCCCAAGGGCAGCCAGCTGGTGAGTGACAGAGCTGGCAGTAGAAGCCAGATTTCCTGAGTTCTGTCTTCAGTAATTTCTTCTAGCCTACCATCGTCTGGAAGGAAGGTTTATAATCACTCAGAGTTTGCTTTGGATTTACACCAATAACCTGTATGAAGTGAATATTCCATGGGGATGCCTGATTCAGGGGATTTTAATGGGAAGCAGCATCGTTCTAGGCAGCAGATTGGTAGTGACCGAAAGCTGTCACTCTGATGTCTATTCAATGCTCCATGTATTGGTAGAGTTTAGTTCAATTTCAAGGGGATGCCAAAAGCTTTTGGCACAAATTAGCACCCCTTATTCACCCCAAAGGCCCGAACTGACTGGAAGGAGAGATGAACTCTCTTTTCTCCACTCAAAATGGCAACTTCAGGATACAGCTCAGGTGCAGTGGTGGGCCACATGGTGAAACTTGTGCAGCTACTGCTGCCCTTTCTGCTGATAAACAAAGAATTTCAGTCTCCAAGGCTGTCAGTCTAGGACCTTTTACCAGGAGTCCTTTCTCACTGTAGGTGGGAGAAAGCTTTGAACAGGCTATAACAGGCCCCTACAGCAAACAAATATGCACTCTCTTTTTCTAGGACTGGTCAAGATCATTCACAGACAAATGAGATATGCATTGTTGGAGTTGACTTCTTCTGCTCTTTTGAAGGTATGACAATTTGATTTCTAACCTGAAAGAGACAGACTTCATAAGCCAGAACATGCAATGGAAATCTCCTTTTCTGGAAAGGTTTGGCATCTTCCTAATGTGTTGCTTAACGCAGTCATATAAAAGGTCTACTTTCTATTTCCACATACCACGTCAGAAGATGTTTGAAAGGAATTCAGAGTGGCAGTGCACAATTAGATGAATCTGCAGTCATTGAGAGACTAGGAATGCCCCAGTATCAAGTTTATATCAGTTTGCCTTTAGAGCAAGGATGGACCAGTGGTTAGGGCCCTAGGCTGGGACTTGGGTAATAGAAGTTTAATTCACTGCTCTGCTTCAGACTTCCTGTGAGACCTCGAATGGTTATGCCAATGTACAAATCACCACAAATGGATTTTAAAAACTTCTTATACAAGAATATATATTCTGATTTATTTCATTATTTTGGCCTTTTAATTTATTTTGAGAGTAGGAATGCAAAGGAAATCAAAAGTAGGACATTTGGTGTGTGTAGTGGATTTGGGGGATTTTTTTTGGACTCGCACTGTGAAATAACATCTCAGTGATGTTCCATGAGCATGGTGAAGAAAATACATGGTGTAGGGGATTGTGTGAAAAAAATGTAACATTGTTCTACTTCTGGTCATTAATCTTAGTGGAGGAGGAGGAAGGTGAAGGAAGGTCGATCAGATTACTGGGGAAACAAAGCCAAGATATGCAGGGTCTTTTGATGGTGATATAAAGACTGAAGTGACAACTGGGTCACAGACAAGAGGGCCTGATTCAAGGTCTATTCAAGTCAAAGATTCCTGTAGATCATCTTTGTGATACAAAGACACCAGAAACAATGTGATTCTAAGACACTGGTGAAGTATGTGTGCTTGGGTTGGGGATGCGGGAAATCAACTGTCCTGCTGGACTGTTAGAGTAGAGGCTAGAGATATCCAATTTGTTAACATATCTTTTCAGTGACTGTTGTGCATTGTCACAGATACGTACACAATATTAAACATCACCACATGGGTACGAGCCAGCCAGCCATGAACATAAGAGTGATCATATTGGTTCAGACCAATGGTTCATTTAGCCTGGTATCCTGTCTTCTGGCAGTGGCCAATGCCAGGTGCTTCAGAGGTAATGAATAGATTAAGGCAATTACTGAGTGATCCTTCCTCTCTTGTCATCCATTCCTGGCAGTCAAAGGCTAGGGACACCAGAGCATAAGGATGTATCCTTGACCATCTTGGTTAATAGCCATTGATGATCCTCCATGAACACATTTAATTCTTTTTTGAATCCTGTTATACTTTTGGCCTTTACAACATCACCTGGCAATGAGTTCCACAGGTTGACTGTACATTGTTACGCCACTTACCGGGGTGGGTTTCCTTCATCAATTGCTGGATCGACTGAGTGGGTCTACACATACTGTTCAGTCAATCCAGAGCAATCGATCTGACAGCGGCGAATTTGCTGCCGTCAATGTGGACCCAGCCTTAGTTATATCTCTTTTCCAAGCTGAATAGTCCATCTTTTTAATCTCTCCTCATATGGAAGCTGTTTCATACCACTTAATCATTTTTGTTGCCCTTTTCTGTACCTTTTCCAATTCTAATATATCTTTTTTGAGTTGGGGCAACCAGAACTTTAGGCAGTATTCAATGTGGGGTGTACCATGGATTTACATAGTGATATTATGACATTTTGGGTCTTATTATCTATCCCTTTTCTAATGGTTCCTAACATTCTGTTAGATTTTTTTGACTTCTGCTGCACATTAAGCATATGTTTTCAGAGAATTATCCACAAGATACTCCAAGATCTCTTTCTTGGGTGGTAACAGCTAATTTAGATCCCATCTTTTTGTTTAGTTAGGATTATGTTTTCCAATGTACATTATTTTGCATTTACCAACATTGAATTTCATCTACAATTTTGTTTTCCAGACATAGTGAGTGAGGAACTATCTTTTATTGGACCAACTTCTATTGGTGAGAGAGACAAGCTTTTGAGCCAGACAGAGCTCTTCTTCTTTTGCTGTCCAGTCACCCAGTTTTGTGAGATCCCTTTGTAACTTCAGTCTGCTTTGGATTTAACTATCTTGAGTATGACTATGGACAGGCAATGTCCAAGGGAACAATGGAGAGCACTATATATGATCAAGCATTTCAGAGGTAAAAAGTATTTTACCTATTTATATTTGGCAGCACAAGAGAGGATCCTACCACCCTATTAGATGACATCTAGGTTCACCCTGTTCATATTTATAGGAAAGAACATTGACTGTCATAGGAATCAGATTGTTTTCAAACATATTTTAACTTATCTACAGCTTTAAATATTGCCTTGAAAACTTAAACCTGAAATCCATATCAGGGCTTTCCCAATCTTGGGTCCAAGGAGTGAAGACAAAGAACTAATCATAAAATAGCAGCCAAACATGTTAATGCAGAAAAGAAAAAAAATAAGATTCAGCTAAAAAACTGCAAACCAGTACATTTGGGGGGAGGTAGCACCCAATGGGAAGGGAGATATTTTCAAAGCAGAAATATTAAGAAACCCCAAAAGGTGAGCAGTAATTCACATGAGATTGAAATATGACATCACAGACTAAAATGCAGGTGCAATTTTGTGCAGAAAGGGATTAAAATTTAGGCTGGATAGCTGGAAATTTTTTCTAACTCAAAGCTTTATTATTCTTGAATAGTCTCCTGAGTGAAATGGTAGAATTCCCCTCTGTTGGGCCATTTAGACGTGCACTGAACATAGCACTACCCCATATAATGTAAAAAACAACCCAGCACCAGGAAGGGCATGGATTCTAGGACTAAATTATTGCTTGCCATCTTTCCTCTGTGATTCTTGGGAATTTTGAAGCTTTAAAAAAAATTCGAATCTGTATAAATAAAGGCATTTTGGGTATATCCTGCGATGTGCATCAGACAAGGGTTACCAATCAATTCTTCAGGTTTGAGCATTGCTCAGGAAGCCCTACTACATAGACCCCATTTAAATTAATGTAGTTACACTGATTTACATCAACTAAATAGGATCTGGGTGATCCTATTTACTGTTACTGAATTCCAGAAATTATATTTGCAACACGATGCCGTGGAGTGGCATCAACAGTGGGGATCAAACACCAGAGCTCTGGATCTAAAAGCATGTGCCGCTACCGTCTGAGCTAAAGAAGCATGCTTAGCTGACCAAACGTGTAGCAGGTTGATCAGCTACTATCTATGGTTCAGCCACCGAAAGGGCACAACACCATATAGAATAAGCATTGGTTACATATTACAGTAAATATAGTAAAATTTTTCTGCTCAGCTTTCACATTTCTTTTTGTTTTCATTAATGTTGTAATGAACACAGTCACTATGATACACCATCTTCTCTTTCCCTTCCATGCATCAATGACCTTTTCTCCCACCTTGGGCTGCTCCAGTCACAAGCCTGTTAATTCACCTGCATCTGATAGGTGAGACCTGCCAATGGGCAGGCAGGCAGGTGACAATTTTTTTGTGTAAAAGAAATGCTTCTTCCTAAATCTAGTATTTAATCAAGATTTCTGTGACTCAGATGAAGCTGTGATATCTTCAGTCACGCAGCCATATTTCTTTCTCATGCAACTGGCAAGTGCCCAGCAAATCAGATAAAACCATCAACCAGTTAAACGGACACTCCGATCAGTCCCCTGGCTGAGAAGTTTGAGTTCTCTGAAGTGTTTGTCCCTCAAATGCTCCTGCCTTTCACTTTCTTCCTTTACTGAGAAAAGACCAGCCTCACCTTGCATATCATCTGATTACAGTAACAAAGGCCACCTGCTTCTGCTGACTGGCTCAGATATAGAGCTGACCTTTTTCAGGTCACGCAGTCTGAAAAGAGAGGGACATCGTTGTTTTGAATTGTGCTTTGTGGCAATCCTGCCTGTCTTTGTTCTCTAGTTGCTTTGATTTGCCATAGTGCATAAAACAGTGGAGTATTACTGGCCCAACAGAACATTATCACCAAGAGGTTTGCGGGAGGGGGAGTTTGAGGGAAACAGACTGATAGCAGCATTAAACAGAACGAGGCACCAGATTAAGAGGCATCATTTGGCTGTGCTTGGCTTAGAAGAATTGAGTTAGGATGAATAACTAAATGTTTTCATTTACTTAACAAACAACCTTTTGAACCTTCCCTTGACTTCACCTCTCATTAATTGCTCATTTGGTGCAACTTTCTCTTTGGAATCTTTTTCCACAGCAAGGTCAGAGAGGAAAAATATTGTGCCTGGATATTTCTTCGGGTTCCTAGGTGTCATCCTAATACAAATAATTAATAATAACAACATGAAAATAAGGGATTGGAGTCTTCTCTTATTAGGCTGGTGTAAATCAGGATTAACTCCACGCAAATCACGAGCACTGTATTCGTATACAACTGTTGTAAATGAGGGGTGAATCAGGCTCTGTGTGTGAGTGTTTAAAAAAAGTTTGCTGAACTGAAAATCACTTATGTATGATAACCAGCATAATAGGATTAGTGATATTATTTAAAATATATAACTCATAATTGATTGAATCATACTTGTTAGACTAAAAGCTGAAGTGTCGCAAAATGAGAATTCCGTTTCGATCATGTGACACTGATCATTTCGTCCCTCTTTGGACACTGCCTGGAAAGTTCCCAGGTTTTCATAGGGACTCCAGGTCAAAGTTATCCTGGGGTAGTTGCAGTGGAAATGCATAAGGGTGAATTTGACTCTCCAAGACTAATTGCTGGAGAGTACAGAAAAGCTTATGGGTATTCACAATAGTGATTACTAGGTAATCATGGAATAATTACATTGTTATTTGATAATGTGCTATCTACTATATACATACTTGTGAAGGCCTTTCTCCTGTTCGTTTTCCCCCCCCACAATATTCCTGTGCCTACTAAGCTCTCTTTCCCCCTATCATTTACCGTTATCATTTATATACCCTGACCTCTTCCTTTACCTCCTAACGGCAGTACAAGAGCTGAAGCTGTGCCACTGGGCAGGACTCACCCAATAAACAAACATCCTGTTTAAAGCAGGAATGACATTGAGAATGTGTGGATATTATTTTTAATTTTCATGATGCCCATGAAAGTGAGGGGATGAAATAACTGCTTAGAATCACATAGTGTTTGTGGGTGAGTCCTTGCTCATAACTGTGTCCATGCAGCTCACTCATGATCTGCAGAACCCTTTGCCAGTCTTTCAGTTCCACAGTGCACATGAATCTTGAACTACTGGCATTTCTGCTGTTGCAGGCCTTGGGCTGCTATAACAATCTTTCTAGGTACCTACTGCTGGTCTAGTCTTGGACCCCTACACAATTTTATCAGGGCACCTCCTATCCCATCACTGAGCTGTTCTTGAACAAATTACCCGTTTTTCCAATGTGGACACTCATTCAGGGATTATAATGAAGCCTCCAAATACTTCTGGTGCTAAATAAAAATGGGAAAGTGATCAGTCTTGGTGCAGAAAAGGCAGAAGTAGTCAACAAATATTTCTCTTCTGCATTCAGAAAGAAGCAGAATTGTGTTTCATATTTTACGCGACAACAAACTACTTTCTATTTCATCAGTAGCCAGAGAAGATTTTAAGCAGCAATGATTAAAATGTACCGGTAAATATGTGGGACCAGATAACTAGGCCCCAAGAATTTTAAAAGAATTGGCCCAGAAGCAATCTGAAGTATTAATATTGACTTTTAGCAAATCTGGGAACACAAGGGACATTCCAAAGGATTGGGGGGGGGGAAACCTAACCACTGTGCTAATATTTGACAAGGTAAATTGGATGACCTGGTTAACTATAGGCATGTTAGCCTGACTTTGATCCCTGGAAAAAGAAAGGGACCCACACTCAGGCTTCCAGATCCCTAGCTGTTGCCTTCCTGGATAGACACCCACCTCTCTTTCTCTTCTGACTGGGGTATTTCTAGGCTGTACAGTTCCCTGCCTTCTCTGTGTTATTCCCAGCAGAGATAGACTGCCCAAGCACACCTACTCACTTTCTCTTCAGAGAGAGTTAACAGGTGTAATTGTTATAATTATAAAGTACCACACAGCACTTACTATGCAAGCCTGCTGGATACCCAAGGTAAAAAGCATTAGAGAGAAAACATATTAAAAACAAACAGAACCTACATGTATGCTAATAAGCTTACCAGATATCACCCTGGTTCTATCATGTCCTTCAACACCTTGGTTCTATCAAGTCCTTCAACACCCAATCCCTGGCCTTCCTTTGTGATCACAAGTTCATCACAGCCTTAAATCAGAAATAGCACCCTCACAGCAAGTTTGGTTTATCCTTTATACAGTTCAGGGGTCTTTGATCTGGAGTTTCCATGAGCAGTTAACTAGCAGATAATGGGTTTTCCTGCCCAGGCCATAGTTCCAAAATGGATGGATTCACAGTGGGTCATTTGATTCCTCAGCTACTTCCTAGGAAATCTGCTTTGTGGGTATTGTTCCAAAAAGTCCTTTGTATTTCCTAATACCTTCCAGAAAATGCTTTAGTCAATCAATCTTCTAGAGAAGACACATAGATACAATTCCACAGTAACACATACACAATTTCACCCCAAATAAGTTACACTTAGTTCAATAAAGTACATTCAGGATATTGTCAGTTTGTCACGGTAGGCAGGTTTGGTATGTAATGAGTAAAGAATTAAAAGATGTTAGCATAATTAAGCCAACCAACATGGGTTTATGGAAAATAGGTCTTGTCAAACAAATGCTAATAATACCCAGGTCTGACATAGAGCTTTTCATTAGCAGATCTCAAAGCACTTCACAAAACAAGTCAGTGACATTATCCCCATTTTACAGATAGGGAAGCAAAGGCATAGAGAAGTCTGGGCAAGGTCACCCAGATGGCCTATGGCAGAGCTGGGAATAGACTCCAGGATTCCAGAGTACCAGTATAGTATGAGGTCATTTTGCTGCTTCTCCAGACTTTTTTTTTTTTTTTTTTTTGGAGCTCACAGGTTTGGCAATAAGGATATCTATTTTATCATAATATACTTATATTTCTGTATGACATTTCATTTAGCCCCACTTGATGATCTGACTAAAAAAAAAGAAAATTAGCATTATACAAAATCAATGTAGCCCAAGTTAAATGGATTATAAATTAGTTAACTAATAAACTGATAGAATTACAAAAGGTAATTGTGAATGAGGAATTGCCATACAATGCGGGTGTTACTACTAGAATCCCACAGGAATCTAAATTTGGCCCAGTGGCATTCAGTATCCTTTTCTGGAAGAAAATATAACATGATTGCTACTAAAATTTGCAGATGGCACAAAATTATTACTGTGATAAATAATGACAAAGAGAGAGAGGACAGTTATATAAACCAACCTAGATCACACACACAGCTAGGAACAAAGAACGTAGGTCACACTTGTAATATGGGGGGCCTGCATCCTGGAAAGCAATGACTTTGAACGAGGACTTAGGTGTCAAAGTAGATAACCAACTGAACATGAACTCCCAGCATGACGCTGTAGCTAAGAAAGTGAAAGCAATCTTTGAACGCATGAACAGGAGACTATCATATAGGAGATGGGACATGGTGACTTTATCACAGGCTTCAAATACCTACATGTGGAAGAGATTTTTGATGGTAGATGGCTTTTTAATCTAGCAGAAAAAGGGATAAAGAGATCCAATATTTGAAAGGTGACGCTAGACAAATTCAGACTAGAAATAAGACAAAAGATTTTAGCAGTGAGAATAATTAACCATTAGAAGAACTTACCTAGGGACATGATGGATTTTCTATCATGTGAAGTCTTGAAGTCAAGGTTGGATGTCTTTTTAAAAGCTGTGCTATTGATCAAACAGAAATAATAGCTTGATGCAGGAATTCTATGGCCTGTGTTATAGAGGAGATCAGACTAGTTGAGCACAAGGATCCCTTCTGAGCTTAAAATATATGAATATATGAAAAACTCATTTAAACTCATTTTACTTGTAGTTAAACCAAGGATTTTTATCTGTTCCCCTCAGACAGGATACACTTGCGCACTAAACCATTATTAGCAACAGCTAGTCGCCACAGATAGAAAAAATAGGTGCAATGTGTCCCACTGAGAGAGGGTACTCCATTGGATTGTTTACACTTGCTGTGTCTGTGGCAGACTTGAACAAGGTTTTAATGTATTTTAAAATGATCCCATAGCTATTTACATACCTGCTGAGCCAAAAGGCTCCTTTCCCCCCTTCCAGGGTTCCATTTACTGTAGAAAAATGGATCTGGTAAATCTATACTGCTCCTTAAACAGTGCAGCACAGTGTCTGTTGCAATTCTGTGCAATTTACTGTAATCATATATACTTAAAAGAAATTTACATTATCATTATGAACTGCTCTTTGGAAATGGTCCTTTTTCAACCTATAGCTATTAGTGCATTGGTGCTGCCAGGACAAAGTTGTCAGCACCAATAGAAGCAATTTCATCTGGTTTCTTTTTACATAGACCCACGGCTCATATTAGCCCTGCTGCCTCCTGGATTTTTAATTTTTTTTTCTTTCCATAGCCACGCAGTTTGACTCTTCCGATGAAATCAAAACAATGTCAAGAATGAAGCGCTTTAGCCAGTTGCTAAAAATAGCGCTGATCATCAGCAGGCGATGTGATTTGTCAGCCATGTGCAGCAAAGATGACCTCTTTGTCAGGTCTAGCCTGCAGCAGGCGGTGTCTGCTCACGGTCTACTTTTACATTGGCTCAAAAATAAACATCAAGTTCCTCTGGCTGGCCTCCCTTCCCAAATGCAGGCATGGAACATTCTGTACAAGGAAGCACTCACAATCATTCGAGGGGCCAACTCTAATGAAGTTAATTGATGCATCAACGACGTGTGTTAAACATGAATGCTTTTCTAATATGGCCATGAGTTTCACAGATATGCATTATATTATTACACAGTAAACAGAGTACTGTACATTTGGGATAACCTACGGACGTGAGTTGAGAGAGAATGCATTTATTTTCACAAAATGGGGTCTTTGTGCTCAGATCTGGAACTTATGTAACATGCCAGGGACACCAGAATATATCACCTACTTTTATACCAACAGTTGAGTAAACCAGAAATGTGTGTGATGTTTTAGAGAAAAAATTAACCCAAATAAACAAAAAGTCACTTTCCTATGTGGATTACATCTTTTAAAAAAACAAAAAGAGGGTGGGGAGGGGAAGAGGGGAATTTAAAGCTGAGGCAACATGAAAGTTGTTAGAATGGAGTTATTTGCTAAATCAGCCCCTGCTTTTACCTACCCTAAATCCACAATTTAAGAAAATACTACACAGAGCTTCGAGGATTGGGGGGTGGGACAGAGTACAAAGAGTACAGATCTGATTCTTATTTACACTAATGCCACTTTACACCACTTTGATAGTAAAAAAGGGTCTTAAAGGGTGTATAAATATAATTTGTTCCCACACTATCAGACGATATACTGTGATCTTAGTGTAAATAAGAATCAAACTCCATATCCTTGCCTTGAAGCAGTAGGTATGATACAGAAGTGACCTTGGCGCAGGCAGCATGGATGCTCACGTTGTCCCAGCTCTATCAGCATGTTGCGATTAACGTCTTCACAGACAGATAACATTGTTGAGAACATCCCGGTTGGAGGGAAATAATTTGGGTTTGAGAGAGAAGTACTGGAGGAGGGAATACACAATGGCTCTCTATTATGGCCTTCGTTGGGCACAAATAATGATTAGTTGAGCTAAGGACAGTAGGATGCCCTCCTGTGTGACAACGTTCCCCGGTGTGGTAAGACAAAGCTTTATGGGAGGAAAGAACATGATCCAAAGTCACAGCAAAACGGACATGCAACAATTTGTCTAAGCATGCAACACCCTTCAGACACAGTATATATTAAAAATGCTTTTCAGTTTGGTGCTTGTGATCTACGGTATGCCAGTCTGCTGGGGCAGGGGAAAGACTGCAAGCCATGCTGACTCAGAAAAGGATGGGTCCAGAGGAGGAGAGATTAAAAACAGTAGGGCTATATAGTTTACACAAGAGTTGGCTAAAATGGGATGACATCGAACCATGCAAAGTAATGAATGGTATAGAGAAGTTAAATGGAATGCTCCTGTTTACCCTCTCTCATGATACAGGAACAAGGAGACATTCGAGGAAATGTAAAGGCAACCTTTTAAAATATAATACGATTAACCTTTGGAATTCAGTGTCCCAAGAGTTTAGTAGGAGTCAAAAAGGATTAGATTATTCATATGAATAATGGGAGCATCTACATATACTTTAGGTAAGATAAATGTACATCTATAAATATTTGGGATATAGATAGTCATGCTTCAAGTCATAAACCAACCTCCAACTTCCTATGGATCGGAAGAAATTTCCCTTGTGGAACGATTATTATGTAATTATCCAGTATGGAACTTTTTGCACCCTTCTAAGAGCCATCTGATACAGAGCATTGTGAGAGACAGAATAGTGGCTAGATGGTCCCACTGGTCTGATCTGTACGTAGCAATCTCTGTGTTCCTTTAAAATATAAAATAAGAATCATGCCATCGCTGCATTCTCGATAGCCCTCCTTCAACAAAGCACTTGAACATGTGTTTAATTTTCAGACTGTTCTAAAGTCCCATTGATTTTAATGGGACTTACACACATGGTTAAGTGCTTTGATGAATAAGGATGGATTTAGGCATGTGCTTAAGTGATTTGCGGAATCAGGATCAAATCTCTCATCTAAAAAAAAAAGGCGTGGGAGACGGGAAACTGCACATGGCTGGGGCTACACAGGGCCCCCTAATGCTATAGAACTCCCAGCAGTAACTTGGAATTAAATGTGGTCTTGTTACAATGAGAAACAATGGGACCTAAAGGATGGTTTTGTAGTTAAGGCATTGGATAGACTCAGGAGACCTGCGTTCAATCCCATGTTCTGCCACAGACTTCCAGTGAGACTGTGGGTTAGCCACACCATCATTCTGTTCCTCAGTTTCCCCATCTATAAAATGAGGGTTATCGTACTTCCCTTCTGCACAGGGGTGTTCTGAGGATATATTTACTGATGTTTGTGAGGAACTGTAGTTATGGGAACCAGATAAGCAGATGTATAGAATTATAAGCTAAAGAGAAAAGGAAGTCTTTAAAGAATGTCAAAAATGGGAGGAAAAGTGATGAGAAAATAAAGCATTTAGGCCTATTCTGCATCACTTAAAATATTTCCACTGTGACATTCTTTATCGCTGCATAACCTGTCTTCTCCTCTCCATTTGTTCTGGCAGTGAAGTCACACACAGACCATGTCTACACTCGTAGCAGCATGTACAGCACACCACACAGACTGCATGCCTCCCAGCAGAGGTATAAACATCAGTGTAGACGGTGAGGCACTGCTTAGGTGAGCAGAGTAAAAACACGCCAGAACCTTAAGGTATGTACCCTACTCAGCTCACCACATACCCAGGCAGTGCCCCTTTGTCTACACTGCTATTTTCAGCAGCATAGTGTCCTGCTACCTCCTCATTTCTGGAGCCTTTCTTCACTCTTCCCACTACCAGAGCTTTTCACTGCTCTGTATAGCTACATACCGCAATGTGGATGTAGTCTACTTTTCACTGTGGTGTGCACTTACATGTACTCTACACACCATCACCACTGTAGACAAGGACTGCGAGATGGATTTGAACCATGAAATCCAAATCCAAACTTTTCAAAATTTGGGGGGAGGGAGGTTAGGAAGTAGGGTTTTAGTTCAGCCCATTACAGTCACAAAATTCAGGTTAGATTCAAACTTCCATGCAATTTGAGAGTGTTTGGCTGTGGGAGTTCAGGTCAGGCTCATCTCTCCGGTCGCAAGGCTGAATTCATGACACTGAAATCCATTCCACAGCACCAGCTATAATGTCATTATAAACACAGGATTCTGATTTCCCTGAAGGCTGAAGCAGAAGGATCAGCTAGGCATCAAACAGCAGAGAACTTACTTAAAACAAAACCTTTCAATAACATCAGCTGCAAAACATGGGAGAATCCTGGTCTTAGAAAATGTTCTCTTTTAATTCTGGTTTGCCCATGTGCAAACTTCTGTTTAAGAAAACATTTAGGGTCAGCATTTCAGTGCTGGCCTGCTTCATTTCAGGAACAATTTTGTGTACACAAAGCCTACGTCTGAGACATGCAAGTAGCCATTGAGCAGGCATTTAGGTTTCCAAAGGGCAAGACTTAAACGTGTAGTTAATGGTAAGTGCAAAAATGCAGGCACAATCATAGTATCAAAATAGTATCTGCAAAAGCAGAGGCCAGGTTGAGACCCTTTAAAAATCAGGTCCTTAAAGAGAGTTAGTCATTGAATCACAAGGGAGAGTGTTCCAGGTGGGTGGTGTAGCAGTAAGTGCCAAAGGCTGGTCCCCACATATCTAGAAAAGGGCAGAGAGGTGAGCACTTTGGGAGAGTGGGAGGCAGTTCCATGGATGTAAGGTTGGCATTACAATAGGTTGGCGTTTCAGGTCATGTCATTGTTACAGGGTGCGCTGTACTTTAGACTACTGCTAGTTCCTCTCAAGTGTACCCCTGAGTCAACAGGTTTCTCACTGGGGTGAAGCCCCCACTGCACAACCACTCGTAGACTGGATCCCTGGGCTGCAGCCCCATTTCCCAACCTAACAAGCCTAACCATGTTTCCCACCTGTAAGCTGTTTACCTCTGGTGACCAGTGGCAATGGCTTATTAAAGGTGACTAGAAACAGCTTCTTGAAACAAAGCATTATTTATTCCCCCAAAGGTACATAGCACAGAACAAAGTGTGAACGCACTAAAGGCCTCGACACACCTAGTTCCCCTTACCTAAACCTTAACTTTCCCTGCAAGCTTTTATAAATTCCCTTCAGCCCAGTTACCTCCATCTCTGAGGTGGCAGACGCAGTCTGTCCTGCTGCATTTTCTCCTCCTGGGTGGTGTCTCTGCCCTCTGCCTTGCTGGAGCCTAGCAGGGTGCATTTTCCAATTAATAGCTTCCCCATTGTTTCCTGAAGAACCCCTGGAATTCTCTTGGACTATACTTTATCTTATATTTGCCGTTGTTGTTTCTTGTGTCCTCCATCACGCCTCCCCCTGTACACCTCCCCCCCCTTTGATTTAACTCCTTACGTTCAAGCAGGCTAATATCAAACACATAAACAGAGGCAAGAGAATACCACACATAACTTCCTCAGTTTGACCACCATTGGTTCTAACACAGTGGGTCCTCTGAGAAGTGACACCCCTGTGTGAACGCACATACCTCTCTATACTGACGGGCCCATACGGGACCTTAGCAGTCACTTGGGAGAAGAGATCAGGAAAAGTTTCAGAAACAAAATCAAGAAGGATGAAATTCACCCCAGCGCTTGGAGGACTAGAGCAGGCTCCTACACGCCCCACTTCATAGATTCAGGCTGGACAGAGGGGACTTTACAGATGTTCTGCAATGGAGCAAATGAAAGGATAGTAAAATCCTGGGGGAAACCATGGGGAATCAAATGTATTCTCATTGTTCATCTGTAAAATGTTATGTTATTTTTACTTGCCAAGTTCAGCACAGGACCCAAAAAACAGTAGCTTCAGACAACATGCACTGAGAGGAAGACATTCAACAACCCCTCTCTGATGTGCAGTTCATGGGAGGCTCAAGTGCAGCTTGCATGTCAGAGGTGGCACACGGAATGTACCCTGCAGTCGGCACTTGGCCTCATCCTTGACATGGGGGGATGCTCCACCGGAAGTGTCAGCGTGCAGTGAATCTCTGGGCTCGCTCCAGGACTCACTGTGGTGATTTACAATGGCTTTTCGTGTCGCCACAACAGCTGTGAGTGCTCTTGCAAGAAGGCAGCGTCTGCTACTTCGCTGAAAGACAATCCCTGTAACTTCCAGCTGTGAGCCTGTGTGGTCAGGCTTTTGTGGGCAAAAAGTGGTGGTTTCCTATTTCCATAGCCGATTTCAGCGTGTAAGTGCAGTACCAAAGGGACTAAAGCCCAGGGTGACTCACCCCAGCTATGCTGAGCAAAACGTCTGAACTCTTTTGAGAGAGTCAGGTGCATTGATCCTGTACCTGCTCTTTTCTTTCACATGTACAAAGAGATAAGCCACAGGCCGTAGGGAGATAATCACACCGTCTCCCTTTATTTCCCTACTACCCAGTCTCTCTCCTTTCCCATCTGGTTTGTGGCATTTGTCCTAGCTTTTCAGCACTACAGTTGGGTCTGGAATGCATTTGACTTTGGATAGATGATTTGCAACAGGAGCCGATGGACCCAGCAAGCACGGATCCAGTTGGCGTGAAGATTATGCCTTCTTAGTGGTTTAAAACCTTATATCAAATGATAGGCACCAGGAAGGGGGACGCATGGGAAGGTTCCTAGGTGTTAGAGTGGCGTTCCGGAGCCCTACAGAAGTGGGGCTTACCTGGGTATAGACCACAGATGTCAGGGAGATTGTGGGTATGATCCAACCCCCATTCAAGTCAGTGGGCGTCTTTCCATTGACAAACGGGTTTTTAATCAGGCCCTTTGAAGTTTGGATCTAGAGGTATCCTGGCCTCCAATCACCCTGAATAGCACGCGTAAATCACTGGAAAGTCATTCTCATGTAAAGGGATTGGCAGGGAGAATATTAGTGTACTTAGACCGATGCCTCGTGGTGAAGTGTGGGCTTTCCCCGGTGGGGTACAGCAATGGGGAAAAGCCCTTTCTCGGTAGGGTCTCTCACTTAACACAGTGTTATGAGCTTTTAGAATAGGAAACACTCTATTCTATTTTTCTTTCCAGCTCAGGAGACTTGGCTTTCCTTCCAAACTGTTGATTAACAGCTGAGCCTAACTCAGACCTGCCTGGGGTGCCCCCTGCCTTGCTGACGCATAGTCAAATATTTTTGCTTTCTGTTTCCAAGCCAGATCCTTCTTCTCTCAAGCAGCTGACCCTCTAGGAGCGGGCATGCAGATTACTGTACTTTCTGGTACTCCAGTACTGAGCTGTTTAAAGACAGTTGCTTAGGAGATGGAAAACTGAACTGGAAAAGGCTCTGAACAATCTACTTTAGGGAGCAATCTTTCCTCAGCGGGAAGAGAGACTAACACTGCAGGTCTTTTTCACCTCTGCCAACAAGGGCTGGCCAGGGTGACTGGGGCTCTACTGCTCTCTAAATCATCCCCTGGGCAGCCTTCGCTGGTAAGTGCTCATATGGACCCCAGTTGCTTCCCTAGAAATAAATTAAGACAAAGGAAAAGTCATGGTATCATTGCCAGACCTCCTTCAGGGTACAAATCCCAGGTTATTGGGGAGGTAACATAATTTATTCCACCCAGTGGCCGCCTGAGTGAATCTAGCTCCATTTGCACAGCTTGATGAGTTAGCCTTGCCATCGGAAATCTTTTGCATTGCCTGTTTTTGTTTTAACTTTGAAAACTGAACACTGTATTTATACTATTATTTTGCATGGGATTTCCTTGACTTTTTAGAAGAAATAAAAATAAGGCTTGTGTAATCCCTTTGAATGTAAGCTCTTTAGTTCTTTGAACCAACCAGTGTATATTTAACCATCTATGCACTTTTGACCGGAGTGTTTGCAGTGATATGTCAGGATGTGCACACATGTCCAGTACATATGGTTTTAATTGCACATACCTGAAGTCTTCAAAAAGTCATATCTTTGTTAAAGCAAACTAACTTTTTAATCACACTAAGCAAAGAGGTTAGTCCTCAATGAGGACTATGCCAAGCTTCACTTATCTGTCATTCTTTCTGCAGCTACATAAAAAAAAACATGGTTATTGGGAGGAAAGGGATTCTAAACCTATGGCCATTATTCAACAATAGCTGCTAAGATTTTACTCCCACTTTCCAAAAAAATTGCATCTTCAAGAAGAAACAAAGAGCAAAATATTTCACTCCAAAGGTGAATTTTTCAGAAGGTTATGAGCATAGACCCAGTGAAATAGAGGGCTACAACAGAAAGCATTCTACTGCCTTAACAATGGTGTTTGCAGCTCGCAGCTTGTGTACAGAAGCTGAAAACATGTTTATACACAAGAACTGTATTAGCAGGAAAGCCAGGGATTCCCCTGGTGTAAGGCCAGTGCAGATGATTTTACGCTACCCCCTCCTATGCCCGCTGCATAGGAGTATTGTGGCTGAGGAGAGGCAGGACGAGAACATGACTAGAAGTGGAAGGAGACAGCCAAAGAACATTGCACTCTGGTGATCCACAGCCAACTGAGCAATATCAAGGGCACCACACTAAGCAGAGTAACTTAGGGCAGCCTTTAGGAACACCTTTCACATAGGAACTACTTGATCCCCAAGGACCAGGGAAGCATGAAGATGGCTTAAAGCCACCTTCTACCCATCCCAACAACCCAAGCCATGCCACAAGCAAAGCTCTGTCAAACCCAGAGTTGTATCCTCCTTGTGTATATTCTTCCAAAACATCAGATTTATGTTTTCATTGATTGCACCAATTTTTAAAATATATATATATATATATATATTCATTTTTTTCAAAATATGCACAAGCTGGCAAACGCACTGCAGCAGGCATAGGATGCTCTTTCCATCCTGCCTGCTAATGGCTCTTGGAAGCCTGAGTAGCTTCTTTTCATTCATAAAACTATGATTCATTCCATACCTTTACTTCCAGACAAAAGAGACAATGAGGCAATTGTTTTGGCAATTCAGCTAGTCAAAATTAACCAGAATGTAAGCAACACAGCAATGAGACAAAATTGCGGAAAGGAAAAGATGAGAAGGATGCTGCTGCAATGCTGAACTTCATCTGGGTATGTAAACAAAAACAGCAGTTTTAAGGAAAAAATATGAGTCCTCACTGCCCATCTAATAATTCCATTACAAGACATAAACATGTCAAAATAGCTTCGGATTCTTTTGCACTGAAAAATAGGTTATTCTTAAATATAGTCTGTGTGTGTCCTTCCCTGGTAGTTAGCAATTAAATGGTGCCATTTTAAACTCTAGTTTAGACCCAAATATTATATCCAAGCTTGTCAAGGTTACAACTGCTCAGTATGAACTGTTAGAGATGTTTCTAAACTGCAGGATTACTCGGCACACAGCTTTTATTGATTTTTTTGTTTATAAAGAGAAGTAAGTGGGAGGAAGGGGGCGGGGCAGGGAGAGGGGAGCAGCTGACTTGAGATGGAGATGTTCACCTGAATTCAGACCAGGTGAAATTCATTGGTCTATCTGAAATTAGCTATTGATCTTTGTCCAGTTTCGAATTCAAAAAGGAAAACAACATAAAAACCACCACCATCCTTGCTAGCCATTTAAGCTGAGAAGCCAAGGGTTGACTGAGTCTGGAGATTTAACTCCCCCTCACCATTTGAAGTAGTCCCTCCAACATGAGATTATTTCAGGTACTACATCCAACAGCCTCACATACACCTTGAGGAATGGGAATGACAGTAAAGAATCCTGCGTTTTCAGAGGAGGTATGATATTCTGGGATCCTTCCATCAGAAAGGAATGGAACCATAAGTGGGCAACTCTGTTCACTCTCATCAGGGAACACAACTGAATCAACAGCATCTCGTGACCTGCAGTAATGAAAGCAGCTGATAGATATAACAGCATCAGAAATGGACCCCTGATCATCGGCCATCACGAGGAAGAGCTCATCTACCTACCGAATGAGCAAAGCAGACTATATGCTAGTGATAACCTTGATTTGCAAGGGTCAAGGAAGTCTTAGGCATCCACATGTGGCAAGAGTTGTCACAACCTTCTAAACTCATTTGCTATGGCGGGCCAGATTTGAATTAAATGTACTTCCCGTGGGCCATACAGACCATAAATCGAAATACTAGGCACTTTTGGAGTGCCGTGTCTCGTGCACACAGCGTTCCATGCACTGCCGCCAGAGTACACAGATCTTGTGGCAGAATATGACACTGCAAGATCTTGCAGCAGCACGTGCTGCCACCAGGGGCCAGACCGAAAAGGTTGGTGGGCTGTATCTGGCCCATGGGCCGGATGTTTGACACTCCTGCTTAAATACTCTTTACCACCAAGAACAGATTAAATACTGGTCAACTGTTGCATAGACTGCCCGTGTCAAGAGCTGGATTTTTGAATTGATGCCAGACACATGTTTCCTTTAAAGCAATTATTATCCTTTTCTCCACAAAGGAGGCATTGTTAATCTCTACCAGCAAAGGAGCCAGTGCCATTGGTCCAGCACGAAAGGACAAGGATCTGTTGCACAGGTGGTGGTATAAAGCTCTTGCAATATATCCAAATACTCTGTGACAATCACAGTATGTATTTGCTTAAATTTTGTGTGCAAAGTAACTGGAACGCTCCTCAAAATGATTTAAAACAGCAAATGAATGGAGAGCGCACAGATTACAATGGCTATCTGCCCCGAGAACAGATCTGCTGATTGAGACTTTGTAGATGCCATTGTGGAGGCAGAGAGCCTCTTTTTTCCCTTCTGAACAGCCACAGCATAAGAATTTTTAAATCTCTGTGCTGCAATTGATCAGCTTCAGCTTCTACTTTGGCCACATGTGCTCTAACCAACTTCCCTTCTGCTTCAGCTGTTACACAGAACCATAGAAATGAAGGACTGGAAGGAAACTTGAGAGGTCATCTAGTCCAGCCCCCTGCACTGAGGCAGGACCAAGTATACTTAGACCATCCCAGACAGGTGGTTGTCTAACCTTTTCTTAAAAATTTCCAAGGAGGGGATTCCAAAATCTCCCTTGGAAGCCTTTTCCACAGTTTAACTACTCTTATAGTTTGAAAGTTTTCTCAATCTCTAAACTAAATTTCCCTTGCTGCAGACTAAGCCCACTACTTCTTGTCTTACCTATCGTGGGCATGAGGAACAAATGATCACAGACCTCATTATAACAGCCCTTAATATATTTGTAAACTTATCAGGTCCTCCTCCCCCTATCTTCTCTTCTCCAAACTAAAGAAACCCAATTTCTTCAGTCTTCCCTCCTAGCTTATGTTTTCTAGACCTTTAATGGTTTTTGTTGCTGTTTTCTGGAAGTTCTCCAGTTTGGCATCATCTTTCCTGAAGTGTGCTACCCAAACTTAGACATGCTACTCAAGCTGAGGCCTCATTAGTGCTCAGTAGAGTGGGTGAATTACCTCCTGTGTCTTAGATGAGACACTCCTGTTAATATACCTCAAAATGACACTAGTCTTTTTCACAACTGCATCTCATTGTACACTCATATTCAATTTGTGATCCACTATAACCCTCCCAGATCCTTTTCATTCTAGTCCCATGATACTCAGACCTCAGTAGTTCAGGAGCCAAATTAGCAATCATCGTTACCCAAAAGAGCCACAGTAGTGTGAATTCATGCATTACAATACTATATATATATATATACATATATATTCATATTTAAACAGTCTGACAGGGGAAATATTTAGTTTTATATATATAATTATCACAGCCAAAGGACTGGCCAAGTGTTATTATTTTATCAACTACAGTTGGGTAATAACATAGTAAAAACAACCTGACCAGTTAGTAATTCAGATTGGTTAATATTTAAATCACACATTGTTTGAATACCATGTGTTGCAAAGAGCCGCAGAAGCCACAGTCTGAGTATCACTGGCCTAGCCAGTTATTCCCATTTTGTAGTTGAGCACTTGATTTTTTTTTCCTTCCAAAGAGTAGTACTTTGCACTTGTCTTTATTGAGTTTCATCACTTTGTTTTCAGACCAATTATCCAGTTGTCAAAGTCATTGTGAATTCTAATCCTCTCCTCCAAAGTGATAGCAACCCCTCCCAGCTTGGTGTCATCTGCAAATTTTATAAGCATACTCTCCATTCCATTATTCAAATTATTCATGAAAATATTGAATAGTACCTGACATATGCCATTAGGTATGCTCTCCCAATTTGACAGTGAACCAATGTTAAATACCTTTTGAGTATAGTCTTTCAAACACTTTATAGTTATTTCATCTAAACCACATTTCCCTAGTTTGCTCATGAGGATGCAGGACAGTGTAAAAATCAAGATAATCTGGAAACCAAGGTGATCTTCCGCAAGGACAAATCTGGTAAAGACGATACCAAGGATGCTGCACTATCAATAATGGAGGTCAGAAGAGCACTGTAAAATCCCACTTAGACTATTCTGTTAATGGCTGATGGCAATATAATATTTTCCATCAGAGCCCTCAATTAACCTCTGAGTGGGTCACCAAAACAGGTTCCACACCCCAAAAGGCAGCTGTGAATCCAACCTCAAGCCATGGCGGCAATGACTGATTCCTGACATCAGTATAAAATCCAGTTCCTCAATCTGATCCTACGCAAATGCTGGATTCAGCAATGGGCACCCTTTATGAGTTGACTCGTACAGTGATCCCTGGTAGCTATGCAATGTGGAGCTGACTCAGAAGAATTATAATCTAAGTGAGATCAGAGAGCATTATAGACCTTAATGACGCCAATGTCAATTTAGGAATTAACGTCATCAGCTCATGCAGGCACTTTGAGGCAGTATACCAGCACTTGTCCCATCTTATTGTTATCCCAGGACTTACGTACCCCATGGACACCGATACCACAAATCTAATAGTGGAGACTTCCGAAACTTCAAATTGAATGCACACAGTATGGCCTCACCACTTCCCTACCAGCCTCCCCTTTGGTTCACTTTGCCCAGAGTACACAGCAGGCGTTGACTGCCAGTGAAGGACATCTCAGCTGGACAACTGAATATGGACCTCATGGGCATGCAACAAAAGCCCTCCTCCTCAGTGCCCATCATCCCACCAAACTCAGCATTCCTTCCAAATGCATGTCTATTCACTCATACCATTTCTAGCTACATGAACCATTCATATGCCAGGTTTTCACACATAAAGCTCCCACATTGCACATAAGAACATAACAATGGCAATACTGGGTCAGACCAATGGTCTATCTAGGTCAGTATTCTGTCTTACGACAGTGGCCAATGCCAAGTACTTTATAGGGAATGAACAGAACAGGACAATTATCTAGTGATCCATCCCATCATCCAGCCCCAACATCTGGTAGTCAGTAGCTTAGGGACACCCAGAACATGGAGGTTGCATCCCTGACCATCTTGGCTAATAGCCAATAATGGACCCGTCCTCCATTAATTTATCGAATTCTTTTTTGAACCCAGTTATACTTTTGGCCTTCACAACATCCCCTGGCAACAGATTCCACAGGTTGACTGTTTGTTGTGTGAAGTAGTACTTCCTTTTTTTTGTTTTAAAGGTGTTTTCTCTTAATTTCATTGGGTGACCCCTAGATCTTATGTTATGTGAAGGGTTAATAACGCTTCCTTATTCACTTTCTCTACACCATTCATGTTTTTATAAACCTCCAGCAAATCCCCCCTCAGTCATCTGTTTTCTATGCTGAACAGTCCCAGTTTTTTTAATTTCTTCTTATATGGAAGCTGTTCCATACCCCTTAATCATTTTTGTTGCCTTTTTAATATATCTTTTTTGGGGGTGAGGCAACCAGAACTGCACTCAGTATTCAAAGTGTGGATGTAACATGGATTTATATAGTGGCATTATGATATTTTCTGTTTTATTATCTATCCCTTTCCTAATGGTTCCTAACATTCTGTTAGCTTTTTTGATTGCCACTGTACATTGACTGAATGTTTTCAGAGAACTATCCACAATGACTCCAAGATCTTTCTTGAGCGGTAACCGATGATTTAGACCCCATCATTTTATATGATGGGGTCTAAATCATTATGTTTTCCAATGGGCATTATTTTGAATTTATGAACATTGAATTTCATCTGCCATGTTTTTGCCCATTTAACAAGTTTTATGAGAGATCCTTTTGTAATCTGTTTTGAACATAACTATCTGGTGTAATTTTGTATCATTCCCAAACTTTGCCATCTCACTGTTTACCCCTTTTTCCAAATCATTTATGAATATGTTGAACAGCACTGGTCTTACAACAGATCCTTGAGGATCCCTGCTGTTTGCCTCTCTCCATTCTGAAAACTAACCATTTATTCCTACCCTTTATTTCCTATCTTTTAACTAATTACTGATCCATAAGAGGACCTTTCTCTTATCCCACAAATGCTTACTTTGCTCAACAGCCTTTTGGGAAGAACCTTCTATCCACTGGATCACCTTTGTCTACTTGTTTGTTGACCCCCTAAAAAAATTCTAATGGAATTCATTACCTGAATACAATGATCTGCCATTCCTTACAATCATGAACTCTATCATTTCATGATCACTTTCATCCAAGCTGCTTTCTACCTTCTGATTCCCAACTAGTTCCTCTTAGTTTGTTAGAGACCCAGACTAGCCTCTGCCATAGTCACTTTCTCCACCATCTGTAATAAAAAGTTGTCTCCAGTGCATTCCAAAACCTTTTTGGGTAATCTGTGCCCTGTTGTCTTATTTTCCCAACAGTTGTCTAGGTAGTTGAATTCCCCCATCAGTACTAAGTCCTGTGTTTTGGATGATTTCGTTAGTTGTTTAAAAAAACAGTCTCATCCTCTTCTCCCTGGTTATGTGGCCTGTAGTAGACCCCTATCACAACATCATCCTTGTTTTTTACTCCTTTTATCCTTGCCAAGAGACTTTCAACAGGTCTGCCACTCACTTCCATCTCAACTTCAGTGCAAGTGTATACACCTTTATTATACAAAGCAGCACTACCTCCCTTTTCTCTCTGCCTGTCATTCCTTGACAAACTGTACCCTTCTATATCAATATTCCAGTCATAGAATTATCCCACAAATTTCTGTGATGCCAATTATGCCATATCTGTGTTTACCCACTAGTATTTCTAGTTCTTGCTGTTTATGCCCCATACTTCTTGCATTAGTATATAAACTTCTAAGATGTTTATTAGATTTCCCAACTATATTCCCTCTTGTCTCTCCTTTGTCCATGCTGCAATTTCCTATGTCCCGTTCCCCCCTCCCCCGGTTCTGATCCTTCACCATGTCTTCAGACTTATCTGTGGGCTTTTATCTTCTGCCAAATTATTCTTGTTTTATTTTGGCATCGCAGTGCAATCATTTTGGTCAAAAGAGTAACCAATTTTAGAAATATTCTATGAGAGCTGTCATACTGGAAAAGACCATGGTCATCTAAGTTAAATAGCCTGGCTTATAGTTGGTTTCAGAGGAAGGTGAAACAAACTCACAATACATCCAGCCACTATTACTCCATGGGTCTAATGAAGCTAATTCTCTCTGACCCCTGCTGGCAATCAGCTGATGCACTTGCAATTTTTATCCTAGCTAGTAAACTGGTGTCATTATTCGTCATGGAAGCAAATCTCTTTTTAGATCTACTAGTCTTAAGATTGTTTGGCAATGTAAACGTTAATTATATTTACATCTAAAACATGCCCTTATAGTTCCTGTAAATTCCTTGTGGCTTTTGTGAGTATCCTCTTGTTCTCATAACAACCCATCGTTCCCTCTCTTCACACATTTCTGATCTTTGTCTTGATGTTGTAGTGAGTTCTGCATCTGCTTCTGCCCAGTAGTGAATAGGAGATGGGAGGGGATTTATTACTGCAGACGGCATGGTTGAGACCAATACTGGAATACTGTATACAATCCTGGTGACCACATTTTTTTCAAAAAAGTTAAAAAATTAGAGAGAGTGCAAGAAAAGGCACAAAAATGATCTAAGGGCTGAAGAAAATGCCAAGAACCCATGTCTGGAAGACAAAGCCAGACAAATTCAAATGACAAATAAAGCACAAATTTTAACAGTAAGGTCAACAGTGGTCATGGAACAAACCACCAAGGAAAGGGGTGATTCTCTGAGTCTTCAAATCAAGACTCGATGCCTTTCTTGAAGATATGTTTTAGTCTGGGCTCAATACAGGGATAACCAGGTGAAATGTAGTGGCCTGTAACATACAGAAGATAAAACTAGGTGATCTAATGGTCCCATTTGACTTTAGAGTCATAGATTTTATTAATTGAAATAAGAATGATTCAAAATATTTTTGGAAGTTTTCCAGCTCCCATGAGACTCCACTTGCTACTATTCTTTGTGAGACTACAGCTTAATTGGGAAAGTGGAATCAGTCTGAAAAGGGACAGAAGAATAGCTATATACATTCCCATACACATATTCACTACAAACAAAATATTAGAACACTTATGAAGCAGAGGGTGTTAAGGCAAGTCCATTCACTTCAATGGTCTTTGATTCAGGCCCTGTGTGCACAGTGAAAAAGTAAGCGCTGACAATTAGATTGATTCAACAGCCATATTGATTCTGACAATCATGGGATATGAGTAAAAACATAGTAACAATTACTCCTTCTTAAAAACAAGATACATGGGCAGTAGGTATCTCTTTCAGGACACCCCTATAGAGGATACATTTTGGAATATTGTTCCAGTAACAACCACAGAAGCATTTAGCTATAGAATAAGCACAATTATGGCCATCTAGATCACACTACAAATAAAGTGACTCAAAGGAAAAAGGTCCAAACAGGCACCTTTGGGCATTTCCCTCAGCTATTGCCCAAGCAATCCCTTAGCTATTGCTGTACAAGACAGAATGCAGTTGACTTCTGAGAGCCATTCACAGGCAGCCACCTTTGAGTATATGTCTAGTTCGCTTTGCTGTGTTTTCTCTGTTTTTAAAGGGAACAGCCATTGTTTCCTGTGGGTGTTTGTCTCATTTATTGTAAGCACTGTTTTTCCCCAGAAACATTGATTTTTTTCAGCCAGTGAAAGCATAAATATTTATTTTGGTTTAAATATAAATAACACTGTGAATAAGCTGTCTGATTATCCTAAAAATTGTTTCTCTGTTCTAAACCAGCCCCGTGATCTTTAGAGAGAGAAAGAAAGAATGTGTGTGTGTTTGAGCGCCAGTCTGTTTGTAGGAGAGAGGGTATCTCAACGGTGTTGCTTGTCTTTGTCTAAGAGAAGAGGGTTATTTTTGAGATATCCGTGGCTTATCTGGAAGTGTATTTACCATTCTTCAGTACCAGCACGTCTCTCTTCAGAATGTGGCTCAGAAGTCACTAAAAGAAACCACACACTGCTAAGACTAAACATTCTTGAGCAAGCCTCAGTTATGGCAAGTTCAACAGCAGAGGCTGTCGAGAGTGCTGTTACTGAAATTTTCCAAATAAATAAAGCAAACAAGTGACTTCAGGAAGAAAATCACATCTATATGATTTATAATAGTGGGAGCTAGTCCATCAAGGCAGGATGAACCCAGTGAACCAGCGGTAACAGGCCACCCAGGGACTTCAGATTTATTTCCAGTGTCTTAGCTCATTTTATGTGGTCCTTAACAGCTGGTATGGACCTGCTTTTTTTCCTTTAGGTGTGTGCCGACTTCCAGCAATGCTCAGCAAGGTCTCAGAGCTTCAATATGGGTTAATATTAATAGGGAAAAAATATAGGGATCCTATTTACAGCCTTCTGGCAGCAGGTAGGTAGAAAAAAAAATCACCCCTCCAAAATCAATGTTTGCTTTACTGAGGGCCTCCTTAGGTGTACATTGGAAACAATTCCGTCTGTCTGCCACAGTTAAGTCACCCTACCAGTGTGCCAGCCAGTAGTAGTCAGCCATCCAGAATCAACAGGTTGCTGCTGTTGAGCAGTACCAGACCACATGGCCAAAGAGGGATGGAAAATGTTGTATGTGACACAGCACCTAATGAGTGATGATAATGAATAAAAATAAAAGCATAATGGGGGCAAATGGGCATCTCAGCTCTTTTCCTCCAAAGTGGGACATGACATAGCAGCCGGCACCACTAACGTAAGGGACATTTTTAGCAGTCTGGACTCATCTTGTCTAGTGTAAGCCATCCCCCCTCTTTCTTCTTCCCACCTCCAGCTCCCAGCACAAAGGAGCGCACATTGTATCCAGCATGGGCCTGATTCTCCACTGCCTTGCCCTTTGTGTAGTCGCAGTGGAAGCAGCATTTAATATCCACTTTACACAGTTGTAGATGGCTCACCAGCATGTGAGACAGTGAAAAATCAGGCTCCGTGCGCACAACATATGGATATGCAGCTTTCTCACTATCATGCCTACCTTGGTGCACGCCTGGCCACATGAATGTAACTATTTTACTACTTGGTTCAGAGAGAATTATAGATGATCAGGGTTGGAAGGGATCTCAGGAGGTCATCTAGTCCAACCCCTTTGTGTCCTCCAAGTCCAGTGATTTTTTTGTTTTATTACAGAGATTTCTCTTGAAATTCTTATTAAACATCAAATCATTCAGTTTCTCTAGCTCACTCCACGCTAGCTGATGAAACTCAAAACTTCCATATTCTGAATCCACCATTCCATTCTGTATGCTAATAGATGAGCATTGTTACAGTCTCTGCCACTGGAACATTTATGGGTCATTTAAGTGACCAGGCTTAGTTATCCCGAACCATGAACTCTGGTGAATTCTTATCTGACAATGCTCCTTAGATACAACTAGGTGACAAGACACACCAAGCAGGAAGTGCATTTCTTGGTGAGCTCCACATCTCATCTCATGTTACAACCAGGAAGATGTTTAAGCCGAGAGAATTTAACCACTTGAGAAGTGCCATAATCTTTCTCGACTGCATGGGCTGAAGTGCTATTTTGAACTAGAAATACAGAACTGTTGGAACTGCACAGGCGCTGGGCAATGTAGGCTTGAGTACAACACCAGAGCAAAGGAGCTCCAGTTGTGCCTGAAAGCTATTTCTTGAAAACCAAAGGAAAGCCACTTACTCACTCCCTAAAAGCGTTAGCTCCCCAATCCTGGACTCATATCTTCCGTGGGCAAACCTTGGAGCCCCATTAAAGTCAATGAGACTCCATGGGGGTGCAAGGTTCCACCCAAGCAGATCAAAGCTGCGTGTGCCAGCGGCTTCCAGTGCAGTAGGGTAAACGGTCAGTATGTAGATCCATGCACAAAGACAACCCCGATGACACATGCTGCATTGCTTACTACTAGCCTATTATTATGCAAAGAGTTATTCCCTCCATTGCGCATCACCTACACAGCATCACTTATTACCCCATCCTCGTCTTCTCCTAGAGCTCTATTCACAGACAACACGCACTTTGACCTTCCGTACGCTTGCCAGTTCTTCCAGAGCTTTGTTTATGCACTTGGCATTCACTTCCATGAGCCACATTGGGGCATGCAATTAAAGTGTTCTTTCTCCTGAAAAATAGTGGAAGGGTTTGTTGCAACTCTTCAGAACACTATCTCAGCACACACAACACCCAACCCGTTCGTGAAAAATAATCATTGCTTTGTAATCGGTACTTCTTCTGTAGTGATTATATCCCTACCAGAGTGTGGAATGTGCTTTTCCACAGAATTTACTGTTTTCCTGTAATTCATGAAACCTCTTTTTGCCATGCATAAATGGTCACCTCTTGTTTATACTTTGCTATGGCGCATAGCTCCTAACAGCCAAAAAAAAAAAAAAGACACAAAGCTAACATTTACTCATTACATGCCACATACAGTGTACAAAAAAAAAAAACAAAAAAAACACCCTTCCTCCCCCAGAAATTTTGACCTGGAGGAAAATGTTTTCTAAAAAGATTTATGTATTTATACCGGTCTTAACGATACTCATTATCAGGTTATTTCACTCCACACTCAATTGCTGTGACTATGAATAAACCCAAACAGATGATGGAGAAGGAGGAGTGTTAGAAGCATACCATTCATCTGGGTGGCAGCCTTAAAAACCTAATTTTGTTTAAGTCCCTGGCAGACAGCCTGGAAATGCTGCTTATCAATAATATTTGACTGAGTAAGCACCACGGTGTGTTCTCAAATAATCATTTCAGCCTCAAAACGCTCTTGTGAGGGACAGTGGATAATTTATGCACTTTACAGATGGGCAAACTGAGTCACAGAATGGTTCTAGCAGTCAAACATTGACTTACTGGGAGAGTGACGCTGGAACAAAAACCTCAGGCTCCTGGAACTCCTAATCCCCCTGCATTAGACAACACAGTCTCCTAGTATGCATCATTAGCTGCATGTTATAAAGTCTGTGATGTAAATATACACATGCTTCCTGTCACTAAACGTGTGGGGTACCTTGTGAGTAGTTGTGACACTAGATTAGAATCAATCAATAATATTTATGGTTGAGATGATTACTCCATGGCTATCCAAAAAAGGAAAAAGAAGCTAGCAGTGCATACTTAGGAACATAAGAATTGCCATACTGGATCAGACTCAAGATCCATCTAGTCCAATATCCTGTCTCTGACAGTGACCAGAAACAGATGCAAAAACTGAATGCAAAAGAACACAAAAAGAAAATTATAGCCTCCTTTGTAGAGAATACATAAGGACACTAACCTCTTCACCACCACAATCCTAAAGGGACATCAGGTTACAAAACTGAGAGGCAAAATTGAGTGGTTTTTAATTTTATAGAGATACCAATCAAAACTGAAGCCAGAAATCTGATGCCATTAAAAAAATAGTTTTTGGGTGGATGGGAAAGAGAAAAACAACAACTCCGAGTTTCATCCCCTGAGCCAAACACACCTCCACAGTACTGGTTATGAGGGAGATTCAAAATGAGAAGCAAATTTGGATGGCAAAAATACAGCAGTCATAGCTAGGCCACAATCCCATGAGAAGAGATTTTGATCCCGTCAATCTGGAACTAGAATCTTAAACTTGATTTGGGCCAGAATAAGAGCTGGTCAGGAAATGTTATGTTTTTTCCATGGAAAATGTTAATTATTTGTCATAAAACAAACAAAAAAATGGAAGATTTTCAACCTAAAAGTTTTCAGCCAAAAAGTTTTCAGTGAAAACTCAACAATAGGCTGAACACAGATCCAAACGCAGCCTCCTCAGACAACTTCTAATAGCAAATTAATATTAAAGAGTTGACAGACACATGCAGATCCTCATGGAATCATTACAAGAAGCCTAGGAAATCAATTCCTTTTCAACCTTATTTGAATAACTTCTCTCTTTAAGTTCAATAAAATGGAAGCATCTTCTGTTGGTGGAAATGACTGTTACATAGAAGCTCTTCTTTTTGGTCTCTCTGTTCCCTCTTCTTTTCAGTGACCACTATCTCTGTTCACTATCTGATCTGCCTCAGAATTTCCCCTGGATGACCATGACCACCATTTTGTTTCCTTTCAATATCCTGCTTTCCCACTCCTTTCTCCTTTTATGATCTGCATTCAATCAAACTTTCTTACTTCAATGCTGCTCATACCCACTCACTTTCACTGACTTCCACAGCATCTGCTTCCAAAGCTAGTCTCTCCTTTCCTACCATTCTGTTGTCCCTTCTATCCATCTGAGCATTTATACTATGCTCACAACGTTAGTAGTTGAGCACCTCTCTCAGTGTTCCTCTGCCACCAATGCTACTACTGCCCCTGCTTCCACACAGTTGGGCACCTCTGAAGGAAGTTGTGGTGGTGTGTGCTCCCCATACCGGCCCTGTGAGGTGGGCCAAATCAGCTAATTAAGCTGCAAACAGGGGAGCTTTAGGTTGGAGACTGCTAATTAGCAAGAAGCTCACCTGCGAGGGACAGGCAAGGCTTCTACAAAAGACAGAAAATCAGAAGCTGGGAAAAGGGAGGAGTGTTTGGGAGGCTGCAGAGATGAGTTACCTAATGTTACTCCTGGGGAGGAGGGAGAGAAGAGACTGGCAAACCCAGAGCAGGGGGAAGGACTAGGAAATATGGAAGCGACTCATGGAAAGGCAGCAAGATACAGCTTGGAACAGACCTTGGCAGCTATGTAGGGTGTCCCAGAACAGGATCCCAGAGTAGGGGGTGGGCCTGGGCTCCCCTGCCAGTCATTGCGGGTGTGGCACCGTGGGAAGCAGAAGACTGCTGGAAAGCAGGAATATTGACACACTCCCTCCAGAAGGGGAAACCCACAATAGTGGCGTGGCCAGAGGGCTGAGAGAGAAGCTGCAGGGGAGACACTGACGGGGTGTAACCACTGGAAGGGGCATTGGCCTGATCCCAGCTAATCCCCAGAATGCCGCCCAGCGGTGAATAGAGTGACTCCACCACTGAAGTCCTTGGGCTAGTCCCACTTCCTCCATATTAAATACATTCTTTCAACCCTTGGCTCCACTCTTTTCTTTTCTAAATAACTTTATTTCTCTTCATGTATTCAGGCTATAGGCCAGCACTTTTGTGGGTGAAGCTTTTGTTGATTGGGGTACAAAAGAAACAAACCCCTGACCCACAGAAGGTTCACCAAGAAAAGCACCTGTGTGGACAGCACTGTCCTGCTGACATAGCCACTGCCGCTCATTGGCGGTGGTTTAATTGTGCCAGCCAGAGAGCTCTCCCCCGTCAGTGTAGAGCGGCTACATGGGAAGCTTTACTGCGGTGCAGCTGCAATGGTACAGCTGTGCTGCTGCAATGGCTATAGTGTAGATGTAACCCACTTCCAGCTCCTGCTGACTGTAGCAAAGTTATGACACAAAGGAGTACTAGTAAAAGACTGCCATTAATTTTCTGGCCCAGCCCACACGCGTGGGATCGGTAGTCACTGAAACTTGCTCAGGCATTGTATCTCTAATTTCAATGGCAAAAAGCCACTAATCAATTTGTATGCATGTGCAGTGATTACTTTACAATCAGCTCCAGTGTCTGTCTGGAAATTCACTTTGTTTCTCTATCAGCAACTGCAGTTTGGCCCTCCACGTATATGTTCATTGAACGTTCTTCTTTGCAATTTGTCATGACAGCAATACAACGGAAGCATGACTGCTTTCATTGAAAGTATGACAGTGCATAGCTTGGGCTGGCCACCTTTTGCAGAGATCTCCATTTCTACTGAAAACAAAGCTGGACTCTACCCTTTGTTTACCATGGCATTCTATTTTTATGCTTAGTTGCACATTTTTAAATGGATACCCTTGATTCATTTCACTGCATGATAACACTTTCAATTGGGAAGCCGAGTTTTCACTAGTCCCACTAATATATATTGCTCTTTGCAAAGTCAAGCCCATTTCAGGCAATAACCTTGTTTTTGTCTTGATTATCATACACAAATGATTCCGTTTGTAAGGAGTCCATCTGATAGCTGTTCAAATTCACATGACTTAGCTTTATCACATGTCTGTAAAAAATGGCCAATGGGCTCACTTGGAAGCTAGTTGCTTGTGAAGAATTGTCCCTTTTCCCAAGGGACAGTTTTTGTGAATCGCAGTATTTTTGACTTTTCTGAATGGGTTGGTCTTGTAGTTTGCAGTCCCCTTTTGTGTTCCCACTGGAATATGTTGTAGATGTCCAACACCACTGGGCCTGCCACGTGTAGCACTGTGGAGGGTTTCACCCTCTACGGCTTCTCTGCAATGCCACTTGCTTAAGGGAAAAATTGAAAGAAAAATTGAGCTTTCAGACTCTCAAAGGGAAGACAAATGTTAATTTTTTATTTTTTAGTCTGGCAAGTTGTATCTTATTTTACCGTCAGGAATAACATTCTGGGTGTTGGAGTAAACAGTCTCCCTGGTTAGCAAAAATCTCAGTTTTACTTTAGCGGTTCATTGAACATCATTCCTTGATCATACTGAAATGGAATATTTCAGTCAATCAGAGTGCAGGGTTGTTGTATAGTTACTGATGCATAACAGCAGAGATTTTCCCCTTTTCTATTTGTTTCCTCACAAATCTTTGTTGATTGTAGGTGCCTGTTTTGCATAATCACTAATTAGTTATTTATTGTTAGCTGTGCAGTGTATGAATCCCTGCATGCTGATTGGCTAAAAATGGACATCAGCACAGCAAATTGGCTGTAGTCTCTATTTCCATGCAAGGAAAGTGTTATCCCTAGGTAATCATAGTGTGAGTATGCAAAACTTGCTATTCTGGTCACTCTGCTATGGTTGCTTCCTTGAATTTTTCCAGCAATCAAAATGCCTCAAGCCATCAGCTGAGACAGAAGAAACTACTTATGAAACAAAAGGTGGGGGAGGATTGAAAATGGTCTGTGACATTTCTGAAAGGGAAAATGATTTTAAAAAAAGCAGAAGGTGGGGAAAGCTTCACTTATTAAAAAGCTTTCTCTCCTTTATACACTCTTCTCCCTAAAAGACTTGTCAGCTCTTTGACCAAATTTTGATTACCTTGTGCTAAGTAGCAACACAGTCTACAAGAGTGGATCAAAAAATCAGATTTCTCCATTGTAAAAACAAATATCTTATAGATATTTCAGGGAGAAGAGCCCTGCTTGCCTGTAGAGAGGGAATGGGAGGAGACAAAGGAGGTAACAGATAGGAAAGGAATGAAATGGTGGAAAAGAAGAAAGTGGAATTTGGCCAAAAAGAGACTGATTTTTTAAAACAATTTATCTTTCAGTGATTTGACAGCACAGCAAGATGGTTATTGTGTATATTAATATGTTTATCTGTGAATAAGACTAGATCCTCAAGTTTTCATATTATCACTGTACCTGGCCTTGATAACATACGCTGCGCCATGCATGAAGACTCTTAGGCCATGTCTAAACTAAGGAGCTTACAGTGGCACAGTGGTATCGATGCAGCTCTGCTGCTGTAAAATACCTAGTGTGGCCACTCTATGCTGACAGGAGGGAGTTCTCCTGTCGATTTAATTAATATACCACCAATGAATGGTGGTAGCTATGTTGGTGGGAGCTCTCCCACCAACGTAGCATGGGCCATACCGACATGAGTGGTAGTTTAGACATAGTCTTACACCTGAGTGGAGCCCCACTGAAGTCAATGGGGCTCTGGATTCTGTCCACATGAAACAGCTGTAGGATTGGGGCTTATGGTGGTTGTTGAAAGACAGTAGCATCCCTACCAATGTATGTCACATACACATTAACTTCTTGAGTGAGCCTGCAGCATAGTTTCCATTTAACAAAAACACTCAGATGGCACTGAAAGTCAGCATATCAGCCTTTTCCTGAGGAAACCATGGATAAGCTCCACCTTCCCCTAACACAGATGGCTGCCATCCTAATAAACTACTCCTCACATTAGCACTAAGTGTTAAGCATTAGTTATGTGTGTTGGATGTTTAACCTTTGTTAGTTATTAGATTTGCAGGCATATCTGTAGTCTACTTAGTCTAAAAAAATTGCAAGATGGCATTTCTCTACTGAACCCAAGTGCTCTGTGAAGGAGTCTATTACAGGAGTGGTGGGGTTTTGGGGCTTGCGATGTGCAGGAGATCAGACCAGATGATCATGATGGTCCTTTCTGACCTTAAAGTCTATGAGTCAGTAGAAATCTCATGTTAACTAAGCCTGCCAACTTTTAAAAATCAGTTACCGCAAATATTTTCTTCTCTGTGTGGTCATATCATCTCGAGATATTTCTCGTGTTTTGCTGTGCAATAAAAGATGTAAGGCTTGGACTTCCTAATTCCTTTGCATAAACAGGATCATCAATAATATTTTGACATGCTGTGTGCAGTGCTTGTGTGATGCTAGGCCCAAAAAAGCCAAGCGACTTTGCAAGTTGCAAGGCCCAGCTCTGACCTTTGAAGATAAATTATAGGAAAATACAATGGTCGTGAGGGTCGTTCCTTATAAGTAGACTAGATCTTTGATATGCAAGTGTATTGTTGGTGGTTTTGATGTTGTTTACATATCTCTTGTTAGAGGTTAGCAATGTAGATAAACTGCTTTCCTGTCTGTCACTGTTCTATTGATCAAGAGTTCAAAAGGAACATATGAACGTTTACTTGGAACTTTGAATGTAACAATGCTATTGTTTGTCTTTCTCTTTGAAGTGTAAGTAGTAAATACCTGTAAATGGTTGTAAATGGCCAATTACCTTGTAGTGTAATTAGTGACCAGTGTGCACAGGACATAGGAGATGATATTTCAGAGTCCCAAGTAATCATCTATTTGTTTAAGGAGACACCCGCTGTCAAGATCTATAAAAGACTCTAGTGGATTGATCCTTTTACTCTAATCTGTTCAAGCTCATCAGGGAAAGTTTGGATTGCGAGAGTAAGCACCAGCCTGGAATCACCCTGCTAAGTCTCATGGGAGAATTTGACAAACGCTGCACATGGACTATTTAGTCTTTGTTTCTCTGGACTGGATTTCTAACACAGGAGCTCTAAACAAGGACTGATGATCTCCAAGCTGTCTGGGTAATTTCAGAGACTTTGCAATTTAAGAACTTTGCAATTCAGTTATCTCTACTTTGAAACTGACCTGAGATCTTTATTTTCATTTGTGTAAGTGTACTGACCTATTAACATTACTCGCTTTCCTTTTTTTTAAATAAATGTTAGTTTAGTTAATAAGCATTGGCTTTAAGTGTATATTTGGGTAAGATCTGAACTATTCAATGACCTGTTTGGTAATGTGTCTGAGCCTTTGGGATGGGTAGAACTTTTTAAAATATGATGGATAAAGATTTTCAGAAATCCCCATCATATTTGACTTGGCTGTCTGGGTGCTAGCCAAAGGGCTGGCTAGTCCTCAGGGAACTGTGTTTTGTTTACTGAATGACCTGTGAGGTCATCAGAACCTGTTTGTTGCTGGCTTGGTATATCTTATGGAATAAAAACCACCCATATTTAGGGCTCTGCCTTCCCCATTCTTTGCAGTTTTGCCCTATTTAAGCTATCTCAGCCTGGCTCCCCTGGAGGCCGACGTCACAACTTGTTTTCCACATTTTTGTCTTATCTGTGTCTGAGCTGTCTAATCACCAGCCACTTCCCTGTTCAAGAGGTCTCTGTCTGCAAATTATCTGAAAGGGGGGGGGGAGGGATGATTACTAGAGGGGTGCCTGATATTTGCAGGGACCAGTGGGAATTGTATACTTTGTTCAGAGGCAGAGGCCACTGCACTGCTTGACACGTGGGCTGCACAGTGACTCAGTTAGTCACTTCCTGAGTTTCACACTTAAAAGCCCTTTGCTTCTCCGCAGTCTCATGGTGCAGGGCATCTGTGAGGAAAACACACAGTCCCGAATGGTGACAGAAACCACCAACCTACACAAGAAGTTAAAGCTCCTGAAGCAGGAAAATCTGTACCTCACGTTTCACTGTGCACTCGCATACGTCAGAAGTAGCTTCCCGCACTGTAACGTAAGTGTAAGACCAGAAGTCAGTCACTGGAGGCCAACACCTAGGTAAAAGTGGAATGAGATCAACTCCAACTCCTCATTCTCTGTGGGCCGAATCCTGGTTCCACGGAAGTCAATAGCAAAGTGACACAGGTAGACAGCCAGTGATGCCCTAACTTTCTGCAGTGTCCCCTTCTCTGTCAGATCAGCCACTGATCCAAGCCAGTGTTTGGAAGATGTTTTTATCATGAGTTGTGCTTTTTTGGTGTTTTCCTTAAAGCCCTATCTCCTGGAAAGCTTGAAATCATGAATCCTAAAGGTTCAAGTACCAGAAGGCAAAAAGAAACAGACCACAATTATTCAGTCTCCTGATTTTTAAGCCAATTTCATGATTTGTGAATGCCTGGGGTTGGTAATACTGTCACACTTCTAGAGAGGGCTTTAGTGTGATGCCATTTCCTGAGGGAGGCAAACCAAAAGATAGCAATGGCACCCCAGAATGAAGACATGGGCAAAAACACAGTAGGGGAGGAGACAGGTATCATTTGCACTTGAAGTAACACTAATAATAAAAGGGAAGAGGGGACGTGAATTCAGTAATAATGCAGAATCAAAGAAGGGGAGGGAAATAATAATGTGGCGATTCTTTCATTTTTTAACTTGGAAAAACAACAACCTTCCTTTTAATTTCTTTCACAGTTTTCTATTGCAGAACTGTTACATTTCCATATTTTAACGGGATTTTAGACCTGAATTGTCCCACTTCTTCTTTTTAATCACCTGTAAAAATGTCACGAGAATGACTTGAGAGAGTGATTTTTGTACCACTGACAGCTCAAGATTGAATGACAGGCGGAGCGTTGCCTGTATAATGATTTGTATATGCTAGATAAAAATGATTGGAATTAATATTTGATGGTCTAGAAGTTATTCTGTGAGATTTTAAGTGATGTCTAACACTTCATTTGCCTGGAAATAGATGCTAATTCTGGCTTCATAGTAATGAAGATATTCTAGTCCAAGCACCAATTGTATCATTATTGGTGTTTGCTTGTAGGTGTAATTCTTGGTCTCCTTAGTATGACGCAGGTTGTTTGGAGTTGCAGAGAGGAGCCTGAAATGCTGAAATCAAGAGGAAAGGTGGGTCACAAACCAGAGCATAATTCAGAGAGTAGGTTATCAGTGCACAAAGAGATTGTCTACAGACCCTTCAGGCTGCTTTTCCAGCTGTCTTTGCCACCACTCTGAGCAAAGTGGTGGCCACTCTGCTATTCCTGCCTCTTTTATGTGAATCCCCACCCCACCTCCTCTTGACACATCCAGACACCTACCAACCCCACCTTCTTCTGACACAGAGAAATGCCTTTACCCAGCCTCTCATCAACCATTCCCAATGGCTCTCACTCAGAGCTGCAAGAACCGTGGCCTAGACACAGAAAAGACAAAAGGAGATTGTCTTGCCCAGTGGGAACTATCAAAATTACAATCTGTGCCCCATACAGTGGAGCTTTCCCCACAGCCCTCAGGAAATGGAACCAGCTGATGAACTCTCTGACAGGGAGTGACTGACCAGGAAGGTTTCCACAGGACACCATTCTGATATTGCTTGAGAGGGATTCCTGCTGGAAGAGCTACTGGGATTCCCCTCAACTGTTATAGAGAAGCCCTGAGCCCAGCCCCTTATAAGTCAGGACACGATAATTCCGAGCGGTAAGGGGATAATTTGTGATGCTGGATGGACAAGAGCAGAACGCTGAGGGAAAGCCGCAATGGAATTTGCAAAAAACGAATCAAGGTCTATTTCCTTAACTGATGAAAATGGCTATAGCCTTCATCATTGGCCATCCACCAGGGACAGCAGGCACTGGCAGGCGCTCCTGCACTTTTGGGGGCCTCGGAATTATCATGAGCTTTGAAGCCCTTTCCTGAGGCAGTTTAATCAAGTTAAGGTAACTCCTCAGAAATGTATCCTCTGTGGGGTAAGCAAAGGAAAAGGAGAGGGTAGATGAGACTACAGTGGATATGAAGCCATGCTACAGTGAAATCTCCTATAAGTGCAGATGAGGATGAGGCCATTACCCATTACATTCCCTGGGCTTGAGAAGGGGGCTGCACTGTACTGCACCTCAAACAGCACCCGGTACAGCTAATGGGGATGGAGAGATTTGTCCTTCATGTTACCCCAGAACCTGATAATGGAACTGCCCTACTTTCCCCTTCACACCCTCCCCCTCTGCCCGGTACATGCAGCCACACAATAGGTTCTTGTTACTACAGAACTTCTCCTAGGAGAGTGCAGGAAAACGCTGTACCACTGCCCACCATATATCAGTGCTTCGGAAGGAGGATGCTTTCTATTATACCTCAAATACCCTCCAAAACAGGGGATGGGGATACACGAATTACCTTTGAGGTTAACCCCAAGGCTGATCCCAAGTCCTGGAAATTAGGGCTGCCCTGTATGGACCTTCACACCCTCCCAGCTCAATATCAACATGCAGAACTGATGAAGAAGGAAACTTCCATAGGTACCAGATGCAGTATTTGTATATTGTACGGACACAGTGATAACGTTGATGGCAGGCGTCCCCGTGACATGGCTCGCCCGCTAACATACAAGAGAAAGGATATGTAAACACTCTGAGTTGCAGTGTGGGGTGATTCCCAGCTTGAGGAGAGACACCTATGCTAGCTGTGATTAATGTAAGGTGCTGAAAATAGAGTGTAGCTGCAGCAGTGTGAGTGGTGGGAAGAACTAGCCACTGAGAGTACGTCTATTGCCTTGGTAGGTGTGTACTCAGGGTAGCTAGCACCTCCCACCACTCGCATTGCCGAGGCTACATTCTGGTTTTGGCGTTCTAGCTTGTATATGTCTCCTCGAGCTGGGAATGACACCCCCAGCTTGAAGTGTAGAGGTAACTACACAGTTACAAGGTAGGGATCCTACGAATTAACCCAGTTGGAAATTTAGGGCTCAGTTATGATAAATCTTCAGCAGGAAGAAAGGGAAACAAGCAGCTCCATTTCTAAGGTGTCTCTGATCCAACTGGGAAAGCAGCACATCCGTGGTCCATTGGGTATCTCCAGTCCTGTCTTCCATTTGTGGAGGCAGGGCCATCGAGCCATGAATCCTTTCTCTGCTTTGAAAGTAAGCCACAGGAATGTACTCTGTACTCACCACACAAGATGCACTAGGGACCTCTGTGCGGACTGCAGAGCTGGATCGTGTCCCCAGCTACGAGGAGGAAACACCTTAGGGAGAGAAGGTGAGGTCATCTTCTCCATTTCCAAGAGACCCCTCCTCAGGGCCCTTGGTGCTGGTGAAATAACAAGGGTTGGGGGACTTACCCCCAACCGTCATGGAGTGCTCCTCTTCCAGGTGCAGCAGAAATATCAGGCAGCTACCTCATAAAGCGATATGCAAGGTAGAGCCTGAGTTTCCCAGCACAGTCCTGGTGTCTCCGACTTTGCCATGGTCTCTCAGATCAGTAGCTGCAACACAGCGCAGAGCCTGATAATCTGAAACAAAGTAGGAGAGAGCAGCAGGTCACAGACTAAAGCACAGATTACATTGGATCCTTTTGAAACCCAGAGAAATCAGAGAGGCCACTGGCCTGCTGCTTCTCCCTCTCACACCCAAACAAGCCTCTTCGTCCCTCCAATAACCGAGACATGTTGCTATGCTCTGCGACCACCCCTTCTCCTTGAGGTACCCCTGTTACATTCTCTGCTTCCCCCCACCTGCTTCTATTTGTGTCTCTTCCTGCTGCCTTCATATCTCAGACCTCTTCATTCCACTCGGGCCTCTCTCCATCCTTCCTGCTGGCTGGGGACCAGCAGTGAAAGTATTGGGGTACAAGAGAGTCTCTCTGTTCTCTGTACCTGGCACCACACCAACTGTTGGCAGATGGAAGGAGCAACTGCCATGAAAGGCCAGCTCAGAGTGGAGTGGAAAGTGGAGAATGGAGCATGCTCTGTGGGGGAGATGAGCTGAAATTCAAAGATGACATACTGAGGGAAACTCAGCCATGGGTGTCTGAAATTCAACTATTAAGATCATATTGAAGCACCTATTTGTATATGTGTCCTGCTTTTCTATAACACTGAGCATCCAACAGCTTCTATTGAAGTCATTTGGATACGGCATGAAGAGATCAGAAGAAAGACAGATAAGATACCCTAAGCTATATAACTAAATAAAATCAGGCAAACAAGGTCATTAAAAAGGGGACACTGTGTGGGCTGGGCAGGGGGAATAGCACATACCAAGATCTATATACCAAAATCAATAATGAAGAGTTCTAAAAAACTGTTTCCAATAGTTTCTTTAAAGTAAGGAAGGGTAGGCCCACAAGGATGGACTTCCATGCCATAGGAGCCATCACAGGAAAGGATCATCAAACCAAACTACAATGATGGGACCCTTAAAGGGCATGCCAGAGCATCAGAGCAGAGATACCCATGGAAGCAACACTCATGACAGAAGTCTCAAATAGAGCTAGGTTCCTCCTAATTAAGCGCTAGAACAGGCCTATTAGGCACAGCCTGTAGGGATAATACAGAGCCTTACCTTCTTAGGGGAGCCCGAGAAGGTATAGTGCCTTCCTGGACTCTCTGACATGACCACTACTACACATTTGCTTTTGGACTATATCCTGTTCTCGGCTGTTTGGAGCAGCTCAGAGGGGGAAGCAGGCCCATGGTGCAAGGACTGTACAAACATGGGTGAAAGGCTCCTTTTTCTCTGGCAGAAACTGTCCCCAAGGCCTTCCATTAATGAATGTAACTGAGTCTGTTTCACATTCTTCCATCGGAGAACCCTGAACAGCTTGTTTTTGGAGTTTCCTATTTGTTGGTATTAATGGATAATTGCTTAGCAGTCTCCACGTGGTAATTAAACTAGTTTTTGAAACCAAATAAATCCCTAAATTGAGTATGATGAAAGTCATTCTTTTGTATAATTTAGACACATCAACCAATCCTAAGTGTTTAGGGTACCAATCTCTTGCTTAAAACTGCAGAGTGAGAAGCAACAATAGCCTTAAGATTAAAAAAAATACAGGAAGTCCTATTTTATTAGCCATTTCCTTCGCCTCCCCCCTGGCAGGATCATAAAAGCAGGTGTTCTCACTAATGAAATAAAAAGTGATCATGTAAAGTCTTTTGGTCTAGCACTTTCCCCTCAATAGAGGATTACTATATGAGTAGCTACTTTAACACAATATTTAAAAGACTAGTTATGGAAAATCCAGTATAAATAGGCCAAGATAAAAATAAAATACAAGAAGAAATTACTCAACAGATGAAACGTGTCTTAGATTATACAGGATGAATTTCGCTCATGGTGCAAACATTCCAAGGAAGGTCCCTAGCACCCTTTAAGACTTGTGATTGGGCTGTGTGTGGTTAAATCCTTGAATAGGCTGATGCGTTGGGGAGGTTGGAGGAACAAACAGGATGGGGTTTGAGGCAGGAAGCACATTAACCCCACAGTGACTCCAGGCTATAATGTCTTTCTTTGGTTCCCCCTTTGTGATGGGGCTCTTCCTTAAAAGGTAATATTTGGGGCAGCCTATGGCCAAAGAGCTATGCTAGGGAAGGAGGAGGAGGAGGGATGCTTGTTGGAAACACAGGGTGACATCCTAGGTCCACTGAGGTCAATAACAAAAATCACATTGATTTCAAGAGGGCCAGGATTCCACCCAGAGCCTCCCAATATGGTGGTCCCAGCCTCCATGTGGAACCCTGGGGATCTGTATAGTTTGGGACCAGCCCAAGAACCTATTCTAATGGGCAGAAAGGAGAACCCCTACTCTCCTAATAGAGAGAAATCACTCTAAGGAGAATGTTGTATAGATTTCCTCCTCTTCTGTCCCTTCCTTTAGGTTTTCCCACATGACAGCATGATATTGATCTTTATTAATCATTCTGCTGATGATGCATGAACCTAGAATCCAGTTCACTCTGTCTGAGCTCTGCTGGGCTAGCAAGAGTAAAAAGAAGTCAAACCTATTTGTCATCAAAGTTAGCAAGGAACAGATCTGCTGGGTTAGATGCTTCCATTTTTTACAGGGTCATTTTTCAGAGCAGAGCAACAACATAATTTACAGACAGACAGAGACCATTTTTGTTATAAAAAAGAAGCCTGTTTAGAAAAAGAAACCAATTTTGTCTTATTTAAAGAAAAATGGCACCTGTTTTGCTCAGTGCAGCAAGGAAAAGTCTACAAAGTAAGAATCAGTTCTCATCATGAGTAATCTATGAAATCTATTTTTAAGTTCTTAATTGACATTTCTGAGCCCAGTGCTGGAAGCAGCTGTAATGAAGTCATTTATGACACTGGCAGTGGGTGAGCCAAATGAAAGATCATAAACCAGATTCCAACTTGCTTTAATAATGGTTATTAATCAAGAAAATTAATATGTAAACAAAACATTTTCATTTAAAAATGTTAAACTTTTAAACTGTTAAAATAAGCAGGTTACAAAATGGTTTTCTACAACTCTACTGTATGAAGATTGTGTATATTTAAAGATAAAGTTACAAACCCTAGTCCTATTAAGTCAATGTAATAAAAGTTTGGCCCTAGATTTTCAACAGACAAAACCACCATGATCTGGGTCCTTGCTGCACTGGATGTACCGTAAAATTGCGGAGCTATCCCTCTAACTCACATTGTGTCTTTTGAGATACTGTGCGAGAATTCATTTAAGAAAGGTTTGACATTCAGAAAAATGCATATATATATATATATATATACGTATAAGCAAATTGAGTGCAAGTTAAAGTTGTTCCTGCCTGAAGTTATTAGTGCTCTTTAGAAGCTAAATATGTCACTAGAGAATTGCATGATTACTTGCGCTCTGTAAACTTTCTCACCTGCCATCTCTCACATTATTCATTGTTGATAGCAGAGTTTCAGTTATACAGTGACATGGAAAATTATTCTGTCTTTAGCCATTAGACTGGTTCATTCCTGTGGAAGTGAACCGATCATATGTCAACTCTAACACAATATCAGGCTCAATTGCCACTTTACCTGGCAGACATCAGTATCCATTTCTCTTTCAAGCAGATAAAGATCTCACACATAACTACCAAAAAAAAGAAGACTGTGTCCATCATCATAGCGTAGTGCTATTTTTATGTACCACTAGCAAGCTGTCAGCGCAGTACTCCTCCAAACAAGCTCCCACCACCAACATTCTCAATGTCAATGGACCAAATTTAATCCTGCTGCAAGAGAATGCAACTCCCATTGAAGTCAATTCTGCTTAATAATTCATTGAACACATGAGAGCATTGCTGCTCTCATTCACACGTCTGTGACACCATCAAACTCAGTGAGGGACACAGTGGTTTAATGGAGAACCTAGTTTGATCCAGATGTTCTGTGAGGACACTGTTCAATCCACCTAGCTACAAACTTTGCAGATTTGGGCATTTTGGGGAGGGGCAAAGGCAACACAAGATGTATGTGTAAGAGAACCTCACAATATTCTTTGCCTGGTGAGATTGTTAGCCAGATGAGATATGTAACTAATTGCTATATTTTACATTTTTTCTACATGCACTTTCTATCATCATGCTCGTTACTAAGAATTGTTCATATGTCTTGCACTCTGTTAGTGATTTTGAGGGAATGCCACAGAGATTACATCAGTTACAGCATAGTGGGCGAACAAAAGCTCATTTCAGCAAGAATGTGCAAGTATATACCCATTGTTCTTATTAATGAAACTTTTATATTGCTGTAGTGTCTGGAGGCCTCAACTAGGTGGGAGGCCTGATTATGTTAGCCACTGTACAAATGACAGTCCTTGCTCCAAAGAACATACCATAGGCCCTGATCTTGAAAAGACATCAACCCAACCTCTTTCCCCACCACCCCCAATAGATTCGGGTCACAAAAAACTGTCCATGTTTAACTGGAGACACAAGTTCTAAGCACATAGGGGTAAAATCCTGGATCTACTGAAGTCAAGGGTAAAACTTTCATTGATTTTACTGGAGCCTGGATTTCACTATAAAGGTCTAAATATGCTAGTTGTAGGTGCAATCAGATGGCAAAAATGGCTATGCACTGGCATTTATTAAATAATGTCCACAAAAATAGAGACTTATGTTTCAGTGATATGCAGCTGCCATAGAGTGTGGCTGCCCTACTGCACCCCCAGTTGTAAAGGATAGCATAAGCCAGCAATCGCTGCCTCAGCTTTCCTCCTGAAGTTTCCTCAGCTTTCCAGACAACAGCCTTTCCTGGAGATGTGGCTTAGATCTCCATCCAAGTTGCAAACTTTATCTGTTTTGGGGTAGCAAAAGTCTTAAACAAATGAAAAGGTTCTTTTTCCCTTGGGGCTGCTCTTCAGCCTACCCTCTGGGCCCAGTCCCCAGGCCCTTTCCGGACTACCTTTAAAACTCTCTTTCTCTGCTCTAAGCTGCCTGATCCCTGTGGTTCCAACTCCAGACTGAATTCACTCTCAGTTCTTTTATAAGACTCAGGTGTCCATCAAGGTATCACCTAAGCCTCTTTAGTCCTGTCCTCTCAGACTGGGAAGCAGCTAATTAATTATGGCCAGGTGTGCCTGGCCCCATCTCCCCATAAAGGGCCAGTGACACTGTGACAGAAACCTTTCAAAAAGTTATATAGAGCGACCAATGGATAGGCTGTGTTTTTTTAAATTTCTTGACAGATACCCATATTTGATAGTGGCATGGCACTTTGGAAACCTCACTGAGCATTAAATCAGCAAACACAAACCTTTGTTTTTCATCTTCTGAGAAGCTCTGCTGCCATTATATTACAGGGAGGTGCAAAGGAGCACAATATGGCCGTTTGTATGAGTGGGGAGAAGAGGAAATATTTTGATAACTCTAGGAAAAGAGAAGGAAAGGCACTGACCTGGAGTTTACAGATACAGTAACAAATCTTGGAACAAATCTGAGAAAAATTTTTTAGCATTTCATTGATAATTGTTTGCTGAGAAATGTGCATTATAAAACTTTCTCTTACCTTTTTTACTAGGATTAACTGTCAAACTGTTTAAAAATACCACTGGAAAAAGGGAACAGCACAAGTGTTTATTCATTCATCCTTCCTTTGTGGATCAGATTACTCATGGACAACAATGGAAAGAATCTAAAAATTGCTGGTTTTAATAGTTAGTCAGAAATGTGAAGAATTATAGACTATGTAAACGAATGTGAATCTCTGACGCATATTAAAATAGCTGTAATTTCACAGGCATTGTGTAAGATATTAAAGAATACAGATACCACATCTATCACTGGAAATGATTCTTCTGCAAACTGAAATAGCAAGTTTCAAATACCCACCCTGGAACAGACGAGATTAAAAGAAGAAATTAATCAACTTTATTGTGGGTTGCCAAATACCACAATGTCACTAGCACCTTCTGCTGAGCGTCGGTGCTCCCAGGACACTGCTGTAGGCCTTTATAAAGTAATGTTAGTGATTCTTCCCACAGAAATGTTGTAATCATAAATACGTACCATGTGTATATGTGGCAAATGGTGTAAAAGAAGACTGACTTTTTGCTCCACATATTAGTGAGATGGTGAGGACATTTTATTTTTTTTAGACCCTGCCTCATGAAGGCAAATGAACTGGCTAGGTAATGTCTACAATAAAAAGTCTACACACCACAACTCCTTCCTTTAGCTAATGAAGCATACACACTGTAAGGGGAAACACAGACTTGGTGTATGCAGGTGTCACTCCATTGACTTCCATGAAGTTATGCCATGTCTGAATATGGCTTTAAACCTCTATTCAGGAGTAGTACTGTAATCTGTGCTCTAGCTGTATTAATGTACCGACCCCTGTTTCTTGGAGCCTTAGAACAATATTCCTGGACTAATCAAAGGAGAGGAAATGTTATTAAACCTGTTCCTGTATGTGTACTGAATGATAAAAGTTATAATTATACACAGGGAAAAATGCCTCCCAGACTGTGTAATGTTCTGTAGCACTACTGTAAATTACACTGAATTTCTGGTTAAAAAAAAAAAGAATGCTGAAGTTGTTCTAATTTTCTGATCAATTTTCATCACTGCCATGCTGTCCTCTTCTTTCTGAAAGACTTTAGGGGCTTGCATCTCATTTACACTAAGGTCACCTGACACTACTCTGACAGCATAAAGGGGCCTTAAAGTGGGAATAAATTTTGTTTATGCCACTTTAAGGACACTGCATAGTTTTATGGTGCATCTACACTAGTAAAAGAGGTGTACTTTTCAGCATGTATTAGCCAATGTGGTTAAATCTTATTGTGAACAAAGTGGTTGGTAGTTTTCATGTTAGCAAGTCAAAGTGAACACTGGGGGAGCATAGGGTGGTATAAAGGAGCAGCAGAGTAAGCGAGGATCAGGACATTAAATTCTCAAAACTATTAACATTATCTCCATCCTTTGAAACTAACCAACCCTCAGTTTGGTCTTGCTTCAAAAAACAGTGATGGAATCTAAATGTCACGCTTAAGTCCTTGAGCAGAACCATATACAAACTTTATCTCAGCTCTCCTATAGTTGGAGATAGCACACCTGTGGAGAATAATGTCTTGTCTGAACATGACTCTTTGCTAGAGACTTCTATATGGAAGAGCCAGTAGCTGATCTAGAAACTTGCAGTGGGATCCCTTGAGATGGGGACAGCAGTGTGCACATAAACATTTTGTAAATGACCTATGAAAACTAACTGAGTCTAAGAAGCACAGCATCATACCTAACGCTAACAAAAACCAGTTAAGTCATCCAGTCCACCTCCATGCCAATGGAAGATTTCATTAGTGTGTTGTTAATTCTCTCTTTTAGATCATTAATGAAGGTGTTATAAAAGAAAGGGCTTAACACTAATCCCCCCTGCAGTACCCAACTAGACACACTGCAGTTTAACATTACCCTTTATGATCTTTTACCCAGTTTTCATTACACGACAGCATTCTTAACACTTACAACGTGTAGCAAATATTACAGCTTATTAGTAATAAAAATTATAAACAAATCAATATTTTAAGTTGGAAACTCACTAGCATGAGAGCTTTAGTTGTTGAGTCCTGTTAACATCCTGTTTCTTCCATGAGTTATTGCCAATATTACTGTACATAATCATCTGTAATATTAAAAATATTAGAGTTTTGGCCTTACCATAAAAGTGTACATTGTATCAAGATGACAGCAGTCTCTCAAAGAGGCAGACAAACTTCCACCCAATAGGCCTTTAACACACTTTATATTTACACAGAACTTGCTATTCTTCAGTGTGCCAGAACAAAAAAGGGATTGTGATGTCCCATGCCTTGAGTTTGCAAAAAACAAAACTGAAATGCCACTATAGACCACACTGTTCTACTGCAGTTACACAGAAGAGATGAAAAATACAAGAGATACAGGTTTAATACTGTTGCATGCTGCAAAGCTTGCATGTTAAGTGGCTTTCTTTCTGTAAGCTGACATGGTTTCTCCTCCAAGACTTGGGGTTTTGAATGTGATCCAAATCCTCCATCTGATTTTATATGACTGTGGTCTAATTCTGATTTGTATTTGTCACCACTTTTGGTAGTAGACATTAATTCAGCAGTTTTGCTTGGAGACTGGAGAGGGAGATTAAAGGGACTAAATCTGTCAAAGGGAAAAGTACCTGCGGCTGTCTGAGATAATCACAATCTTCAAGTGTTGAGATTAAACAGCAGGTGATATTTACAACTGATGGACAGAGCATACAGTGGTTGTCAATGAAATCTTTGTATTGTAAGCTTCTCCAACAAACATTTCATCACTTTCTTCCATTCTGTCTACTTATGCATGGAATAAGTGCCTTCCTGAAACTAGTCAGTAAGGTCACTACTCTCTACCCTTTCAAATCACTTATTAAGGCCCACCTCTGCTGCACTACCTACAAGAATCCACACCACCAACAATATATTAGGTGGGGAAAGTGAGAAGTAAATGTAAGCTGTGCACATCACCAGTCTATGTTACCACATGATGTTCTTATGGTTACTTTTATTCCTTCTTCCCTCCTATTGTTTGTTATGTTCACTTTTTGCATCTTGTTTCAAATTAGAATGTAAACTCTTTGGGACAGGGACTATGTCTGTAAAGCAATGGGCCTCCAGTCATGATTGGAGCCATTGTGATGTCTACTGTACAAATAAATAACAATAATCCATGTACATCTCTGTAGGGTAAAAATAATATCTTAAATGCCCCTATAAAGAGACTATGAAAAGGAGGACAAGTGAAATGTGCTGTCTTGGAGAAATGGCAGTAAAAAAAAGTAAGCAGCTGTACTTTGCATAACTGTACTTTCCAAACTATAAAGATGTAGCCCCAGTGGAATCCAAGATGGAGCTGACAAGTACTTGAATTACTGTGCCGGGGGGGGGGCATATGCAAAGAAGAAGATTGTGAACCGTTGATGGTGGTAAAAAGTGCTCCAACCACTGCTGCTATTAAGTCCTTCTGGAGAGTCAGGAAAAAACCCTGTATTACGAACCTGAGTAAAAAAAGTGGGCAGACAATCAAAAAACTGAGTGAGACACTATTTCCCCTAGCTAATCAGCATTATTTTGACCTGCTACAATCTGTAACTCAGCACCAAAAGGGACAGACAAATCTCAAGGAATCAGCTTGGATATTGGATTTTCATCAACCGGCAGGTAGGGAACATCAACCGATAAAATCAGCAAAGTTTATTTCTTAAGTAACATTCATGTCCCTAAAGGAGATGAATAATTTTGGGTTTAAATACAAAATAAAACACACACAAAAATTAAATAAAAATTTGTCTAACATGTCAGAAAAACATCCTTCACCAGATTTGTACTATTTATATGCCACCATTTAAGGTTTTATTTATTGCAATAAGAAAACCCTTTATATAAGAAAAAAGAAGCATTTACAGTTAGAACTTGGTTTTTGGATGAAGTATTTGGATGAATAGTTTATTTATTGAATGCAGTTTCAAGTCGACCAAAACTACTCATGAATTCAGTGAATAGTTTTGGCAGAAAAATAAAAATGACTTTTAATTTAACATTTTCAAAACAAAATGTTTCCATTTAATTTCAGAATGATATTTTGGCTTGAAATTTATAGATTCCAAGGCCAGAAGGTATCATTATGATCATCTAGTCTGACTTCCTGTATAACACAAGGCATAGAACTTCCCCCAAAATAATTCCTTGAGCATATCTTTTAGAAAAACATCCCATCTTAATTTAAAAAATGTCACTGATGGAGAATCCTCCATGACCCTTGGTAAGGAGTTCCAATAGTTAATTACTCTCACTGTTCAAAACGTATACCTTATTTCCAGTCTGAATTTGTCTAGCTTCAACTTCCAGCCATTGGATCGAGTTGTTTCTTTCTCTGCTAGACAGAATATTATTAAATATTTGTTCCCCATAAGGTCCTTATCGACTAGAATCAAGCCACCCCTTAACCTTTCTGTTAAACTAAACAGATTGAGCTTGAGCTCCATGAGTCTACCACTAAAAGGCATGTTTTCTAATCCTGTAATCATTCTTGTGGCTCTTCTCTCAACCCTCTCCAATTTATCAACATCCTTCTTGAAGTGTGGGCACCAGAAGTGGGTACAATATTCCAGCAGCAGTTGCACCAATGTCAAATACAGAGGTAAAATAAAATGTAGCTAGATTTATTTAAAGACAAAAATAATGAGTAACACACCCCAAAACTAAGCAAAATGAAAAAACAAACCCAAAACCATTTGAGACCAAATAACGTATTTTGTTCAACCTGAAGCTATTGTTTTTCCCCCCAATTTTTGTGTTTTAGCAACCAAAACGTTTCCACTCCAAGTGAACTCTAAATGAAATTCTTTTTGGAATTTTCATTTCAGGCACTGCAGCAAAAAATCAGCTATTCATTCAGCTCTACTTATAGGAAAACCAAACTAATGAATTTCAAAGGCAAAATATGTCTATTTCCAATAAAAACTGCACTGAATAAATGCCCATGAGGCACAAACTTGTTATGTGAGATACCACTCATTTATTTACATTCATAAATATGAGCAACATTCTCATTTTTCTTTACTTGATTCTGAAATCTTACAAACTAAGGCCCCAATTCTACAATCAATAGTGCATAGGCACAGCAGGCCACCTCCATGCTCTTCACTGTAAGATCAGAGCATAAAGTCCTGATCCAAAGCCCACTGAAGCCTATGGGCAAATTTTCATTGATACCAAATAGGCTTTGAATCAGGAACTTTAAGGGCCCCATCTTGTACTCCTTACTCAGGTGGAGCTTCCACTTGGGTCAGTGGGAATTCTGCCTGAGTAAGAAGTACAGCATTGACCCTCAATATTTAAATGCATCCTTTCCTATAATTGAAGTCAATTACAGAAGTCCCACTTTAATGAGAAAAAGTGATTTTTGGAATCACAGTATCTTTCAAACACAGAAATAAGAAATGTTCACCACCAATTAGTTTCCATAATACAAGTGATTTCTAGACTTTTTTTGTATTGATGTAAAAAGATGTAGTGTTGGGAATTGTACTTAAACAGTCCTCTTCCGTTGCTAGAGACTGATCTTCATAATCAATTTAAAAAAGATGTTCAGCAGCATTCTTATGACCCAGTATTGATAGTGATGATAAATAAGATAAACGTGCTGATAAATAAGATTCTAAGGCCCCCAATGCAGCAAGGCACTTGGATAATGTACTAGGGGATCATGTACATAGACCTACATATGCTTTGTAGTGCTTTGCTGAATCAGGGTCCAGATCATAGTCTTTTCCAGTGTCAGAAATACTAATATGGTCACATGCTGACATTCTGTAAACAGCCATAACAAGAAAATGTTCCTATCACCAATGCATTTGCCTAAGATATCAATAACAGGCCACTGAAGGCTCTAACGATGACGACATGTGACTAGCTTAAAATTGAGAATTTCTTCCAATGATTTTCTTATTTCTAATATAGCAAACCAGAAATAATAAAAAAAAAAATCAAAGTAATCTGCAGAGAGTTTCTGCTAAACATTGTTTCAGATCAATCAATCAATGATCCAGTCCCAAGTTTTAAAAAGAAGAGAGAGATTTGTAATTTGCAGCATACAGATTTGTGGCATCATGAATTACAGAATTTCAGTGTTGTTTAGACTGTCAATTTCTCTCTTTTGCTCTGAAGTGACTGGTTCTTCCTTTAATAAAGTGCTTAACTGCTTCTGTGCGCATGAGAGGAACAGTTCCAAACTAGACAGGCTGCGTTGGCGGACAACTTGATCGAGCTGTTAGAAAAAAACAATAAAAGAAAGAGAATGAATTATCAAAGAAACTTGAAATAAATACCAAATTGTAAATAAAACCATTTTGAAATTAAATGCATTGAGTGAATGCAGGAATTTAATGATACAATGAAATTTAATCACAATGACGCTCACATATCTGATTTTCTTCTAGCTAAAATGAATAAATGGCTACTCATAGTTTTTCAATAACTGTCAGTGTTTGTTAAGTATTAAAATGTCCAGATTATTAAATACTTTGGGGAAACTGTGACAAACATAGCACTGTAAAGGCTAGATAGTGGGTGTCCAGAATTAAAACACCCTTTGGTGCCCTGGTTTGGGCACTTTTAAATTGCCAGCCTAGCCACATGGTATACACAACAATATTACTGGGTTTGGTCCTTTGTAATAGAACCTCCTCTCTTTGATAGACCTCCAACACAAAACTTTATTTCTTTTCCCTCCACTGTTGGTAGTTCCTAAAAAGATGATGACCAATGAGGAATTCTCAGAAGTGTCTAGTCAGTATTTCCCCCCAAAAAACAATCTGATTAATCCAGATTAAATGACATAAAATATGTTTTTACAGATAATTAAAAAAATTAATACCGCTTAAACACTCTGTAAAGTGGTTATGAAAGTTTATTGCACCCTAAATGAATTCTTAAAGAAACTGTGGTTATCAAATGGTTCTGATATTCCAGTCTGGATTTGGTTTCAAAATCACCTGTCTCTTTCCAGAGCCGCATAGTGGAGGACTCCTTCCACTGCATCTTCCTGTCCAGAGCCTGGTTTAGGTATAGTCCTAAACTGCTCTGATGATTTAAGAATACACTAATGGCAATATCTGTGTCACTCATGTAGCATTCTCGTTTCCTTGAAATACCTTTTCCTTGGCATTAGTGTGTCAGATCCTCAAATGGTGTCAGTCAGTGTAGCTCCTTTGAGTTTAATAGGGCTATGTCAGTTTACACCAGCTGGGAACCTGAACTCGTATATTTCACTTACAAATTCCATTCTGAGTTTCCACCTTTTCTTTAAAATGTGTTCTTTTATTGGATATCCACTGTGCATAAAATCCAAACCCAGTGTAAATGGATGGAACTTGATGGGTAAAATCCCGACTCCACTTAAGTCAATTGCAGCCAAGGTAAAACTTCCATGAAGCCAGGATTTGATTCCATAGTCCAAAAAGAGGTTTATTAAGAGATTGTGTATGGTAGAAAAGCAATACTTGTACTGATTTGGTGTTCAGTGGATGTGCAAAAACAGTGCAACTTAAGGAGCAGAAAAGGGTGGGACAAGCAGGTACAAACAGAAAGATGTAAGATGAAGCATCACCATTTACGTTACTGTATAATTTCCCACTTAATATACAGTTTTAGCTATTCTATTTACTAGATCCACCAAAATTGTTATTGGAGTTTTTTGTGTAAAATAATCTCTTTATAGTTATTGCAGAGTGGTGAGGAATGGTCCAGATAATATACAAAACTACTGACCTAGGTTGGACAGTTAAAAGTACTTGGCCCAGCAACAATTACACAGTTTCTTAAAGATTTCTTCTCGTTCAGGGAACTGTCATTTTCTACATAAATGTTAAAAAAGACAGTTGGGCCCACTAGCAATTGCTCATTGCTACTTGCAATTTGGAAACAGAAAGACAATTGGCTAATTTCAAACTGATAAAATACAAACATTAAACATCATAGGTAAAGTTAAATCGATTGGTAAAAAATGAGTACGATGACAAAACTTGTAATTTTCAGCTAGGAAATTGATTTTTGGAAAAGGCCAACAAGTATGGCCCCACAACTGATAATCCAATTACCATTCCAGATGAAAGGCTTGATGATCAACTGGTGTTGATATAAAATACAGCAGTTCTACAACAAATTGAACATGACATCTAAACGTATAATTAAAAAAACCTGAAGACACTTTACTTTTAATTTGCCTGATGATGTATTTTTGTTGGTCCACACAGCAAAAGCAGTAACTAAACAATTTTTATTCACTCACTGTCTCTCCTGCATATTGCTGGATTTCCCTCCAGCCAAACCGTTGGAACTAATTAAATTCATTCAATTGAGGGCAGGACCCTCTGTGATAAAAAGAGTGAGGCAAAGTGATAGGATTTGTCCTGTAGTGGTGCATTTGCCAGGACATAAATAAATGACACAACAACATGGGTTACAAAAATGTTTTTGGAACTGTTGAATGTTATACTATTAGTGAACAAAATGAATAGCAGAAGACCTAACATTTAAATCTTAATGTTTTAAAATATGAAGCAAATAATATAACAGCAGAGCAGTGCTTTCAACACAACCTTCCTTTGGGCAGCCATATTTCAATGGAATTTATGTATAATAAACTCATGGGGATAGAGTCAGAAGTAGCGGTACAATTCTAATGAGACATCTAAGTTATGCCACTCAGGCGAAAGTAGGTAATGGAATTCAGAAGAAATCTAATTTTTCACCACATCTGGCAAATCTGTGGTGCACCAATGAGTAAGCAAGGTTTTGAACTATAATCGGCTTTCTAAAAGTCATGCAGATTGCTCAGACAGCTGTAATACTAGCAAAATACCAATATGAGGCCATGTGGCCACGGCAAACCTGAAGCGGTTAGCATCTGCAAATGGCCATGGTTTATGAAAATATATTACATGCACCACACATCTAGCACTCATGGATTTAATTATAGCTTTCAACAAAAACCTCAGACCCTGTGGCATGTTTCAGAGTATGTATGTAGACAGTTTGCTACCCATCAGTTGCCATAATGCTATCACAAAGGTTTGGATGAGTGCTATATTCTAACAAATTACAGCTTTTTTTTTTTTATTTTAATACATAGCGTTATGTCAGCCCAATGGTACCTCCTCACTTGTCTTTGAAAAATGCATTTATGATTCAGTTACAATACTGTGACTGAATGAACTATGATCTATGTGCAGATTGTCAGGAATCTGTTCATTGCAGTACTTATATTTCTTGCTATCCAAAGTAGACTCTTGTTGAAATACTGTTTCACGGTGTCATCTTTCAGCAGCTCTGATATGTGTCTCATAGCCACACCCAAACTACATCCCCCTTTCCTAGAAGCTACACTCTTCCTCACTCTCTCCACCAGTATCTTACATCAGCTTCTGTTTCATTCCTCTCCTCCTGCTGCATTATGCACAACTCCAGCTGCTATAGAGCTTCTTGCCCCTGATTGGTAGTGCAGATGCCAATTGCTTCACACACTGCCAGATCTGAATTTAGCCCATATTTTATTAGGGGTTTTCAAACGGAACAGGTTCAAGTGCATTTCAAAGTCTGTTGATATAGTTTGATAATGCCCATTACAGACAAGCCCTCAGAAGAAAGGGGGTCTAGTCTATGGCAACATAATTCCCATAGCAGCAGTGCCTAGTGGAAGCAAAGTGGCCCAGGAGGGCAATATGAAGGACACAGCTTATACCTCTATGGATCTGGAGGTGTCTGGAGTCTGTAGCGATGGAAGGTCTTGCTTCCTCCCTCTTCTGAAGTCTCCCCCAAGCCTTCAGTAAGATGATTTGCAGAGAACTCTGCATGGGTACTTCGCAGAAGTTTTCTGTGTCTCTTGTCTTCTCCATGAGCTGAACTTATATAGGAGCATATGGTATGGCTAACAAAGAATATTCGGGACCCATTTTTCTAGAAATATCATTAGGTCATCAAATACTGCTCCCTCTGGTAGAGTTATCAGTTGGATAAACTTCGTATGAAACCCATTTTTAACAGTTTTTCCTTTAGTACACATTATATCATGTACATTTATAGCCTATCCTTTAATAAGATATTCAGCTAAACTTTCTCTCTCTTTTCTTGCAGCCTAATAATGCTGATTCTACTTCATGTAAATCAAAGCAGCCCTCCAGATCTGTGACTGTTAACTTTCTTATCCCAGGCAGCAATCTCAAAGTGTGTACTTTAAAATTTATTTATTTCACCAAGTATTAATGTAAACACTTCCTGCATGTGGTGGTTGGTGTAGCTGAACAAAATCAGAATTCTTTGGTCTTTGAGATAGAGACTTTAAATTTTAAAAGTCTCATGTGAATTAGCCATTCATCTGGGGATTTTTGGTTGGGTTCAATTGGTTAGCTAGTCACCATTCTTCATAAGGAACATTTATTGCTTGTTAAACTTTTTAAAGTTTATGTGAACTCAGTAAAATAAGAGATCAGAAACTTAGTTGTCTCCTGTCTGCTCAGTTTATGTGTTAGCTTTGCCCTCCCATTAAACATTACATTTTTAAACTCTTTCATGCTAAAGTAAATGACAAAGCACTATATATAAACACTTAGCTTCCTCTTATTACATGAGAAGCATAATGAAATTACACTGGCTTTGAAAATGGTATATATTTCAAGTGCATTCAAAAGGAGAATATTTCCTTTAATGTAGAAATAGGCCAGGAAGAAAAGAAAACAAGCAGCTTTGTTACACAATGTATTGTTCAATGAAATGTTATCCATCGACAAACGTTATTAAATAGTGTTTTCAACATCACTGCGCTTCTGCTAGCGCAATATACCATGACTTAAAAATATGTAAGTAGATCATTTTGACTGTTGGCTTTCTAAATAGTATTCCCTCTATATTTTTAGATTATGTTCACTTCATGGAATAATCTCATTATTTATATAAAAATAAATGGACGTCTGGCAAATTCACAGACTGAATGTGACTCATATGCAAATGTAATCAGTATGAATAACACCTATTTGGGCTTGAGTGTTCATGCACCCCAAAAAGCCCAAAAGTTTTAATTCTGCAGACACTGAAAAACACATGAGTTTGATGATCTGGAATGCCAATGGCATGGAGAGATTTTCCTCCCATTGCCACAATGGTTAATATTGAGGAACGCTTACCTTTTGCTTACAACTGAAAACAATCTGGCACAAAGTCCACTGGTTCTGTACTGTGCTGCCTTTTTTAAACATAGAGCTATTAATTAGGTACTATTTACACAAACTCTCTCTGACACTCCTTGCGTTATAGTTTTGTCTGAGCACTTTTTTTTTTGGACACTAAAACACCATTTTAACTTTACCGAGTTCTTTTTTCTTGAACTTCTGTGACCATATGACAATCATTTAAGAGCTAAATTCTTCTCTTTGATCTGCATATGTGGCATCCTTTTAGAATTTGGCTGTAATTATTAATAGCCATGGCAACACTGTTTAAATTCCTGACTCATCAGGTGCCTTTTGCCATTGGAGTTTCCACAACAAATCACAGCCCTTCAGTTTCCAAAAATTAGCTGATCCTTACAGTGCATTCCAACAACTATTCAACTGCTGTTTTTTCCTTCTTTTTTAACCTTCACCCCAACTTTGAGGCCTCAGTATGATTCCACATCCTTTTGGCCAAAGATGACTGGATAGCACTCCCTGTGGAGCCATCTACATCACCCTTTGACCACACAGAATGATTTGCTTTTGAGCAATGTGAGGCATGCCCAGAGGATGAGCATAATGCCTCGGCAGCACTCCTGGCATTGGAACCAAGAGACTGAGTCGGAAAATCAAACCTGGGGCCCACAGACAGCAACATATAACACTGCCACTAAGTGATTGTTCTGACTCCAGCAGCTCTGTTTTATTTGGTGGTGATCCATCTCCCCATTTTGCATCACTTAAAATACATAGCTTAAACCAAACTCTAAAGTTATTCTTAGAACAAAATTCTTCTTGGTATCTGCTTGTCATTCACTTCAAATTTACCATAAAAAGGTGTGAAATTGCACATGGCTGATGTCCCAAGATGAAAATACTCTCTACGGCTTTACATAAAAGTCACAGAACATGCATACTTTTAATGCTGCAATCCTCCTCCCCCTTTAATACAGTTTATGACAGGTACAGATATTTTCTCAAAATATCCTTCATTGCTTTCTCTGATGAAGGCCTGGGTTTAAGCATTTCAGATTACTAAAGAACAGAAAGAACCAACTATTATACCACATACATGTTGTGTGTTATTAGTGTTTAGTAGATGATATATATATCAAAGGCAAAATAAAATTTTAAGCTTGAACAAAGGATTACAGGTGAAATTCCTGTCCCCATTGAAGTCAATGGGGACAGGATTTCACCTTTAATAGTCAAGAAATGCAAAGTCAAAGTAGCATGTGTATCCTTAACTCCTCTTTTGCATACAATCATTGTGATAATCTTCAAATACATGACCTAAGAGATGTAGATAAAACACCCCTTACCTCCTGGAGAGGAAGGGAGAGGCGAGCAGGGAGAAGTATTAACGATATGCATGCAAAGATGAAGCACGGAAAATGTAAGCCCCCAAAATGAATGTTGTGACCATGGGAAAATAAAAACGTTTCCCAACCTTAACTGGACAAGTCAATAGTGGAGGGTAACATGTATAGATCTTATTTGCTATTTGCAGGTGGCTTCTCATTAGTTTTTGAGTGGTATTCCTTACCAACATCAATTAACCAGAAACAATTATTTATGGATTTATTCGCATCACCAGTATTGATGATTTCCCCCCCCCAAAACTGGTCTCAGACAAGCGCAACCATGTTCAGAAGACAGGATACTGGGCTAGATGGACCATTGGTCTGAGCCAATATGGCCATTCTATATTTGCAGATTACACCCTGGTTTTTTCTTCCTTACAAGTATGAGCAATTATTTTCATTGGTAACAAGACATTTTAAAAGTTTAGCTAAGCTGGTTGAATCTTTGTTGTGAATAATATTCAGTGGCTCCTTCGGTTCACAAATCTTTTGCAAACTAATTTCAGTTTCTCCAAATATTTGTTATAGGTAAAAATATTCAAATAATTTATGTGAGCAAACTTCATTAAACTGGATTCCATAACCTGTTCAATTTTTTAACTATTTGCTATTTGTTTGTGACGTGTGCTTGGTTACATTGCATTGCTTCTGCTCCTTGACTAGATTAATGGAACTTTTAAAATAGTCAATACCAAGTGACAAGCGAAAGATAATTAATAATGCACTTCCAATATGGATTTTCACATAATTTCAAAACACTTTAATGAATTCTTAGCAGCTGTTCCCTTTCTTGGCAACTATCGTAACCACACAAGAAACATGGAGGAAAATTACCACTTTTATTTGTGAAAATACTTAGGAATTACTTTTCATATTAATCAACTAGTTTTAACTTTACAGAGGGTGGTCAGTATTTGGATGGCATACCTTCAAGAAAAACAGAGTACTTGGATATGGATTGGTGATTAAGTCCTTGATTCAACAAAATACTTAAGTGTGTGCTTAAGTCCATCCCTGTGTGTCAAAGTATTTAGCATGTGCTTAATTTCCCCTGAAGTCAGTGGGACATGGACACATGCTTAAAGTTAAATATATTCTCAAGTGCTTTGCTTCACAGGGATTAATATAAAATAATTCTTAAAGTTAAATGTGCATAAAGGGTTTGCTAAACTGGGTCTAAATGGCACTCTTCATTCAAAGCAAGTATTCAATCTGCATGGCTCATCTTTGGGTAGCATTAAAAGGACATTGTGCAGCTTGAGGTGTAACCATTCAGATATAACGTAAAACCGATTGTAGTCTTTAAAGATCACATCAGACATTTTGCAACAGGACGGATGTCACCACTAATATGCTGACCAAATTCCAAATTAGGTAATCACATTCTGCCAGCATAAATTTCTCCTGAATTTTCAACTGTATATAATAATCTTCATATCCTGAGCTAACCTGTTCTAGTGTCACCCTGCACTGTGAAAACACGGGTCACGTTCTACCCAGAAGTTTCTACATTTCAGTGCTGAGTGGAGTAATAGCTCTGTTTGTAATGTTGGCAAAGTGCTTGGAGAAAGTTTGTGATGAAAGGCACTATTTAAACATAGGCATCGAAATCCTTTACTTCAGTGGGTTTTGGATTTCACACAGGGTGGTGTTATTAAGCTGTTATAATCTTTGTATATAGAATTTTATCTATTTTCACTGTAATATGGACCAGACTTGTTGTAAGTAATGTCATATTTTGATTGTACAGTTTTGTATGAATTCATCCATCATAGATAAAAGCCAAATATTACCGCTAAAATATATTTTTCAACCTCACTATTACATGTTGCTATTCATTTTTTTAAAGTTACACTTTTTAACCAATTTTCCTTATTTGCTTTGTAGTTTCCATTATTTGAATAGCAATAAAATCCAGGCAGCGCATTTCTGAGACATTATGATTCTTCTTGGGAGGTTGAAGTCTTTGCCCTTCAGTCTTGTCCCTTACAAAGAGTGCAGTAATTCCTTGGAAATGCATTGTCTGCTGTATCTTACTGTTTAAGATTCTTTGCATGTACTGTATTGTATCCTAAGATGCCAGATTGCTCAGCAGAACACTCTACTGTAATTGTGGATTTATAAGTCCCTTTTCATATTTTGAGGAGGTATCATTCCTTGACTAAAAATCAATTATAGCTGAGGAGCTTGGTACAATTTTTATAATTGTACAGTTTTTCATCATTATCCCACACTAGTGAATAAGTCTGTCATGGTGCTGAAAAGCTCTGAAAGTTGGAAAAGTTCAACCATATAATTATCTTCTCTCCTAAAACTGTGGGCTCAGAAAAGCTTTCCCACTGCTTAACATATGAACTGCTCCCCACTGATTCAACAGAAGGGCTTTTAAAACCCAACAACCTAGCACATAAAATAGGGCATATGAAAAATTACTACCTTGAGGAACCTGCAAATCTGAGTTGGATGAGAAAACAATGGACTACTTCCTCCCTTTTCTATAATGTGCAAAAATGAAAACAGATCCAGATGGCACATGTGTGTAACAGAGTTTACTTTGCAGTTAATCCCAGAACAGGACATTTTTGTCTGTCCACCTGTGAATTTCCACTATTGATAACACTCTCTAAGTATATAAAAACAAGATTCTTCATGGCTGTAATTCATACTGTATCTGCTATGCATTAGAAAACCATCACTGTTCAGGACTGAACCACTTGGAAAAAAAATATGTTTAACAAATTATATTGCCATATGAAAATGTTTCTTTCTCCTTAAATAAATAATGCTGCAACTTCTAAACCTTAAGGATTTTATGCTCTGTACTTGATCAGTGAGGCCATTAAAATAATACCATATGTTGGAGACATCTTTAAAACAGATTTGCCTAGACTGTGAAGGTGGTGGGAAAACACCCCATCAACCCTCTTAGAAACTTTTCTGTCTCCCAGTAGAACACAGGAATGTAAGAAAACACTAATTTTCCTTCTTCATATAAAGAGGAAAATTTGCTTTCAATTAAGAAAGCTACACTGGTTGCACAAAGGAACTAAAAATGGTAACAGCCCTGCCCAGAAGATTGAAAAAAGAGAAGAATGGGAATTTACAAAAATAAACAAAACAATCCAAGCAATTTAGCTGGGGAAACACATTAGCCAGCTGTGGGACAACCATTTTATTTTCCATGTATGATACTTCAACGGACACAACTATCTTTTATTTTTGAGACACTAGTTCAGGAACATGAGCATTCTACAGCTGAGGTAGGATTTCTGAATTAGCAAGTTTTTGGTAGGTAACAATTTGGCAGTTTATTTTAGTAAACTGATCTGTTTACAAAGACAAACAAATATAATAAACAGAACATAAATAGTTGGGCATCTTTGAGTCATTCTATTTACAACAGAGATAATGTGGGTGAGGTAGTATCTTTTACTGGACCAATTTCTGTTGGTGGAAGGTACAAGCTTTTGTACTACATTGGGCTCTTCTTCAGGTGTGGGGATGGAAGCAGTGTCTGAGCTAAATTCACCTTGGGACAGACTGTTAAGCATATGGGCAAATGCCTGTTATGAGAGTCCACTTGAAACAAAATGGGCAAGAAGGGTTAGATCGTTACGAAAAATGGGTTTGAAGTGGGCCATTAAGGGTTTTGTGTGTGTGTGTATATATATGAAACAGATCTTTCTTTACTTCTCTTTCACTGTACTCGCATTGAAGTTAAGGCCACGCAGTGGCAGTCCCCACCCACTCAGTAGCCTGTGCTGTGGGAGCTGCAGGCCAGTCTTCAGCGGCAGGTTGGGCATTCCAAACCTCAGCTGGCACAGATGGTACCCGCACCCCCTCAGACCAATCTGCAACCTCAGGCTGAGGTGGAGGAGCAGGAGCAGTAGCGGCAGTGGCAGCAGCAGTGAATTCAGGTGCTGGGGCTGTCCATTCACCCTGGAACTCCTCCGTGGTAACTGTCTTCTCAGATGCAGCCTGCTCTTCCTTCTCAATCTCCTCAGGATCTCTGCAGAAGTAGAGATCAGACATGACCTCCCATGGGTGTTCACGAGAGATGGTGCCACGCATACGCATGACCTCACGGGCCAGCATCCACCACATCAGACCCCTTATTATTGCATGGGATAGCAATATCCACATAGACAAGGGGGCGTCTGTGTTGACCAATGCAATGGTTGGGATGTTGACGTAAGATGCCTCAGTCAGCGGTTGATGATCGGCCCAGAGATCTGTAACTACGAAAAGGCGTGGCTCACAGAAAGCAGCCTGGATCTGATTTGTGAAGGTACCAGGGGTGAAATGTCCAGCAATTGGTGTGGAGCCAGTGGCAGCAGCAAATTTCAGAACAGCAAGCTGTCCAGTATTCCTGGAGGAGATGACACTCACATCAGCCGGGTTTTCAATGGCAACGATGGCACGGGCTGCCAGGAGAGCTTCTCCCAAGTCCTCTTCAGATTGATTATGTAGATATCATCGCTCTTCCTTTTGTAGATATACTGTTCCATCTAAAAGTCTAGATTGTTGCCGCCCAAGTGGGTTCCTGCAGCAAGGAATTTGAGGACATCCTCCTCCTTCAGCTGCAGGACATCAAGACCTTCGGACATTGTGAAAGCTCCCCTTTTAAAGTAATGACAGGGAACCGGTAAAATGCTGTATGGAGCTTAGCAGGCGGGTGTGTGTTACAAACTGTTGTAATGAGCCATGAAACCAGTGCCCCTGATGAGTCCATGATTTTTAGTGTTTAGCAACATTATGAATTTAAGCTCCTAAGCTTGCTTTTTGAAGATGCTGTACAGGTTTCCTTTCAGACCAAATACTGAAAGATCAGATATGAAATGGTGCTTTGTGAAAAAAGTTAGCCTATGGGTGATAAGCATTCTGTTACAAATTAAGGCCCTGATCCTGCAAACATTTACACATACGTGCAACTTCACTCGTGACCAAAGGGACTATTTGTATGATTAAAGTTACTCACATATGTACACTGGACATATTCAAAAAGTTCACTGATTTTTTAGATATTTCTTATACATTAAAACAGGAAATACCATTAGAACCAGCAATACCTACACAGCTGCAGTGTGTGCGCCCCACTGTTGGGGTGTTTTTTTTTTTTTTACAGGATCATGGTCTAATGTCCAACATGGGAAAATGTTGACCAAAAAGTAGAACGATCTTATGCCAGTTTTCTTTAATATCAAGTCTATGTAGTCCCTGAATTTTAAATCAAACATTAAAGCTCTGATTGCATGAGGTATCTTAACAAATTAAAAAGATGAAAAAAGGGATCATGCATTTTAAGCGCTTTTGTTTTTACAAATCAGACATAACATACTGGTTTTCCAATAAGTGAATGTACCTTCCTTTCTAGTCATTATTCAAATTCTTATCTATTTTCCTTTATCAATGCTGCAAATCCAGCCAATTTTCTCTACAATAAATGACTGTACTGAAGTGTTTTTTCAGCTTCTTACAATATATAAACAAAGTTATTTAGCTAGACTGTGACTGTTCTAAGAAAATATTATTCTCTAGGGCCCTGATCCTACACCACTAAAGTCACAATGGAAGCTTTGACATTGACTTGAAGGGGTGCAGAATCAGGATCAAGCCTTGCATAATTCTTGAAATTTGTGACCCGCAAGCATGGGCAAAGATAGAGTTCTTGTGCATAGCAAGTTATACGTACTGTAGCTATTGCATGTACATAGGACAATTCTGGTTTCATGTCTATATAAGATATTTGTGTAACTTCTAAAAAGGGTTTATACAAAAATCTATGGTGTTCTCAAGCTTTCATCCTTAGGTAGTTAGGACTTCTGGTGGATGGCACAGAAAGTCAGAAACTTCGTTATTTTAAATTATACTGAAAATAGCAAAATCAAGTGCTAGAAACATAACACTAGAATTGCCAGCCGTTAAGCCTGCCTCCATAACTATTTTAGTCATAAAATATAAGGTAAATGTGGAAAGCAACAAAAAGAAAATACTCACTCTATAATATTATCTTAAGGTATTCCTGCAGCAGAAATGCACACTAACATACAATAACACTAATGTTCTGGAAGTTAAATGGAGCAAAAAGGAACATATGAACAATACAATGGATGTATATCTTAGAAGACTCAAGGACTTGATTAAGGAGATATACGAGCCATTAGTGATTATTTTTGGAAAGTCATAGAAGACAGGAGAGATTCCAGAGGACTGGAAAAAGGCAAATATCATGCCAATCTATAAAAAGAGGAATAAGGAAGAGGTCCCCAAACTGTGAGGCGCACCCCCCTAGGAGGGTGAGGAGGACCATTCAAAGGGACGTGGCCAGGCCAGGCCTGCCCACGGGGGGCTGGGAGGGAGTGCTACCCAGTCACAATGTGCAGCCTTGGTACTCAGCCTCGTCCCCCAGCCTCAACTGCAGCCCCCCCCAACTGTGGCCCCGCTCCCAGCCACAGCCCCTGGCTCCGACTGTAGTCCCATTCCCTGTCTCAGTTGGGGGGGGGGAGTGGGTGAGAGGGGATGGAGGGGCATGAACAGGAGAAAGGGGAGCATGGGGTAAAAAGTTTGGGGACCACTGGAAAAAGGACAACCCAGGGAATTACAGACCACTCAGTTTAACTTTGATATCCAGAAAGATGGAGGAGGAAATAATGAGACAATCAAGTTGCACACACCTTGAAGATAATAAAGTGATAAGTAACAGTCAGCATGGATTTGTCAAGAACAAATCCTGTCAAACCAACCTAATAGCTTTCTCTGACAGGTTAAAAGCCTTGTGCATAAGGGGAAGTGGTAGATGTGGTATATTTTGACTTTAATAACGGTTTTGATACTGTCTTGCATGACCTTCTCATAAACAAACCAGGGAAATACAATCTAGATGGAGATACTATAAACTGGGTGTATAACTGATTGGAAAACCGTGCCCAAAATGTAATCATCAGTGGTTCACAGGCAAGCTGGAAGAGCATATGAAGTGGAGTCCTGCAGAGATCAGTCCTGGGTCCAGTGCTCTTCGATATCTTCATCAATGATTTAAATAATGGCATAGAGAGTACACTTATAAAGTTTGCAGAGGTTACCAAGCTGGGAGGGGTTGCAAGTGCTTTGGAGGATAGGATTAAAATTCAAAATGATTTGGACAAACTGGAGAAATGGTCTGAAGTAAATAGCATTAAATGCAATACTAACAAATGCAAAGAACTCCACTTAGGAAAGAACAATCAATTACACACATACAAAATAGGAAATGCCTGCCTAAGAAGGAGTACTGCAGAAAGGGATCTGGAAGTCATAGTGGATCACAAGCTAAATACGAGTCAACAGTTGAACACTGTTGGAAATAAAAAAGCAAACATCAATCTGAGATGTATTAGTGAGAGTGTTGTACGCAAGACACTAGAAGTAAATTCTTCTGCTCTACTCTGTGCTGATACAGCCTCAACTGCAATATTGTGTCCAGTCCTGGGAACCACATTTCAGGAAATATGTGGACAAACTGGAGAAAGTCCGAAGGACAGCAACAAAAATGATTACAGGTCTAGAAAACATGACCTATGAGGAAAGATTGAAAGAATTGGGTTTGTTTAGTCTGGAGAACAGGGAACTGAGAAGGAATGTGGTAACAGTTTTGAAGTATATAAAAGGTTACAAGGAGGAGGGAGAAAAATAGTAAACCTCCAAGAAGCAATGGGCTTGCACTGCAGCAAGGGAGGTTTAGGTTGGACATTAGGAAAATCTTCCTAACTGTCAGGGTAGTTTAGTACTGGAATAAATTGCCTAAGTAGACTGTGGAATCTCCATCATTGGAGGTTTTTAAGAGCAGGTTAGACAAACATCTGGCAGGGATTGTCTATAATATTTAATCCTGCCTTGGCTGCAGGGGACTGGCTTGGAAGACCTCTCAGGGTACCTTTCAGTCCTATGATTCTATTATTCCAATATCCACTATATTATTGTAATATAATAAATGCACAGAGCAGGCATGGTCATCATTCAGTTGTTTTACTACTTCTAAAAAGTTTGTAACATGGCCTTATTTAAGTTAATGGCAAAGTCCTGATTTAACTTAAATGGATTCAGGATTTCACCCTTTGGGTATAGTTTGCCCTCTGACATCATATAATCTGGAAAATTAGCTACTGTGATGTGTATACACAGTAGCAAACCTTCCAAGATATACAACAGCGATTCTCAGCAATGGAGGGCAGGATTGAGGCCTATATGTCCTGATGTGCACCTTTACTGGAATGAATACACAGATAGACATGTGTAGAGTGACAACATACTGATGAAGACTGTGACTCTAGCCAACATTTCCAACTTTACTGCACAACATATACAGCTATGCATGTAAAGCACAATCAGCCACATCTCTATTAAGAGCTGGAAAATCAGAAGTATTTCTGGGTCAGGCTACCATCTCTGGTGAACCTGATCTGAACTGTAGTATAACAACAATAGTGATTCTGCATTGTGATGTTGCAGGGTTAGCAAGTAAGAGCCCAACATATATACTCTAGCTGAAACCTTGGGCCCATTGAGACTCAATGGGAGTTTTGTCATTAACATTAATAACGCCACGATTTTACCCCATATGGCCATCCCTCAAGCAAGAGTGGAAGGAAAGGGAACACTGCACAGAGGACTGGCTGGCCCTTCCCATCTCTCTGGTTTATGGGGAGTAAGATTCTAAAACGTAGCATCTGACCTGTCAACCATGTTCGCAGGGTGAGTTTTTATAGCATGGGATTTTCTGAGCTGGCACATAAGATGACATTTTAAAAAATTTAAAATATTTAAAAAAAATATTGACACCAATTATGTTGAACTAGAACTGGTAAAAAAATCAGCTTTATTCACAAGTGCTCAAAAAAGGGCTGGAACTAGCAGTGTTGGATTTCTACCAGGACCAATCATCCTGGCCTCAAGACACACACCTGTCCTCAGGGTCATTTCAATATTTCTTGCTTCCTTCTCATACCAAGAAGAAAGAAGTAAAAAAAATTCCACCACACAAATAATAACAGGCTATTAACAATAAGACTGCCTAGATTATATAAATTCCAGTAAAATGACTTCTCACACTTTAGTCCCAGTAAAACTAATTTATATTTTCTTTTGGACACATGTAAATAAAGATGCAATGGTTGTTTATAACCACAATAAAATAAATTTCAAAATGAACAGAAATGTATAAAAAAGCTATCCTTGCTCTTTCATAAATGCATTATAGGTTACATATTATATTTTGAGACACAGATCCTAGCCTAGTGCTCTAACCATTGCACCATCCTTCCTACAAAGTACTGAGCACCCTCAACTACTGAGGGAGTTAATGGAACTTGAGTGCATTCAGCATTTTGCAAGATTGGATGCTAAATCAGCTGCAAAACCTCCTGAAGGCTCTTATTGCTCTGTTGATCAGTGTCAATTTACAATCCAAATACAGTTAGGTCAGGATAATACATTCAGTGTACTGCATCTGCATTTTCCTTTAGTGTATTTAAACAAATAAATTACATTAGCAAATGAAATGGAGAAACCGAATAATCTGACTGGCTGACAGTGAGTCATGCTCACACAGATGTGTTACAATAATTTTACTGGCACAATAACGACAGCATCTTATTTAAATAATAGGACTCACTATGCCTGACTGAAAAGCAAAGAGTAAAGAAAGATTTATAATGATTTATTTTATTATTGTGTAAATGTGTTTTGAGTTATCAAGAAATACACAAAGCTAAAAGGTATAAGTTACTTTATAGTTGCATTATTATTGCTTCCAATGGAGCTGTATACTGAGTAAAAGGAAAAGAACGATGAAATATCATCCAGGATGTGGCAATCACAATGTAAATCATATCACCATTGTACAATGCTACTTCTCCTTTGTATTAATCGACTAGTCTCAAAATGGTTTACAAATTTTACCTAACAATCACATTAAACCTCTGATGTAGATAAGGTATCTACTGTGCTCTCAGTTTACTTGTCTCAGAGACAAAATTTGGCAGGTGTTTAACAATTTCACAGGAAAACAGCATAATCATTTTAGGTTAGGAAGTGAAATGAAGAAGAATGTTATATCCAACTGAAACCATAAGGACAGCTTTAGGTGGCATAATTTAATGACTTAATTCAGGATGTGGTCATGACATTGGTGTTAACACGTTGCTTCCACAAAAGGGTGCCATGGCATCTTCACCTGACCACATTATCGTAGAAATACGGAGGTGGAAGGGCTCTTGAAAAGTCATCTAGTCCAGGCCTCTGTGATAAAGCTATCTAGAGCATCCCTGACAGTACTTGTCTAACCTGAACTTAAAACCTTCTGATGGCAGAGATTCCACAACCTCCTTCGGAAGCCTATTCCAGTGTTTAACTATTTTTATACTCAAAGTTTTTCCTCATATCTAACCAAAATCTCCCTTGCTGCAGGTTAAGCCTGTTACTTCTCATCTTACCTTCAGTGGACCCGGAGAACATCCGATCAGTGTCCTCTTTATAACAGCCCTTATATCTGTAAACTTATCGGGTCCCGCCCCCCTTCCTTCAGTTTTCTTTTCTCTAGACTAAACATGCCCAGTTCTTTTAACCTTCCCCCACAGGATAGGTTTTTTAAAGCTTTTATCATTTGTGTTGCTCTCCTCTGGACTTTCTACAGCTTGTCCACTTCTTTCTTAAACGGGACATCGTATTCCAGTTAAGACCTCACCACTGCCAGTTGATGCTATGTCTACCAACATACAGCTACACCAACAGCAAAGTGACCCCTAACACTATATTGGTCAATGGTTCAGTACTGACCTAACTTAGAGGGAAGCGTGCCTAAACCAATAGCATCCCTTTGTTTGACAGTTAGGTGTTTCCTATGGGCTTTGGAATGACCATGCTTAACTTGTAGGATCTGAAAGTACAAGATAGTATAGGTGTAGTATAGTACAAGATAGTATACTTGCAGGCATTGGATTGCATGGGACCACAGAAAATGCCTAAACTATCTCTTTACATATTAGTTCCCTTCAAAGGATAGAAGTGGGTTGGGTTCATATTGGGTTTCAGGCTCAGCCAAAAAAACAAAATCTCATTGCTGCAGCGAATCTATGGTCAGCCAGCCTTTGACAAGGGGGAATTCTATGTGTATTAAAACAAGATGTCCAAGCCCTAAAATTTGGATAACAGCAAAAGAAATTCTATTATTCATCTATGAGACATTTGTATTTGAGACCACTTTGAGCTTTGGATTCCTCTCTCAGCACTGGTCAGACTGTAGCCACAAGCAAAACTGCACCACTTTTATTGTAATATTTACTCTTTATTTAAAAAGCCAAGTTGGGAGAGTTTCATGCCAAAGTGAAACGAAGTTCAGTACAGCTGTGGGGGAAGCACTCTATAAAGCTGCAGCTGCAACAATGTCATCAAAGAAAAGACCTCCTAGTTTTAAAACATAAACAGATAGAGTGCCTGTGGCTCTCAGCAGGTCATCACTCATAACACCACAGGAGAGGTTTCCAGAGCAGGAGGAAAGATCTATAAGCAAAATATAATAATCTACAGGCTTTAGACACTAAGGACTCTAATCAACTCCAAATTGCTTCTGCGGATGCCAGCCAACAGACTCCTGAACTACGCTACTATAGCATATTCTCAGAGAAAGCTTTCCCTTGGTATTACTAAGATGATTAAACCTGCACCTCTCCCAGAATCAGCTTGGGCTCAAAGGAATAACACCAGATGACATTCATCCTCAAATGGAAAGTAGTACTTTACCTAGATGAAGTATCATGTCTGAAGTATCTTTCCATAGCAAAAACAAAAGCAAAAAATCAAATGAAGTTAAGGGAAAAAAATCCTTGGAATTTAAAGTGCTTTGTCAGGTAGTTTAGGTCAGAAATTAATTGGTGTAAAAAAAGCTTAAATGAATCATAATATCAAGATAATGAAGCATTAAGTTTATTGCTTCATTAGAAAGTAACCCACTAGTGTTTTGGAAGAGTCAATTCCAAAAAATAAATAAGCAGCATCAATAGTGAAAAGGATACAAGATTTTAAAAAATGTTCAGTTTAATCATAAATGTAATACTATTATTGATGCAGGTAAAGACATTTGCTTCTTAAAAAGGTACGTACATTTTGAAATACAACAGCTCTCTTTAGCTGAAAAGCAAGCTTGATAAAGCCTTTGCTTCAGCTCCCAAGGACTTCACTGGGAGCATGAGCAGTATCCTATTGCAGTAAATAAAAGGAGGAAAAATAAATCAAAACATGTTTGGCTGAGGCCAAGTTTTCCATTTCCACTTTTAAATAAAAGTGCAGCAGAAGAGTAAAAGGAATAAAAATAATTGGAAGACATTGCCAGTGAACCAAAAAGATTTGATTGGAAATCCATTTCAAAATTTAAATATGAAAATGCTTCTTTGCTGTCACGTGTTCAGAGTTGATCAACTAAGGCTTCTCTCTCATACAAAGCCTTGTCAAGCAAATATGGAAAAGCATGTGAAAGGTACGCTAATGTTAGTTATTTTCATAAGTGTCAAAGTTGAAAAAAAACCCAAGAAATTTGAATAGTTGACAATACTGAGGTGAAAGTTATGTGGTCCTGGCAGAGTAAAGGGGCCTTAATGTACACAAGAATCAGGCTCATGAGTCTGAATGTACAAGAACACTGTAACAATACATTTTTGGCCCACATTCTCTCTTCCAGTGTGCAGTGAACAGGGCTGTGTGCTAGGTAGTTGTGCAGTAGATGAGAGAAAGTGAAAAAGAAACCCTTCCTTAGGCCCCAGGCTAGAGGCCTAAGGATGCCATAGTTACCGATCTTTACATCTTCCCCTCTGTGATTGGAGGATCCCTATAGTAGTGGATCTTTCTCATCTCACTCTTAGTACCCTGGTCTATAGGGTTCTGTGCTGCACAGCAGTGTATTTTGTTAACTAGAAACCTATTTTTTGGAAATACATACATGAAAATTGGCTCTTGAAGGGCCACTTGCATAGCTTTCAGTGAAATTCAGATGTATATACTTTTTATGGTATCTTTGAAAGTCTCATGTTTTCTGCTGTAGAAGACAATACAATTTTGGAGTCATACAGCAAATAAATTAGAATAAAGAGTCCATCTGTTACAAAGTTATATATAAATGCACCAGATCCACAGTTATGCGAGTGTAGTGCTTGATGTGCTGGGGCGGAGATGCGTAAGTAGCTTTAATGTTGGTCTCCAATTATGCCTGACACATACCCTCCCTGCCTCCAATCACTCTTTATGCACTGGGGTGGGGATTGGGTAAAATCAGATGGAGGATTCCCCATTTGCTAAGGGAATCCTCAGCTGCTGATTTAGCTCAACTTTTAAATCCCCTCCATGCCACTGGATGGTGAAAAAAGAACTTATGAAGAGGATCTGCCCTATGCATGAGAAAAGACAAAACTGCATATGGTTTAGGGAAATGTAATTAATCCAAGGTCATCATATTGGACTGATTAAACTTGGTAATGATTTATACAGTAATGTGGATTACATCACATTAAACAATACATTTTACAACCATTGCCATACCTGCCAATATATCTAATTTTATGTACTCAACATAAAGTCTGAGTGAAGGAGTGTCAATGATTTAGCTTGAATTATATGAATTGCTGGAATACATTACAGGTCAGGATATTCAAGAGAATAAAAAAGACACAGGGATAGATTTTAAAGTGGAAGGCTTCCACTTTATTAATATTACTTTAATAGAAGAGGGGAGTATCTCCCCATCCTACTCCAAACACCAGGCATTTAACTTGAGTCCAGTGCAGTGCTAAATGGCCTCATGCCATATGACCAATAATGAGGGTTGGTCCCTTTCAGCTTAACCCCAAGAATTCACCCCATTCTGCCCTCATTCTGAGAGGGGGAATGAGGGTACTCATAAGGGGTTCCTCAGTTTGCAAAGACTTATAATCTCTACCAAACAGCTCTGATGTCTTACTCATATATACTTCTGGGAGTTGCATTGGACAGCAGCCACAAATTGTGAGAAAATTACTAATTCCTCTTATTAAATGTACAACTTGAAATGTTTGCCTGTACTCCTTTATTATCCTAAAAACGGGCTTCCAGGATGATGTGAGGAAGGTAAAAAAAACCAAACCAGACAACATGTCAGTCCTGCCTTGAGAGAAAACTTCCTTCCTGATTCCAAAAAACAACTAAACTGGTCAGACCCACGGTGTATGAAAAACATAGTTCAAATTATATCTCAGTTACAGGACAGGGAGAGTGGGGAAGCAACCACAGCAAAATGGCTGCTGTTTGCCCATAAGGGCTTTACGTACAGAAGCAGAGAATGGCACAAGAGCCCATTAGCAATTTCCTTCCAACATGGCCTGGTAAATGGACAACAGGGTGATGGTGAGGTAACCTCTTCCATTCCCTTCTCTCTCCCCTGTCAACCAAGCCGCAGTCTCCATGTGCATTCTGCTTGAAGGGAAAGAAGGGGAGCTAGAAGAAACAAGGCTCTAGAGCTGCTAAACTTACCCCTTTTTTCCCCAGTGCTGGTCTGCTAAACAATTTCCTGAATAAACAATCCCCTGAAATGTGGATGAGGGGTATTGGAGGAGCATAACCTGAAAACCCTTATTCATATGAGCAGTCTACACAAGTACTCTAAATTACATGATTAGGGGTTGGCAGTTCTAAGCCCATAGTTTGTGGATCTATTACAGTAATTTTCTTCTTGCATGTAAAGGTTATACATACAACACAGGTACATCACAATGAACATAATTTTGAAACACCATACTATTCAACAATCTTCTAACTGCAGAAGGTTGTAATTTAAACTGCCATTCCCCCTCCCCCATTTTGCTTGGTTCTTCAGTCTTTTCTCAGCAAAAACTCACTTTCAGTCAGAGTTTAGCCTGAATAATCAATGCAAAATCAGTCTAACTCTTTGTGGATTAATACAGTGGAGACACAAACAAATTAATAAATGAAACTGCTTTTACTTGTTTCAAGTACAGCGTTTCACTCCTGTAACTGTATTCTAAGGCAGTAGTAACACACACACACACACACACACACACACACACACACACAGTTTCTCATGTAGTTTCAACTAAATTATTCAAGTCAGCATTATTTTCTATGTTAAAAATTAAAATAATGTTGTATTTAGTCATTCCTGTCATCTTTTATAATGAACAAGAACAAAGTGTACAGAATTAATGTATTTTTCTTGCCCTCCACCCCCCCCCTATTTTTTTAAAGAAAAAAGATACAGTAATACAGCCTGGAGATTTATGGTATAGTATTGAATTGTGGCAGATAATGCAATGGAAGAGAAGTCCGCAAACAGATGCTTCAGTTAGCAGCTGTATATGCTGAAATATGTCTCCACCTAGCGGGGCCTACTCTCCTATTTCAATTTAATATTTGAAAATGATAATGATAATATCAAAAGTTATATGGACCAGAAGGCATTTCCTAGGCATGGAAAATATTAAGCTCATTTCTGTATCATGCATGCATACACAGCATGCTGCTTCAGCATGTCTTGTTCAATGAGGAGAAAACAGGGCGAGCCAGGTGCACCAACTCATTTTACACTACAACTGTTACATAAATCCCCTACTTAATCCTTTGGGTTTATATTGCTCTTTGAGCTGGGTAAAGGAGCAGTGTGAAAATGCTCCTAAAGCCTCAATGTAAATGTTTCTTTAATCCTATGAAAGCCACAAAACAGGCCGAGCTGAATGAGCAGGAAACTGAGCTAAAGAACTCTCAGTGACCCCATCACCATTGTTGCTCTTGGCACTAACCTGTTGGTCAGAAGTTCACTCTGACCATGGCATGGGTGATGCAGCATTGTCCAGTTTCAGCACCCCAATTACTGGGCCCTTTACACCCATGTGTACATATTGGTTACTAGCAATTTTTTGTATAGCACAACGTTTCATATTGTTACCTTAATGATGAATGATCAAAACACTGTTGATATGGAAATAATAGATGTGATTGAGCAGTTTTAAATGCATCTTTGCGGCACAGACAGATTACACATATCTTTGTGTTTTCCCCAAATATGGCAGTATATTCAGCCAAAAATGATATAGCTTTATTGCTTTTCTTTTAAAGTCAGAAGAGGTGAAAAAATTAAGAAAAATACTCAAGGTGACACCACACTTTAAAAACTGGGAAACTGGTCTGTTAAAATGTGTTGGTGGTAACATTTAGGGCTTGGACTCTCATTAATGTGGCCCGTGGGAAAATATAAACACTCTTTCTGAAATTAAATCTTAGTTTGCCCACCGCAGTCTTGTTTTCAGCTTCAGCTGCTGGCACTTCAGTCTGCAATTGAGGCCTTGCATCAAATGCCAAACCAAACATTCGGGAACAAGAATGGTAACGATACCCTATTTTGTTCTAAGTCACATTAAAACATGTAAAGTAAAACAAAACAAAACAAAATACAAGAAAACACTGATTTTAAGGTTTTTTAAATGATTAATCTGATTTTCTATGCCTCTCCCATTTGCACTGCCCTTTAAATAATAAATTTCAAAAGAAAATAGTACTAAATTCTTGAAATAAAAAACACACTTATTGAACATCAAAAGGTATGTAGCTTCAAGTGAACTTATGCTGATCAATGAATGATATTGAACAGTATGGAGTATATCTCAAGGCACACAGAAATCAATTAATTTACAAAGTTCTTTCTGACATATGAGTTTTGCTTAAAGACTACAAATCTTACAATAACTGCTATACTGTAACTCATGAGGATTGCATTTATGAGATTGATTTTGTATGCAGTACAAAGACAGGATCAAAACCCACCATGGATTTTGGGGGAGAGGGTATGGCAAACATTATTAACTTCAACTAATTGCAGTATATGGATTGGTAATGAAAGTTACTCACCTGTAACCATAGTTCTTTGAGATGGATTGTGTACTCATATTCATGGGATAAAGGAACAGTGCCGTTCTGATGGTTGAATGTTTAATGGCAGTGTCCACTGGAGTGCTTCTGTCCCCTTCCCTCACTGATCCTGAGTGCTATACTCACAGGAAGGGGATCTCTATCTTGGAAAGCAGTGACTCTGAAAAGAATCGGGGATTATGATAGATAATAGCTGCACATGAGCTCCCAGAGCAACGTTGTGGCCAAAAGGGCCAATACAATCCTTGGATGTATAAACAAAGCAATATAAAGTAGGGACATGGAGATTATTATTATCTCTGTGTTTGGCACTAGTGCAACCACTAGTGATCTACTATGTCTAATTTTGATGTTCATAATTCAAGAAGGATAAATTGGAGAGTGTTTGGAAAAGAGTCACAAGAATTACAAAAGGATTAGAAAACATGCCTTATAGTGGAAAACTCAAGGAGCTCAATCTTTTTAACTTAACAAGGACAAGGTAAAGGAGAGACTTGAACACAATCTATAAGTACCTAACATAGGGAACAGAAAGTTGATATTGGAGGGCTCTTCAATCTAGAAAACAAAGATATAACAATTTCTAATGGTTGCAAGTTGAAGCTAAATAAATTTAAACTAAGAATAAGGTGTGAATTTTGAACAGTGAGATTAATTAACCATTGGAACGAGTAAGAAGGGTTGTTGCGTTTTCTTCGTAAACTAGAAAATTTAAAATCAAGATTGGATGTTTTCCTAAACATTATGGTCTAATTCAAACAGGAATTAATTCAAGGAAGTCCTATAATCTGTGTTATACAAGAGGTCAGTGTAGGTGATCACAGTGGTCCCCTTTGGCCTTAGAATTGCCCCAATTAAAGAAATTCTTTGTGTAAGAAGTGTGATTTTTTCCAATTTATTTAGTTTCTCAAAAGTGAGCACATGAAAATCACATCCTTGCAGATTTTCTGGTAATGATGCCTTTATCAGACAATTGTATAAATGAGGGTACACACTGTCATCTGAGATGTGCTACCACCATAGATAGGCACTTTGCAAAACAACACAAAGGTCAAAGGGAAGGATTAAATATTGACAATGATCTTTTCCCTGCAAGATATCAAAGTATTTGTGATATGAAGGCTTGATAGCAATGTGGAAATACATATATTTTAAACAGAGTGTTCTGAATCAATCTTGGGTGGTTAATGAGGGAGTTCATGGACTATAGGGTAAACATGCAGAATTAGAACTTCCTGATAAAGGAATTGGGCATTCTCAATTCTAAGATGCCTTGAAGACCTTCATCCTACTTCTGGATTGGAAAGTATCTGGAACAGGAACCCTTTAACTTAAATAGCTTTTGAACTTCCTTTACGGCTTCTGCTTCCAAGAAAGAGGAAAAACTGTTAGCAGGGTTCTCATCGGAGGGGTCTCTAATTAAGGAGGGAAGTGGACAGTTGAGGAGAGGAATGGTTTTGAGTAGAACAAAGAGGTTATTCAATATGATTTCTAGTATCCACTTATCTGTTTTAATAGAACTCCAGTTGTTTTAGGGGAAAATCAAAGGAAGAAGAGGAGAGTAAATAGATAAAGACTGGTTTGAAGCTCTTAAGTCTCACGTTGAATCTCCGGTATGAGGCCTGGTTTGGAAGATGAGAAAGTTGTTTGTCTGCCCTTTGGATAGGACTTGAAGTTTCTCCTCTGCTGCTGTTGAGCAGGAAGTTGCTGGTACTGCTACTGCTGCCTCTGTACGAAGTACAAAGTTAAGGTTGAAGAAGGGTATTATTGTCCAATGATATTTGAACACGTAAGTTCCAAACCTCCTTGAGTGTTGATAAACCCCTAGTGACTTAGCTGTTGATCTAGTGTCCATCTTCTCTAGGACTTCATTTGTCTTTGCACTGAACAATCCATCCCCTTCAAATGGAAAATCTCCCACATATGCTCTGGTATCTGGTGGCAAAACAGAGGATCTCAGGCATGCATGCTTGTTATCTCAGTGTAATGGCAGAAGCTCTTGCTATTGCTGCAGTTTGACACATCAAACAAGGCTCTCATTTCATGCTTTGCCTCTAAGTGTCCTTCCTCTATCAAAGCTTTAAGTCAGTTTTCTTTGGGCTCTTTAGGCAGATCCTTAGCAAATAAAAGACGGTTACTTACTTTGTAACTGCTGTTCTTTGAGATGTGTTGCTCATGTCCATATCATTGTAGGTGACTCACAAGCAATATCTTGGAGGTGGGCCAGAGTTACGGATAAGCTGCCTGCAGCACTGTTCTGCCAAAGCCTGCATCGTCCCGCACCTGCTGGACGATGGCGTAGTGGAATGTGAAGGTGTGTACAGTTGACCAGATGGCAGCCCTGCAGATGTCTTGCACAGACACTCTCACTAGGAAGGCTGTGAATGGAACTTGAGCTCTGGTTGAGTGGGCTGTAATTATTTCTGGAACGGGAACCTTCACCTGCTCAAAGCAAGACTTGCTGCAGGAAGTTATCCACAATGAGATGTGCTGGGCAGAAACAGGTAAGCCTTTCATCTGATAAGCCACTGCAATGAAGAGCTGTGTAGACCTCCGGAACCGTCTCATGCGCTCAATGTAGAAAGCTAATGCCTGTCTAACATTTCGCATGTGCCACCTCCTCTCCTCCTTCAAACCATGCGATTTGGGAGAAATCATGGGGAGAAAAATATCTTGGTTAAAATGAAACTGGGAAACCACCTTAGACAGGACGGACAGGTGTGGCCACAACTGAGCTTTGTATTTATAGAACACAGCATACGGAAGCTCTGAGGTCAGCACCCTAATCTTGGAGACCCTCCTTGCCAAAGTAATGGCCACCAGGAAGGCCATCTTCCATGACAGCAGCAGTGAAGGGCATGTAGCCACAGGCTCAAGGGGGTCCCCTGTTAGCTGCAAGAGGACCAGGTCGAGATCCTAGGGAGGCACTGGGTCACAGACCTGTGGATAGAGCCTCTCCACCCCTTTTTGGAACCTAATTGTCATAGGGTGGGAGAAAACTGATTTCTCCTCCAACACCTGGTGGAACGCTGATATAGCCGCTTGGTGACTTTCAGGGAGATCATTTTTGGTCTCTGGGAAGATTTTTTTCCTAGCACTTAGATTCCTTTTCAGGGGATCAAGATCTCGTCTCCTTACAGTGTTGGGAGGCCTCTGAAATTGTCCCTTGGTCTTTGTTTACTGGAGCCAGAAACAAAGTAAAAGAGCTCATTGGAACACTCTGAAAGACTGAGGCCAATGTACTTAGGTTGGGGGGGAGGAAGGAAAGGACTGGACAAAAATCAGACTCTGCAATTTTCAGTGAGTACTTCACAAGGACCACCTTATTAAGTCTATCCTCCCTTTGTTTCTTCGTCTGCTCTTGCACCTGGTGCAGACCTTGCAGTTTGATGGGACATGGGACTCTCCAAGGCAGTGGAGGCAGCTGGAGGGGAAAAGACCTGTGGCAGGTTTGAAGTCTGGGATTTTAGGTATAACCAGCAGAGGAAAGTCCACAAGTGAGGAAAGCCTAAAGGTAATGGAAGCCCTCGCCGCGGCAACCAAAAAAAAAAAAAAAAAAAAAAAAAGGGAATGTAAGAGAAGGCACAAAATTGTGCCAGAAGGAAAATAAAGAATAGTAAGATAAAATAAAATAAAAATAAAAAAATACATGAACAAAGCAGCATTGATAGTTAGAAAATAAGCTGGTGGGCACAGTCATTCTCCAGTTGCAGGCAGTTAAGGAGGAACACATGGTGGCAGGTGCACCTTTCCCCCATATAACCCTGGTTTGCAGCATGAGGATACGTAGGGTGCAGGAATGGACTCTCAGACACTGCTGAAGAAAAACTGCCAGGAGCACGGAAGAGTATGGATGTGTGCACACATATTATGGAGCACCTGTAGGGCCAATAACTCAAAGAAGAATTAATACAAAAACTAATAAAAATACTTACATAAAGAAAATAAGTTAAAAGTTGTAACATTAATCCCCACTAATCTAAGAAATCTCCCTAAAGCACTTAGTCTACAAAGAGGTTGGTTTGTCTTCTGCCATGGTTGTGAGGAGATCTCAGGCAGCTGACACACCACAACCACTTTTATAGTCTCGCCCTCAGAATGTTCAATAAAATGGTGAGGGGACGGGCAGGAGAGGGTGTGAGAGCACTTCAACAGGCACTGCTCTGAAATATTCCACCATCAGGGCTACATATCCATGGTGCAAAGACCATTTGAAGAACAGGATAATGTAACATACTCTATACTGCTTATTCTTACGTAGTTTGAGTGACTAACAATTTATCTTGACCATTAGCACTCTACTTCCAGGACTAATCCTTAAAAGCACCACTAGAATATATAAATGTAAGTGTTGTCAAATAACTAAAGGCTAGGCTGTGACCCAAGCAACATGGCTATGGAGTGACCCTCCACTCCAATTTCCTGACTCTGCAGAACTTCAGCCTCAACATATGGGGTAAAGAGATGCTGAATGCCCGCTACTCTCTCCCTCAAGGAAGCAGATGAGCAGAGGGCACAGGATCCAGAGCACTGCCTCACACTGCACTGACCAGCATAGCTAATCAGGACTAGTAGTAAATTTTTACCCAAAGGACTTCTAGGGAAGGACTTGTGTCTGTACTTCCCTTAGTACAGTGCAGCTACATGTCTGACACAGGGCAGATTGTACATGCACAGTTGAGCTCTTAAAAAGTTATTTTACTAACTTTTAGTAGCCATATGATAAATTTGCTATTCATACTAATACATTAGTAACGATCAGGCTTGCAAAAATTCTACTTTCCCCATTTATAGGAGTATGGAGTAATTTTTTGAAAGGTGAGCAAAATACCTTTCATTTTTTCATTATCCATGATCAGTATGATGCTAATGAGCAGGCAAGTGGATTTTATGCTTGGGTTGGTGAATTTTTATAATAATTTTGTAAGGTTTAACCAATTATTAATAAAGCCAGATTAAGCAGATCAAGAAGTCTATCAAGATGACAAAATTAAACAACAAAATGTACAACCTAAACTTAAGCACACCCACACAAGTGTGAGCCCTCCATACCTTAAATCCATGAATAGTAAACAAACAGTGGCACTGGAACTCAAGAAAAACAAGGTTACTTACCAGTGACTGTTGTTCTTCAAGATGTTTTGCTCATATCCATTCTACTATAGGTGTGCACTTGCCACCATGCACTGGTTCCCGGAACCTTTTTCCCCTCAGCAGATCCCACAGGGTCAGCTTAGGTGCCCCCTGGAGTGCCGCACTGATGCTGCAGCACATAAGGCACTGCCGACCCTACAGCGCCTCAGTTCCTTCTTTCTGCCAACTCCAACAGTGGGGATGGGGGGTGGGTGTGGAATGGATATGAGCAACACATCTTGAAGAACAACAGTTACTGGTAAGTAACCTTGTTTTCTTCAAGTGCTTGCTCATATCCATTCCATTATAGGTGATTACAAAGCCGTACCTTGGAGACGGGTAGGAGTTAATGGTCAGCTGTCCTCAGCACAGCTCTGCTGAATCCTGTGTCCTCTCTCACCTGCTGCACGATGACGTAGTGGGACGTGAAGGTATGCACCGATGACCAGGTGGTGGCCTTGAAGATGTCAGGGCACCTTTTCCAGGGCCACCTTTTCCAGAAAGGCTGACGCCAGGGCTCTGATTGAGTGTGCCAAAATAGCCCCTGGGAGTGGTGCGTTCACCTGTTTATAGTAGCACTTGATACTGGCAGTGATCAATTGAGAGACCACCTTAGGCAGGAAGGCTGGATGGGGTCTCAGCCGCACTTTATCTTTATAGGGCACCGTGTAAGACGGCTCCGAGGTCAGGGCTCTAATCTCTGAGACCCTCCTAGCCGATATGATGGCTACCAGGAAGGTCACCTTCCATGAGAGAATGAGCAGTGGGCATGTAGCCATCGGCTTGAAGGGGGGCTCCGTCAGTCTGGAGAGCACCAGGCTGAGGTCCCAGGGAGGCACCGGGTCTCGGATCTGTGGGTAAAGCCTCATCACCCCTTTGAGGAACCTAACCGACACGGGGTGGGAGAACAGGGATCTCCCTTCCATGGGCTGGTGGAAGGCTGAGATAGCCGTCAGTGGACCTTCAGGGACGCTAATGCCAGGCCCTGGAGTTTCAGCTGTAGCAAGTACTCCAGGATCACCTGGATGGGCGAGAGGCTAGGTTGGATGCCCCAGGACTCCGCCCAACAAGTAAACCTCCTCCGGTATACGACCTGGCTGGAGGATTTTTTACTGCCCAGCAGAATTTCTCTCCCTCTGTCAGCCACAGAGTGTCCAGTCTGTCAGATGCAGGGAGTCCAGGCCTGGGTGTAGCAGGCAACCCCAGTCCTGGGAGAGCAGGTCATGAGTTCTATGGGTGGGAGTCCTCAGGAGTTCTATGGGCGGGCTATGTCTATGGATCGACAGGTCCACCAGCATGCTGTACCAATGCTGTCTTGGCTTGAGTCCTTGACGGCATGTAATTTTCATCTGTCTTATCTGAGAACAGGCCTGCCCAATAGAAGGGCAGAGTTCTGGACCTCCTGCGACAGCCCCGACGACTGTAGCTAAGAGCAGAGTCTCATGGCTACTGCAGAGGCTATGGCCCTGCTCGCTGTATCTGCCACATCACTGGCGGTTTGCAAAGCAGCTCTTGCCACTGTTACGCCCTCATCCAGGATGGTGGCAAAGTCCCCAGCGAGGTCTTGTGGCAACCTCTCTGTGAAGCGCCACACAGAGTTCCACAGGTTCAGGTTATAGTGACCCAGTAGAGCTTGGTGGTTCACTATGCGAAACTGCAGGGCCCCGTGGAGTATATTTTCCTCCCAAAGAGGTCCAGTTTCTTGCCATCCTTATTTTTTGGGGTGGCACATTGGGACCCTTGTCTGCCCTTTTGATTAACAGCGTCCACCACCAAGGTCCCCGGGGCTGGGTGGGTAAAGAGGAATTCAAACCCCTCCGCCAGCACGTAGTATTTTTCTCGGTGCTCTTTGACATAGGAGTGACCGAGGATGGGGTTTGCCTTAATGTCAATGTTCAGGTTCGAGGCCACCCTCTTCAAGTGCTCTTGATGAGCTTTGAAGTCAATCAGGGGTGTCTTATTGTCCCTAGAGCCTTGTCTGGGGAGAAGGAAGAGGACTGGTGAATAGGTCCCATCGAAGGACCTTCTCCGAGGTCCATCTCCTCGTCTGAGGAAGGGACGTTCTCCTCTATGGCAGGTGTGGGGAGCACCAGCTGCACTGTCAGAGATGGGGCTGAGGTTGTTCCTTGCCCCATCTGCGCTCCACAAGGACCCCAGTAGAGCCACTGCAATGGTCCTTGTGGCAAACGCAGTGCCAGCATCGGCATCAGTGGCAGGGTGTCCTGTCAGTGCTGGTCATCCCTTGAACCACTGGACCGGGGCCGATGGTGCCGTCTTTGGGTTCTGCTTCGACCTCTTGAGGAGCCTGAAGACAAAGAACGCCAGTGCTGTTGGGATCGGTGCCAGCAAATTGATTCCCGCTCCGAAGAAGATGTTTGGTGTCACGGCACCAATGACTTGCGGCGCTGTTTCCCTCCCAGTAATTGGGATCAGGGCTGCCTCTGACTCCTTGGTGCCGAACCAGACGTCGAGGAACGAGAGCGGGAGGACAGTCTTGTGTGCAGTGCTGACCTGAATCAGTGCCGCCTGGAGCACGGTGCCGAGGACTGATCTCGGTGCCGTGGCAATGACAAGCTTGATGAGTCCAACTCAGAGCTAGGAGGGGAGCTCTCATGCTCTGCCCTCGGAGCCTGTCTGATGGGAGACCTCTCCTTTGAGCAGGGTCTCAACCAACCACCGGGGGCACCGAGTGCGGGCTTTTCTCGGGACACCGGCCCTCTTCCCTCGGCTGAGGGGGGGGGGGGCGGAGACGTGGGCAAGGCCACCAAGTCCTGTGCCGCCTGGAAAGCCTCCGGCATCGATGGCTTCTGCAGGGGCACACCCCCACCCCAGGAGACGGGGGAGGCTCCCTGCGAAGAGGTGCGAGCCCGGAGACTGGCTCAACAGGCCACAGTTCCAGCACCTCTGGGCTCGACCCCGACTGCGGTGTGGAGGAGCATAAGCGCTCCGCATGCTGGCATCGTCAGCTCTTCTGTACCAGAGAGGGACAGCAGGATGACTCCGGTTCCAGCGGAGTGCTCTGTACCGAGGAGATGCTCAGTGTCAAGGTGGAATGTGGCGGCTTGGAGGCCGGATGAAGAGCCACCTCCATGAGGATAGCTTTCAGTCTGATTTCCCTCTCCTTCTGGGTCCAAGTCTTGAAGGCTCGACAAATCTTGCACTTCTCCCTCATGTGCTGCTCTCCTAGGCACTTTAGGCAGCGGTTGTGAGGGTCACTCACTGGGAAAGCTTTGCCACAGGCTGTACAAGGCTTAAACCCCAGTGAGCCGGGCATGGCCTGGGCTCCAAGCCCCCTTTGTCAGGAGGGTTTCCCTAACTACACAACTAACAACTTTAAACAAACAACTATGTAACAACTCTAACAAACAACTATCAATTACAAGTCCAAAGCAAGGGGAAAGCTACTTGCGTGAGGCAAGAGATGTTCCAGTGACCGTCACGGGCAGAAAGAAGGAACTGAGGGGCTGTAGGGTCGGCGGTGCCTTATTTGCCGCGGCATGAGCGCGGCACTCCAGGGGGGCCTGAGCTGACCCTACGGGATCTGCTGAGGGGAAAAAAGTTCTGGGAACCAGTGCATGGTGGCGAGTGCACACCTATAGTGGAATGGATATGAGCAATCACTCGAAGAAGAATGGATATTACTTGATGGTTTTCACCACATTTGTGCACAAATAGATATATCTCAAAATCGTCATGAGCATAGAAAATAAAAGAAAACTAAAAATAAATATAGAGTTGATAAAAGGTCAAGAAATGTCTAACTGGATAAAAATAAGAAATTTCCCATACAGTAAGTTATCTAATGGGCAGCAAATTTCATGATTTCAGAACTGATGAAATATAGATAAATCCTGTGCAATTCAGGCTTGCAACAGCAGAACTTTATGTCAAACCTTATTTGGCTATAAAGCCAATAGGGATTTCAAATAATCTAATTACCATGTGCCAAAATTATGGTTAACAAATTTGAAGGCTTAAGAATTAGACAGATAAAAATGGTTCCAAACCTAATAACATTTCCTGTGTGGGAGAAACACCAAACATGCAATCTACATGTTTTTTCGGAAGATAAAAAGGGATTATAAAATAACTTCTAAAATAAAGAATCTGCGTGTCACTGAAAGGAACAGTGAGAACAAAATATAAGTGATATTTAGGGCCAAGAAGCAACTTTCAACTCCAATTAAGGTGATGTTTGAATAGGTTTTCTGATAATTATCTTGTTTTACAAGTACATTATATAGCTATATCCAATCTTAGCAGGCAAATAGAAATCTTTTGTTTTCATTTCCCTGAGCCATTTTTCTCCATAAATTTCATATAAGCCTAAACATAAAAGATTTTCAATGCAAAATGTCCTTATGAAGATGATGATCTATTGTATGCTAAGGAACTTCACAATACTCCTGTCAATATTAGAAATTAAAGAACTGAAAAAATATGCCTACTATAATAATGAATATAAGTAAGGGAGAACTTGTAGTCAGATTTGTTTAAGAGACTTTATTGAGCTCCTTTTCTAATGATTTAGATTGAAGAATAACAACGCAGCTATGTAAGGGTACAGATATCTTCTAATTTGGCCGACCTTCATGAGTGAATTACATTCAGTTCCTCAGACAATTTCAACAACCAGATGGAATTTGCTGCCTCTCCTCAAGAGGGTGGATAAATGGAATTAAACAACACTTTCTGTGAGTTGTGTTTGTCTTTCAAATAATCTTGAAATCTTTATCCTTAGTGATTCAAAATCAAAGACACTATACTCCACAAAAAAACCTCTTCAAATATTAAAGAATGATATAAAACCTGCAGATCAGTGTGGTGGCAGTCTTTGTCCTCTGTCTAGCAAAATTATCCCTTTGAGTAAAGCTTTTGGATATCATTTCAGAGAACTTTGGCATTTTCATTAATTTTGATATGGCACTTTCACTGATGAGCATCATTCCACAAGCCTTACAATTCTCAGTGCATAAAAATATTTTTTAACCAATCCTGGTCTATGCTAACATTAGTATAACGTGCAGATAGGAAGATCCGCTCCTCCCAAGGGAACATGGACTAAGATACAATATAACTAAATCTGAAAATCTAATTTATGAATGAAGAATGAGTAAGCACTTATATATACCTCCCTTTAGGTTTCCTTTTGGAGTTATTTATATAGAAGTTATCTTTTGGTTAACATTAGAGGAAATGTATGAATGCTTTTCTTTATTTCAAAAATTTGTTTTCAATCCTGCAATAGTTTACTTCCCCCTCTTCTTTCTTATATATTATTTCACTTCATTTTTAGAAAAAAATAACTAATCCATGACAGTTGATTCCCAGGTATTTTTATGACGCATAACTTATGTTTGCCTGTTTATTATATTAAGTGTGCAGCACGCCAAAAAATTCAGAACAATCCATATAGATGATTCCCCCCAAAAAGGAAGAGATTGAGAAATAAAACGCAGCAATAAGAAACTGACTTTAAAAAATCACTATGTTGACAATGTGGCTTTTAAAGAACAGGGGCCTATTCACATACTGAATTAAGTGAAAATAATCCTATAATGCTAGGAATTCACAAGTATTGTATATGAATTAAAATCAACCATATGCCACAGTGTTTTAGGCTGTGTGACAGCCATGCTTTACAAGATTTTCATTTTAAATATGAATAGATCTTTCTGAAATTCCAGATTCCTGCTTTATAAATGAGACCACAATCGTGCAATCTCTCACCTATGCAGAACCCCTTGCAGAACAGAGGCCTGGAACAATACTCCAAGGGTTCTGGCAGTTGCTAAAGTCTCCTGTATTCTCCATGAAGCTGCAAGCATAGTAATGCTTTGCAAGTCATAATAAGTGGCAGCTTTGCCCATAAAGCCTGAAAACAAGGGGGAGGGAATGGGCCTAAGAGGTAAAAGAAAGTGACAAGCACAGAAAGGGGATTCTGAAGAGGATGACAGACAGAAACCAGATATAAACAACAAGGTGAAAGTTCCTAAACCTTTATACACCCTGGTAAAAAGGCTGTGACACTAAATACTTAAAAAAGCTTAATGCAAAATCTGTTCAATAATTCACTTCGGGACACTTAAAAGTGAGAGATGTGAAAAACTTGGTGGCTGAAGGTTGCACACACTTCAAGCACACCAAACTCCTTGCCCCCATTTGAGTTCACATGAGTTTACCGGTCCTGCAACCCAATCTTTATTGTGCAAACAGACCTATGCTGAACAGGTTGTAGGATTGGGACTCCTGAGTTTTAGATTCAAGAGAAGGCCAAATTGCAAAGAAAAACACATTTGGAAATGCTAAGTTAAATCTTGTTTCACATTAAAATATTCACATCCACAAGCTTTACATAATTTGGACTCAAAATTACAAATTGTTACAGGTTTGTTTGAAAGCTTCATGAAACTTATTAACGGCCAGGTTTGGATACCCTTGCTCACACCAAGTAGTGACTTACTCTGTGTATGCCCACTGAAGTCAATGGGACAAGTGTGATGTTGAGTGTAAGGATATCAGAATCTGGCTCTAAACATTTTTATCTATATATCTAGGTAAATTTTGAGGATCCCCCACCAACTTGAGACACTTTCAAAAGGGTGGGGTTTTTTTGTTTTGAATACTCAGCACTTAATGAAAACCAGTCTCTTTAAAATGACTCAAGTAGGGAAAATCACCTCTTCTGAATATCTTGGCCAAGGCCCTAAATACATAATAATTTATCTCCAGGGACTGAGCTTCCTCTTCCAACTCTATGATTTAGCCACTGTTATTTAATTGGTTTCCTTTTTTGTTTTCTTTAAAAGAAATCCTACTTCTCTTTTTTCTTTCTGCTCTTCCTCATTGTTAGTCCATCACTTATTTACTGTAGAAAGGTGTATATTAAAAAGTGGGTCTGAGGAATGTCGAAATCAGATTTGGTCAGATATTTGCTGGAATAGAGTTCCAAGTACAAGATGAATATTAAAGATTATGGGTTGAGTTTTAAGTTTGCAATGAAACTTGCAAAGACTCAAGTGGTTTTGTGTTTTGACGACACAGTACTAATGGAGAATAATTTATCCAAAAATCAATTGGAGGGTTTTAGATTTAAATTTTTATTTGAAAAATATTAGACATTTTTGCTAAGTATTAAACTCCTCTAGAACTCATAGTCTAAGTTTTCTCCCATTTGCCAGTAAAAAATTATGGCTTTGGAGACAGATGTGCTTTAGCACAAAACAACAGTGTTTAACTGAAAAAAAAACTATTGCCTGACTGTATTTCTTTTCAATATAAACATGTTACTCAAGTGATATACTATAAGAGTGACTGGCCGCAGAGAATTTACAGAACTTTGCAGGATAATCAGCATCTTATAAGATTGGGTCTTGAAAGAGTTACAATAAAGAGAGTCTCTAGTGAATACTGTACTAAAAATCCCCTTTTGCCAAAGGTAGGAAAAGGTCTAGACAGAAAAAAAAAAAGAAAGATATGACAAGATATAATATGGGCTTCAAGAGAAATTTATTGGCAAGCTGTCTCTCAAAGACAGGTTATATTTTATATGGACTGGACTTGATCTAGAATAATGAAGGTACAAAGAAAATGATAAATACTAGAACTGTGGTAAAGGTAGTCAAATCTAAAATTGCAATGTTCAGTTGTGTAAATATGGTGGGAAGAACTTTAAAACAAACTGGAATGTAACATGACATCAAATTCATAAACAACAACAAAAGGCACTTATTGTAATGGAGAAAAGGCTTTAACTCCCTCACCCCTCAAAAGGAAAAAATGGTGAATGTTGAGTCATGAAGAAGTTACACTAATATGAGAGAGTGGTCACAGGATGGAGATCCATGACTTCCTGAGTTCTAAACCTGCCTCTCGCACACACTCTCTGTAGCCTTGAGCAAGTCACAATTTTTGTGTTCTCATACTTTGCATAGTTCTTTTAATATAAATTATGTTTGTAAAGAACTAAAGGTGTGATTCTGCCACCTTTGCTCACATTAAATAGTATCTTAATTCCTCCCCAAGTAATTCCATTGAAATCAGTAATGGGACTGTTCGTACACTTAGGGCATGTCTTCACTTCTGTGGTAGCAGGCATCGATGCAGTGGCATTGATTGAGCAGATCTGTGTAGATCTGCTCATTTGATGGGAGAGTGCTCTCCCATTAACTCAGTCAAGTCCCTGAAAGGTGGAAGGCAGCATAGCGAAGATGCCACGCTTTGTTGATGTGAGATACATCAGTTATGTTATGTAACTAGTGTATCTCACCTTGACCCAGTGTGGCAGTGTAGACTAGGCCTAAGTTACTACTCAAAATGAGTAAAAGTGAAAGTATGTATCCTATATAGATGCTTGCTATCATGGCAATTGTGAATTTTTCCAAATTTGCTAATCTAGTTACATAAAAAATAAGGAGATATCACAATTTTTAATTACATAACATAAAATTAATCTTATTGTACTAGCATATACCAGACATCAATATGCATTCCCACGCACACCTCTCATGATAAATAGCACTATGCAGAAAGCAATAAATGAGGGTGGAATGAGAATTCTAATTTTCCAGAACAAGCTCTTTGTCATGGAATTAAAGGAGTAATTCCTCTACTTATGGCTGGAAGAAACTCTTATGCTTGACCCAAAGTCCTTCAGTTTACAGTATGAAAGACATGGTTAATGCCAGATAACAGAGACTGTTATAGAATAAATAAATAAAACAGTATTTTTAAAATGTGTCCTTTTCCTGCTATAATACTGGAAAAAATTATCCGTTAAATACCAAAACCAAAAAATAAGTCCTCTGGACACTGACACTTTCGAAGTGTGTATTATTATTTTGGTAAATATTAGTCAGATAGAGACAATGTTTGGTTATGTTCTCCAGTAAAGGTTATGAGGCACAGCTGCACAAATCATATGGGAGCACAAATTAGCATTGTGAATTCTGCTTACAATGGACACATCGTTGTTCTCAGCTTTTGTCATTAAAATTTAGGTGTGGATGTGTGACAAGGGTGTGCCTATAAGAGAAATTGTGTCTGGGACAGAACAAGAAAGAGACTTTTATGAAAGTTAATGATATTCATTCTTGACTGGGCATTCTGTTTCTTTACTCTGTAGGCCAAATTATGCCCTGTGTAGTCAATGGAAGTTGCACATGGATATCAGGACAGAATTTGACTCTGTTTATTGAAATTCATTTTGTCGTCAGGAAACAGGCAGTAAATTTTTTTAAAGGAAGCCGAATGTCAAAGTCAAGAGGGAAAACTTAAGTTTGTTGGCTGTATGTTGTGGGTCCTGAAATATGAGACCATAAGAAATGGTTACTGTGAGTATTTCCCTTTCAGAGTAAATTATTTGTCATTCAAAAGATTTGTTTAAATAGTCTACTCAGCATGAGAAGATTTATTTGTTAGAAAATTGAATCTTTGGTAGCTCCATTTTATTTCTGCATGTGCCAGCTCTCCCCACCAGTAATCCCCTTTTCTATGCACTGCTAATGCCCACAGAAGTTCAAAAAGTGCGTAACATGCACTGTGTGATATATGACTAGAAAAAATACATTATATGTAATGTTTAGCACTGGGTCCTGTTTGCTATAAAATGTGCTTCTCTGTAGAATATACATTTTATGATACATTCATAACAATTAATAGGCAGTAGGTCATTGGAATGTCAGATACTTGACTGGTTCTTGGACAATTAGCTCTATTGATGACACAGTGATTGGAACTGGACAGCAGAATAATTTTACATATCTTCATTTCCTGAAACTTTCCCACTCTTTGTTCTCTTAGGAGCTCACAATGTCTAGTTTTTAAGACAAGGCAAAACTTGTTTTAACCAACAAGAAATGTACAGTTTGTGTAGAAGAGGCTTGAATATAATGGATTTCAAGCTTTGAACGTATAAACTAAAAACAGAATTGCACTGACCTTGATCAATGACAAAAAACTGGAAGCAGTTCTTGGTTTCAAGTGCTTTAGTGACCAATTAATTGCTTTGGTGATTAGGGTCTTCATAAGACATTTGGAAACTTTTTGTTTTTTATTTTTATTGAGTTCAGCCTGAGTCAGTTTCTGGACAATTTACAAGGACACTGTCATCATGAAAAATCATATTTCTGTCTGAAAATTTCATATACCCACTTTAGTTACAAGTAATCCCAAATATTACTAAAATTGAAACTTGCTTAAAAAAAAAAAGCATTGCCACTTGTGCCAACAGAGTACATCTATACTGCTCACCATCTCTGCCAAAAAGTAAGTCCCTGATTTTGGCTCATCCCTTTGCAAATACCTTGCTGATGGCTTCCTGAAGCTTGTACCCATGGTCTTATTCCTCTCTTGTGAGGGTGCAAGTTTGATCTTTTGAGAGTTGATGATAAAATCATGTTTCTGGGAGTTTTACTGCTATCTCTGTGGAGAGTTTTACTGAGATTTCTGGCAGTTGATGGTCCAAACCAGAATGTTATCAAAATGGGTTATAACAACTCCTCATGGTGACAAACATTTATTAATATCCATTGCCCTGCTGACAACCTAACAGGAGAACCTAATATTAGTCACAAGAAGGTCCAAAACTAAATCTGAAAAATTTCCATTCACTTTGTGCTATAGGAATGTGCGATATAATTCTTAAAGATCTACATCCCCTTGATGAATGCTGGACAGGGAGGATTGCTAGTGTCTCCATCCTGAACTTTCAAAATCTTATATATTGGGGGGGGGGGCGGCTTACTGTATAAGATAGCTTTGATTATTCCAGCTTCTTCAGTACCTCAAAATATTACCTTTTGGGCTTTTGCAATCCTGCTTCCATCAACCAACGAGAAGGGGCATCCCAGAAATTGGGATCACCAGGCATGCCATCAAAGGAGATTTATATTTTTTGTATAATTCCAGGTTTATTCATTCTTGCTGCAAAACTTGTAACCAAATTCTGTAAATAAATCTGTGTCTGGCCTAACACAGGACCAGCATTGAAAGCATTTGTCCATAAAGCACAGCATACATTTTCTTTAGTTAGCTGCACATAATCATTCACTTTGCTACTTCAAGATGTCCCCAGAATACTAATACCTCCTCCCTCCAACAACAGCAACATGTTTTATCAATTACATGTAAAAACAGGTGTATAGTTTAGGTAAATGAATGTCTTTTCTGTTCAACCAAAGTTGTTTTACAAAAACTCCATGTGTATGTTTATTTTGGATTTAAAATAGACCTCTCACATAATTTATGCGAAGCAAAAGTATATGTAGCAATACCTATGACATTTGGATACACAACTGTCTATTTTAAAATATATTAACTAAACTTGATCATCTCATGGACTAACGGAGAATTAGTATAATTATGTCATCACAAGAGAAAAGATGGAAAGACAAGCAGTGTGAGGGAAAGAGATTTATGTCAGAATGTTAAAACTTTTGTTTTTGCCAGTCCATTTAACCCAATGCCTAACGCACACTAAAGAGAAAGCCCTTGTTAAAGGTTCAGAACCCCCACCTTTCAATTATAGTGAGAGATCATTCCTTTATACACTGGAAAACACTCAACACGTTCTCCAGAAGAACCAGAGAAGACAACAGTTAAAAAAACAGTTAACAAAAAAACAGTTAAAAAAAGCAGGGAAAAACACATACTCTAAAAAAGGAAACATTTTATTCCCTTATTAATAATCATAAAGAAACTTAGTGGGAAATGCCCAATATTTAAAAAATCCTTTACAGATCACTTTTCACATTGGAGAAAAAGAAGCAAACTATAGCTGATGTGGCTCCCCTCCAAGACTATCTTGTTTCCATTTTTATTTCTTTCCTGTTGGCCATATTAACTCAAGGATACCCCATGCATCTAAAAGAAGATAAACTGAGGCTGAATATGAGAGTTAGCTGCCACAGCTGAATCAAGACATTCCTGTACCACTAGTGATAAGATAAATACAAAGAGCAGTCAGAAACAAACCAACCAACCTATCTTTTCAACAGTGCAAAAACTTTTTAGGTGTGTTGGCAAAACCTTGGTGTGCGGATGAGGTGGACACATGGTCAGAATCTGAGTCCTGCACTTAATTGATTATTAACATTATTTCCAAAATGTAGTTTAAAGAATTTTCTGCTCAAGTACATTCTCTGAAAAGCAGCTTTGTCCATTTAATTGGACTCTTAAGATTGGTGGGGATACTTTAGTTTAGTGCTTAGGGCCTGTTTATATTTCTATGCTGTGCTGTGGCTATATTGCATACTTTTCATTGTGACATTAGATTATATAGTTGAAGTCCTGAAAAGCAAGAAAGTTATTAATAGTTCTTGGCTAAAAGATGGGGATTATGTACAAATCAGCATACTTGTATTTTAAGCCTCAAGGAAGAGATTCAGAAACTGGATAGCAAACAAAAATAATTTAGAACTCTCAGGATTTAACAGATCATGTGACCGAAAATAGTTTGCAGAATGGTATAATTGTCAGTTCTCTTTCTTTTCAAGTGAAAGCTAGGAATAGATAAAACAACATGCTATACAAAAATATCCAAAATGGAAGAATATTTCATAAAATACAAGAGGAGGACTATAATTTTCTCTGAATTATCCTTAGTAGAAGAAATGACTGTGAGATATGTCTTCTCTACTAACATACATATTTATTTGTAATAAACCTGGAGAAAAATAATCAAGATATCTCAATTTGAATGAGAAATAAAAATTTGGGGCTTAATTCTCAACTACTCCTAAGCAAAGCTCCGTTGCAGTTCAGAGTAACTGATCATAGGGACACAATGACTCTGCCATGGCCTACCGCTTGCTCCAATTAATCTTTATGCCAGTTGCAGGATGGTGTCCATTGCAGAAGGCTCCGGATCCCAGTCAAACTTTACACCTGTAAAGATTCCCCCTACACATTTGGAATTTTCTAAAGCAAATCTGTGGCCGCTTTAGTTTAACTTAATGCCTTCATAAGTGGTGCAAGGTAAACTTGAGGGACCAGAGAATACAACACTACACAGTCTTAATTCAGGCACTGATTTTTTCCCCACTGAGTTTTCCTCTGCTTTGGCTATATGTAAAATGCATATAAACAAACTCTTTTGCCCTGACAAAGATAAAGAAAAGTTGAAATATATATTGTATAAGAAGATGTGATAAGAAAGACGCCTGGTAAAGAAGACTAAAAGTATAAGTTTTTGCACTGAGAAGTTATTTCAACAAGTGGAAATACTGTTCGGTGCCAACCATTGTTGAAGTCAGCCTCTCAAAATCCACTTCAATTATTTACTCCACAGTGCTGGAAAGAATGGTTTTAAAACACATGATGGCCACATGGAAAAAATAAAAAGAGTATCACAGTAATAAAGTAAAAATTAAGCAGAAAGGGAAAGCACTTAGTATATAAACGTCTTACTCAGAATCCTGTGTGAACAAGTACCCATTAATGTAAAAGAAAACAAGTAATTAAATTATTTAAAATGTCAAATGTCCCCACATTCAAAGACCCCAGATGAATATAATTAAAGACTTTAATAATTCCTGTAAAACAACAAGGAAAATTTAATTAAAGTTCTGTGTTCCATGATAATAATGACATTTTGGGACCAATCTTATTCTCAGTGAGTCAATGGCAGCTCTGCCATTGACTTCACTGGGCAATGGACCAGGCTCCATATGTAAAATCTCTTCAATAGGGACAGAACAAAGAATCTGAGCAATTCTTCGTATGCTGATAAAATACACTCATATGCCAAAGACAGTGAATTGTGCTTCTGACTGAACAAACCGAACCAACATACTGGGCCTGATGACTCATTTACACTGAAGTCTGCTCACATCACTCTGGCAACACAGAGACTTTACCAATTTAAGGTTCATTTGTACTGCTGGAGTGATATAAACAGAATTTATAAAGGAAAATCAGGCCTTCTGAGTATGATATAGTTCTCCTGAAAGACATTTCATTGCAATGTATATATCAGGTTTCTAAACAGTGATAGTACTTCATTTGTGCTTGTGAATGAGTGGCCACATCCTGAGCACCCTCTGGTGGCTCCTGGCAGTCCCACAAGGAGCCCTTCGCCTCAGTTTCCTCTCTTGGACTACTCAATAAACTTCAAACTTTACCAATAGGCTTTTTGTTGTAAAAAATATCCCTCCTTTGGGCCTGATTTATTAATAAAAAATAAGTTCCAAAGAAAACTCCAAGTCCCAAATTAAAGGCCAACAGATGTCTACACTTTTGTTTCTCTTCCTACTCCTGGGACTTTCCTGGTTTGACAGACCACACCCAGGCCTCTCCTACCTGTAATCTCAGTCCCAGATCCTAGGACTCTCTGCTGGAGCTTGTTCACTCCTAGCAGTCTCTGATCTTCCTGGGCATCTCCTCTTTATTGCAAGTGCCTGCTGTTCTTTATCAGGAAATCATCTGATCCATACCCAGAAGTGCCTCTTGCATAATCAGGCTTGGCTGGCCCCAGGCCCCCAAGCCTTTAAAAGTCAGGTTACCCTGTTACAGTGCTATAATCTGCCACTACTCCAAGACCACAGTATATAATGCTTTCATAGTGATGCAATGAAGTTTCTGAGGCTGTTCTGCAAATCTCCTCTAAAGTTGAGCTTGGCTAATATCACAGTGCTGCTTCAGACTGACTGAATCTTAACCTGAACATGAAGAATATGTCTTTTAAAGACATGGGAAAGAGAATTTGCAGGAAGACAGTCAGTCACTTAGACACAGCTTGCATGAAGTAAAGTACCACAAAAAGGATAACCCATATTAAAGGCATTAGATGGATATCCAAGGACTTTTTATTTACAACTTTAGAAGTACATACTGAATAAAAAAGAAGAAATGGGAAATACCAGCAAATATTACTCCAGAATATCTTGTTGGAAGTAGAAATGGAGCCAGTGCATATGTGGAAAAGATGGTTCCTGGAACTCTGAAACATGGAGTTATGTTTCGAGAGCAGTGCCCTACGGAGGCTATTTTCCAGGTAGGACTGAGCAGGAAATGCATACCTGCTTTGGCCTCCATTGGTGGGACTGGTATGAGCCTCTGGTAGTAATTAAAGCTCTTTTTTGAATACTCTCTGAGATGCAGCAGGCTAGACAGTGCTTTGGGTAATTTACAACTTCCAACATCAGCAGATCTGAATTTGACCCTGAAATACTTTCCTAGTGTTCCTCCCATATCCTGAAAGATCTTTAGTTTATTAATCTTGAATGTGTAATGTGCTGGGAAAAGGTGAAGTAAGGTACTACAAAAGCATACTTTTGGAGTTTTAGGGGAAGTTTAAAATGATGTTGAGCTTAACCAAAATGTATCTATAGTAACTGCAAGAGTATCACGGCAACTAATTGATGTAAATGCTAATGAGTATAATGTAAGTGATTAACTAACCTACTGAAGAATGGGACTGCAATATTACTGAGGTGTGGAAGAACACATATATAACATATGCTGGACATTAGTATAACCTCCTATAAAAGTTAAGACCCATCCTGAGTACAGTGGGATATGTTGGAAGATATGGGCCTGATGACCATACGTGGATCACCTCATCTATTCCAGTGTTCCCTGCGAAGGGTGATGTGAGTATGCAAGTGCTAGACACTTTATATTGGCTCTACCTCCTTTGCTATATTAAGGGTATTTGTGATCTAGTCTATTTTGCTACTAAAGTTTATACATTACTAGTCAGAGAATACATAGTGGATTGTTTCTCATGTGCTCCTCAATGTCTTTATTCTCTCGACAATTTTACTACTGTGCCTGATTCGGAGCCAGAACCCTTTTGAGCTCCTGCATGGTATATTTAAATAAATACCCCCTTACGAGTTAGGCTACACATGCTTAATAAAAAAAGAAATTAATAGATTTAGATTGGAAGCAATATTACCAAAAATTTCAAATAGAACTCATTGGGCACTTTTTTTTATGTTGAAAATAAATCTAAATTGTTTAAAACAAATACACAATACTTCCAGAAATGAGAAAATGGCCAGTATTTCTGTAGTCAATGTTACAAGGCTATCTACTCTCCTTTAAGTACATTAGCTGTTACAATCAGAAATACAGCAAAAATTATAAAACATCTGCATACAAGCATAACCAAGATTTTTAATGTTTTCCTGGAACTTAATATCTCTAGTTTGTGCCATAGACTTTAAAAGCATTCTGAACATTAGCATACAAAAGAGCACACCAAAATGTCAAACTAAATTTCCTGTGTCAGAAACAGAAAAAACTCTTCTGTCCAACCCCCAACCCCCAAATGGAGAAGTGTTTTACAATTCAATCCCACTGAAATCGGTGGGACTTCCCACGCTGTGTAAAATTATGTATGCAACTCTTTACAGGACAAGGGCATAGTTATGTTTTGCCTTGTCAACATTCAACAGAATAATTGCAACAAAAGGTAAGAGGTGGGAGTAATGATCTTCTTACCTATAACTTCCTTTGCAATTGTCAATGGCATAAGATTGTCTTACTTAAGCTATCCTATCTTTGTGGGTTTAATTACAAATTGAACTGTACATATCCCAAGTCACACTGTTATTGCACACCACAAATTAGCCTTCAGTGCTATTATTGCCTTTCCCACACATCTGTGCCAATGTACTTTTGTGAGATTCTCAGTATAAGGCTTGCTAGGAGTGTTGTATCAGAATGAAAGACAGAATTCTAAGAAGAAAATTCAATTAAATGTTAATAACATGCCAAATGACTCTCCTCGCTTGGCATTTTGAGGCTTACAGAACTGTGTAGTTTTGGTAAAAGATATGTACTTTCATCTTTAAATGGTTGCTTTACAGTATTCTTTTGCTGATGGGATGGATTTGGTTATGTGCTCACAATATGTTCGATACTTTAAAAAAACCAAACCAAACCCAACCCCTTTATCTGTCATTTCATGTGAAAACACCAGATGGCATTGTGAAATTCATGATTTCCTATCATTGTAGGCCCTTTAGTTTGTTTTGAAGTTTCTGCTTTTTACTGCTTACAACCTACTAATTTAAACCAAGTATTTTTATTCAGTCTCTCTCATTGCCTTGAAGTAAATGTAGCTGGTTTTCGACTTATTTTCATGGACCTAGTAAGTACTGAACCCGATAGTTGCATAGTCCGAAGAATCTGTAGTTCTGACCCTAGCTAAGTAGGTTCAAACAAGGGAATTGCTGGGCTTTTAGCAATTAATTTTTTGATAGTTTCCAAATTAGACTGAGCAGCATGACAGCTGAATATTCCAGCACTGATTCCAATGCATTCGAACATTTTCTTCCTTTATTTTGTAGTATATTTTCTGTTTATTTCCAGTTCTGAAACTAACTCCTTCCCCTGTAACTCCAAAATCAGCATTGTTGGCTTCTTTCAGGCCTCTGGAGAAGCAGGAAAGTGGGTCCTGAAGATCCATGATGACTAATTAATTTGCAAATAATATTACAATGTGAAGTTCACACCAGATTGCATCTGCTGGAGTTTTAACCTTTCTTTCTCCATAGGCTGGATTAGAAACTGGGAAAAGGGACTGACTGAGGAAGGTGCATAGTCCTAAACGTTACAACACCCATCCTGTTGTCCTGCCCACTGCGGCGTACTTCCTGTATGCTCCCAAAGAGAGATTAATCTTGGGCCAGTCTTGCCCAAAGGACTATAGAACAAACATGAAATGCTCTTGCTTTGGACTAAACTAAAACCTGAATTCATTGTGGGGCAGTGAGGGACCCTCACTTTGTCCTTAAATCCAGAGAGAAGTTCTTCTCACTTCCCTAATCTTGAACCAGTGACAATGTTTATTTGAATGTTTCACTGCTTGGTTCTGATGAAGGATGTTCAATGTTCCCTCAACAAAAGTCTAAAAGATAAGCATGTTTGACCTAAGAATTAGCTCCATAATTTACTTGGCCAAAGCCAACTCAAGGAGGAAGGCATTCAATATTAGGCATTACTTCCTCACAGTATAGCTGCAGTATTGCCAATTCTCACAATTTTTCATAAGTTATGTGATTTTGGAGCCAATCTTGCCATGACACAAGAAGCTCCAGCCCCTTTACAAAGGTTAGCCCTGCCAGAAGCTGGCAGGGCCCCTCTACTTTCAGTGTTCTCACAGGAGGGGAGGGAAGAGCAGGAAGCAAACAGCCCAGTATGATCAGCTGCCTTCCCCTCTCCCCATCTGTGAGAACACGGACAGCATGATGCCCCTGTTCCTTTCTATACCCCCTGCAGCACCTGACCAGGGAGGAGACAGAAGGGGGCGAAGAGCACATGGAGTTTGCCTTCCCCCCCCGCCTAGGAAAGTGGGAGAACAGATCCTGCTGTAGCCCCTTACTCCTGGGAGAAGGGGGTGAAGAACCTAGGAGGAGCAGAAGTGAGGCAGGGGGAGGGCTGACCCGATGGGTGAGTTTAAGGGTGCTGCCAGGTTTGGGGATGTGGAGAAGGGAGGCTGCAGGAAAGAAGAATAAAGTAAAAATGAATTATTTTTAGCTATTCAGACAATTAATTATGAGGTTTTTTAAAAAGAACTAAATTTTTGTATTGGATAATGTATATATGTAATTAGCAAAAATATACAAAGAAAGAAAATGATTTTAAATTATTTCTGAAATACTTTGTGACTGAATTGATTATTTAAAAATATTTAGGTACTACTGCACTGAAAAATAGACAACTCTGAAATGTTGTTGACATTGTCAAAACATCCTGGTATGTAAAGACTGTTGCAACTCAGATAAATTTTTGTTGAAAAATAATTGGAAAACTTGATACATAGAGAGAGCTTTGTGTTTCTTGGATAGTCACTGTTCATTTTCCAGCTCTATTTTATAGGCCCCATACAGTATATTTCTAAATGTGTGAATTATGTTTTTCATTATACTTTAATTTTTTCAGACTATAGTGCTCTCCACTGAATACTTATGTTATACTTGTGTACAAGTGCTTAACTATCCGTACTCCTCCTTTTTTCCCCACCAGCATGGATTATTTCCTTTCACTCATTTTCCTACTTCTGAAGGTATACTTTTGAGGGGCTATCCATGCTAATAATGAGATACTGTTAACAGAAGCATTACAATTACAATTGAATGAGTCTCTTGATACTTAGGACTAGTCCAAATGAAACAAACAATTTTTCATCTTCAACACTCTAATTCATCTTAAATGTGTCTGTGTTTTGCTATCGTACACTAAGTCTCCATATGAGCAGGCAGGGAGAGACATGTGCATTAAAGGTTTGCTTTTCAACCTGAAATTATCACAAGTATTGCCAGAAAAGAAGAGGAGAGTTAAAATGTCAAAAGACAGACTACAAACACAGTTTGAAGATTTTTGTAAAATCTCAGGATTTATGGGACCGATCACATGATATTTTAGAATATGACTCATGAGTTTTGATCTCTTGAGGTTGGCAAAACTGCATCTGGAGCTATGGAAACATATTTCACATGTCCAGTAAAGACTTAAAATAAACTTAATTTTTCAAACTACGCCTGCGTGGCCAAGCTGGTAAAACCAAGGGCAGTTCTAATAGTGTTTTGCTCTAAGGAAGGCAAAAGCTGCATGCTACTGCCCTGCTGGGAACAGGGAAGGGGAGAACGCAGCTAGAAAAGCTACTGTGAACCTGGATCAGTGAATTCTTCAAAACCAACTCCTAAACAGAAGCAGATCTGTCAGCATCAAGGCACTGATATTCAGTTCAGTTTGTCTCAGAGCATTTCATTCTCACAGACCATTGGGAAGATCTATGGGAGAACCATGGGGAGTTCCTTCATCTCTGAATAGCATTAGAGTTTTAAAACTCAGTGGAAGAGATTACATGCTTTAGAGAGCTCTTCTTCAAAAACCGAGAAATAAATAAAATAATCTATTGGTAGGAATATGGCTTTTTTTGGGAAGGATCATTCACCATGGCAACCTGCCTAGTGTTTAGGTCCAAATATATAAAGCCACCTGAAAACTAATATTTCTACAAGCTCTTTGTGAGAAAAAGAGATTAATTTCAAACAAACAGTTTTCCAGAGTCAGTTTTGCAGCATACTCTCACATACAGCATGCAGTGGAATGAGCAGACTATCACTCTTGTGCCTTAGCCTCTACAGCAACCTTTTGTTCCAGTAATCAAAGTGAGCCATCGAAGATCCAAGTGCCCCCTTTGGCACTCAGAATGGGCACATGTAGCTGATCATCTCCCACTAGTTATTTTCACTGTTTTGCAGAGGCATCAGAGAAGTACAAGGTTTCTCAGTATGACACTATCAGTGCTTTTAAGGACAGGTATCAAAACCATAGTTTAACCACATTAAATAAATAGTGTCTATTTATTTAAAGACTTTGGTGATATTAATCTGGTAGTGCCAGGTATTTGGTATTCCAAAGATTTCACATATTCATGCTGTATTAGTGATAATGGCAGAAGCCTCAGACCTGTGTCTTAAAGAGGTTAAAAGAAGAAATGAAAGCTGGCTACTATTTTAAAGAGCAAAATGGTAAAATCCAATTTTACCATTTAACAAAGAATAAGAGTTTGAATTGCAAATGACATGACGACTCATTTTTGTTATTTGTCATATTAAAAAGTTGTTTGAAATAATGACCTGTTTGCGATGCATCTTAAAAGATTCGAGTGACTGACTCATTAATGTTATTTTAATTATCAGAGGACATACTGCTTTAATGACACCTGCAATTTGTCTCTTAGCCGATAGAAAATTGCACTAATTCCAAAATCATTCATGTTGAAGATTTTTTGAACTAGGGGATAGATACAGAGCAGAAGGTTGTTTGCAAATCACATCTCTTTATTATTATACTGTAGATTACAATTTCTGTTTTAACTAGCTGATTGGGATTATTGGCACAATTTTTACTACTTGTCTGATTAGGACAAATTATTTGTAATTCTGCTTCTGTAGGAATATCACGTCCTACAGGATTTATGCTCTTAGGACCCATGCTTTGTAGCACAATGAAAGGAAAAACCTGAACTTATAAGTGTTTTGGCCATTGAGGTTCCAGTAGGAAGTGCATGAGCCTACGCTTATATACTTGCTCCAGCTGTTGATATCTTAAAGCCCCAGAACCTTCCATCAAGTTTGTTTCAAATTGGGAAGAAAGAGCTACTCTAAAAAGCCACTCAAACTATAGAGAAAAGGGGCAATAAATTGTTACCAGCTTCAAAATGAAGTCTCCCTCAAGACAGAGAAAATATATGCAAATAGGTAAAATTTGCCACCTCAAAGATAAATCCCCAAGCTCTGCACTAGCAGATGAGAAACCTGTGAGATGATGCATTTAAAGCAGTAAAATTACAGGTATACAGTTTTCCCTTTGTTCTTTCTCTTACATTCAGTCTCATGAAGTTTTCACACACTTACAGAATCAGCTTAAGGGATGTTTCAAAATAAAAAGCAGAACTATTTCTGCAACAGGCACTGCAAAAAGGTAGAGCAATGCCCAACATTAATAAATAGGAAAATTTGGTTCTGTTTTTATACGTAAAAAGGAGAGATGTGGTAGCTCCATAAACAGACCTTCAAAAGGACTTAGCCTCAAAAAAACCTTTCAAAAACTGGCATCCAACAAAATAAAAAGGCATCCAAACCTTAGTTTGGGGTTCCCTATTGCAGAAACCCAAACTGCTCAGTGACCAAACTGCAACTCTTGCCTAGAAGTTGAATTTCAAATCATAGCAGATTTTCATCAGCTTTATCAAAACCACATTAACATTCATGACATTGAGGATAGGGTCAAATGTGTCAAGCCTCACACAAACCTGATGACAAGGGACCACAGAGACAATAGTATAAATTCAGCTGAGTCATGAAAGACTGAAAGAGCTGCTAAATAAATTGGATAAGAGTTAGTCTTTAAACTCAACTCAGACAAATAAGAAAAGTAATTGTCATGGATATACAGACTCTGTGCTATGCCTGGGCCTTTAAACAGTTTCCTGAGAGTAATCCCTTTAGTGTGCTAGAACCCAAGGGTTCACATTTTTCCACAATGGCAGAGCACACGGCCTCAATGACTCCTATACACAGCCTTAAGGCTCCCTCATCTCCTTTCTTTCCGTGGCTCTCAACGAGTCCAACTGAGAGCAGACATCTGAGAAAAGCCTTACTTTCATTGGGAACACGGCAACCTGCAGAGTATTGGCAGTGAAATAACACAGCCTTTTCACAGCAAGTGAATATTTATTAATCACATGAAATACAGCATGAGAAAGATCTCAGGTTAGCATGGAAACGGTCATCTTAAGATAGAATCCACAATGGCAGAAGCAATGGCTTTGCCATGCCATGATTCTATTAGCTCTCTCTGCCCATGTGTCCCCCTGTCAAGCCCCCATTTGTTCAATCTTAGGAGCAGTCTGTTCACACCTGTCCTCCTTTTGTTTCCAGCTGTGGTCTTTTCACTCAGCTTCCCTGCATAGTGTTGGGGGAAGTAACCTGCTCTTGGCTATCCAGTTAATGGCCCAGTCCTTGGCTCTTGTATTGTCAGCACAGGGTCTTCCATTTGTGCCTGTAGAATCCTTTCAGTTCATGTTAATGTATCTTGTCTCTAGCCAGATGGCTTACTTGCATTGTGAAATCCTTATTCTCTTATACACTCAGTATATAGAATTACAAAGCACACAGGGAAACAGACATGCATATGGTTCACAAAAATATTGCCCAAATCCCCACATTTATCACAGCAGTATTTTAACCTTTTTTTTCCTGTGGCCCCCACAAGAGATTCACATGGGGCTGTCTGCATTGTGCCACAAACATTTCCATTTACAGTAACTACTTATTTTTTGTAGATTCCTTCCAAGAACAAAGAAGGAACATCATGCCTCTGGATCAGGGTGTCAGGGAGCAGCTCCCCCCTTTGGAGGGTATGAGGTGCCCTAGTTCTGAATGATCACATGTGATCAGACTTCAGTCTAATAAGACTGGCCACCAACATCTGAAGGAGGAGGGAGAACCAAACCTTTCCAGTCCAGTAGGATGTTTTTGAGATTATTGAACCTTACTCTTCCCTATTTTGGTCAGGAAATTTGTTATCAGAAATAACAGAGCATAGGCAGAGAGGAACATTCTTTCTGAGGGGATGGGGAAGATGAACACTTGCTAGAATGGTCTCTTCTCAGTGCTAAAGGCATACCATCAGTATTTGCTTCTTCAAATGAGTGGCGAAGACATCAACTTACGGTTTCTTCCGCAGGTAGGTTACTACAAATATTGTTTTGTCATCAAACTCAAATATTTGTAATATGGTCTGAACCATCACCTACTGGCTCTGACAAATCATCTTCAAATTCCTCTTATGCACTGAATCTTGATATGGGACTGGAAGGTTTTGGCCTGAGACGTTTAAAGCTGTGTGCCTACACTATGTGCCACAAATGTATCTTTGTATAATTTAGGAATTTAGAAAGTTTATTATGAATCATAGTCACTCTACCATCCATTTGGAGACAGAGGATGTTTCTTGAATTTCTACCTTGTCATGTCCTTGATCAGTCAATCATCCGAGCAGGGGAACACATACACTTCAATCATATAAAAGCAGGTCATGGATATTGACAACACTTTTATAATTTTACAAGCAGTTACTGCCAGGTCAAAAGGCAAGAGTGAAAACATCTTATTATAAATACTGGATTTATGACAGTCCTTCAGGGATGTCTCTATGAGGGTTTCAGATACTTCCCACAAAGCTTAATGGCTTTAGATGACAACTCCAAGTAGATCTGACAGCCATATTTGTTAAGATCAGTTTCCAAATACCTATGAGTACAGTTGTGTTGTATACAAGATATAGAGAACCAAAGGTTTTAGAGCTAGGGGGATTTCTTGTACATCTTAGATATCCAGATTCTTTAAGATGTTATTCATTCCACTGTAAACACTCAATCTTTTGCAGTCTTAATTACAAAGTTTTGACTAATTCAGTAATGAATATGGGACTATACATGTAATAAACCACTTAAGAAGGTTATTGTGATAAACAGAGTCAGAATGCATTTAAGAATATTTAATGTGAACTGAAATCTCAAAAGACACATCTATAATATAACAGCCACCTTTCAGTTACTATAAGCAAATACCCATATTACTAATAATAAAAAATAATACAAAAGCTGTAGCTCCTTTGTGCTTTAATTTAGAATAGAATCATAGAATATTAGAGTTGGAAGGGACCTCAGGAGGTCATCAGGACTACCCTCAGCTTTGAGCATGGTGAATTTGAATTTGAATTTGTGAACTCCCTTTAGATAAATCAAATCAGAAGAACTAAATGATTAAGTTAACTAGCCCACAGCCACATGTCACAAGACTCAGGCTTGTTCATGCCACTTCTGCCCACTGACCCAACAGAAAAGAATGTCCAAAGTGATATTAAATCACTTATTAATACTTATGACTAGACTAATTTAAACTTGTAATTACAATCTCCTACCTATAACTACTGTGTACTCTATATATGACTCAGGATCTTAGCTCATTTGAAGTAAACCCTTGAGAATTTATCGAGGGAGAGGCAGGGTGTGGGAAAGAGGTTAGTCTCCATAAGGAAATTTATTCAAGTAACAAATATTTGATTCTGATGCAATCTCTCCTCCAATGCAGGCTATCTGTGATGCCACAGACAGTAAGGAAACTATAGTAGAGAGGAAGTAATTAAAAAAAGTTTCCCTTTCTCTACAGACAATAAGCAACAGATTACTCAGACAGATATGCCTGTAGATGTGACGAGGCAGGCTGCCCTGAAGAACCATGAGGCAGGGAGTGGTTCCATTGTGTAATTATATCTGTATCTATATAATGCTCTTTACTCTTATGACCTGAGAAATGGTGCACAGTTCAAAGCCTAAGTCTAGACCCCCTGAAGAAAGTCTGCCACCTGATGAGGAAATGCAAATGAGTATGGCTCTTCCAAGGGAAATACAGATCTTTGGGGAGTTGGAGTAGGCTGAGAAAAACCAGGCACAAATCTTGGAGGATGGATGTAAAGATATGTTTCATTATTAGTATGCTTGGCTCTGGAAAAGATGTGAATAGTGTTGATAACAGTGAAATCCAAGAGAAGTGATACTGGTTTTGGAATGACCATTAATCTGCAGGAGTTGTAATGGTAACCAGAGCTGAAGATTCCTGTACTGAGGAAGTCAACACCAATGAAGATGCTAACAGGCACAATGGTTGTGATGCAGAAACCTCAGGAGACAGAAGTCTATTTTCACAGCATGGTACCAAATCTTCTGAGCGAGATGGTATCAATGTCTTTGGTATCACGGCACAAGCATTGGTTGCTGAGGAATGACAGTGTGGTACCAGACCAGAAAAGTGAGAATCAGCTGCTACCAAAGTATGACATTACTGGTCAGATTTAGCAGGGAGAGGTTTGGACAAGACAGAAGAATGACTGCCACTGACTTTTTCTTAGCTGGTACTGTGGATGGTGACTGATGTCAAAGCCCCTTCTGATCTCTGCTCTTTCTGCCTCCTACAGCAGGAAGTTCTGACTTACATGAACAGGACTGAAGTGAATTCTTAGCTGAAGAATGAGGTGTCTTGGTGGTAGAAGAAATCTTTGCCCCAGGGATAACATATCTTGTAACTGAAGCATTAATTGAGGCTGAATTGGAGCTGTGACAGGCAGCTTTCAGGGCGGGACTTCAGGGTCAGAAGCACTCCTCATGGATTTCTCCATGAAAACAACCCGAAAGGGGCATCATAGGCGTTGTGCAGGCATTTGGAAAAATATCTACAAAACTGAACATTTTTCTGGGATATGACTTTCCCCTAGACAAGCGAGGTACTTATAGACTCATCATTTAAAGGCATAACTGCCTCACAGGCAGGGCAGGTTTTAAAATAAGAACCTGAGAAAAGTAACGATTAAAACCCTAAACCTATTCTAAGAAAAGCTTCTGGGAAGCAACTGGACAATATGGGAAATCCACCTGACTGCCATTGGTGGTAAGAAGGAACTAAATGGTGATGGGTGCTGTACCACCCTTTATGACCTGCAGGGGTGTGGAGCAGGCATACAAGGTCATACAGGGCCAATGGACAATGCTGGCCAAAATCAATCCTAACTTGTATGCATCAGACGCATGCACTTACAGTGAGATCTGTATGAACAAACACTTGAGGAAGAATATCAAGATTTGAGTTGGCCAGGGAATCCATAGGCTTCTTTTGTCATTGAAGCAAGTCAATCATTTCGATTAATATTTGTACTCTTTTCCTCTGAATTACCTCTGAGAATGGTTCCATGAATGTAGCAGGAATCTCTGATGTTCCTGAGGGATTATTTCTGTATAGGAGTCTAAGAATTCCAGTAGTTACAAGCAACAATGAATGGACGACAAGTGGTTCTGAGCTATTTTAGAAAACAGGGTTTGAAACTTGATGATTTTTAATTCTGAATGGAAGACGAGCTACTGACTGCAGTTAAGAAGACAACCATGACTATCTTGATCTATAAATGACCACACTCTGTGAATGACAAGTGACTCTGTGAATAACAAGATTTTCTGTGTTGTTTCTTGTGAGGACTTGCAGGATGTGCCTCTGTTTAGCATTTACTTGTCCAAGAATGCCACACCTGTGTCCAATGGGTAAAAAAGGGTTTATCTGAAGGATATAAAGAACATCTCTATGCTTGCTATATCTAAGTGTTCTCTTTTAATACTTAATTTTAGGATTGTATTTATTGTTTATTATTTGTGCTTATTACTTACTTGTTAGAACTGACGTATGTGATTAGTACGATATGAATTATTACTAGGCTAATCTATTTTTAAAGAAACGAGCCCATTCAGAATCACGATATTCTAACATATAGCCAAAGACGAAATGTTTAAAAATTATAATTATTGTTACAATTTAAGTCACTCCTTCGATTAAAATAAGGACAAATGGCTATCTACATAAAGGCAGCATAAAAAAACCTGTAAAATTGACCATGCAAACACAAGGAAGGAGGACCCTTGCACCTAGTGGTTTTGTTTCTAATTCAGATTGTTTTCACAAAGCTTAATTTTGAAGACAACTGTACAGTACATTAGTCCATTCCCTTTTAATGTACAAAAATTAGAGTCCTTTGGAATCTGGGTCCCAATGTATTAATTCTTGAGATTTAAGGGGGAAATTTTTTAAAAAAAATTCTTTAAAAAAAAAATCCCTTTTTGGATGTGAGCAGTTGTTGCTTCTTGGATGCTTCCTTCCTTTTTCATAGCAAGCTATGTGTAACAGTTTCATTTGTGGGATGGGTTGGAAAAGTTTATTCTAATCCAAGGCCATAGGTATTTATAAACCAAAAACTCTTCCTCCCTCGGGATTATATCAGGGGATGTGGTCTTTCCTGTCTCCTCTTTCCAAAAGCCTCAAAGTTTGTGGTATCTTTTATGAATTTCAGCACATTATATGTGATATTACACTGCTATCCATATGAAAAGGAAGTTATTTTCAGGGTTTCCCCCCCATTTTTAAAGCAGTTAAAATTGTCTTATATAGATTCCAGACATATTTTGAAAGTTTCTAGCCGAAACAATTTCAAAAAAGAGAAAAGTCTCTTTGTAAAAGGGATATTATATAGAGAAAACTGAAGGTGAGTAAGGGTAGATGTCACAGTTCTTAACATTATATATTACTATGCAAATTTAACAAAGGGTTCTTAATATTATTCTAAACTATAACCAGATTTCTGAATAGTACTCTTAAATAAGTCATACCATTTTCATAATCATAACAAAAGACTATTTTCTTTCAGATTTTTCTGTCATGCTTTCTGCTTCTTTTTTTGGGGTGGTGAATATTACACTGAGATTTTTAAGATCTCTAGACAAGTTCTCGCTCAGAATTAAGTGCAGAGTAAATTACGCCTTCCTCAGTTTTACTTATTAGCAAAAATTATTTTGGAACATTAAAAGTTCAAATGGACATATGATTCTGGGCTGCTATTACTATCAATTTGTGAAATGATATAGAAATTTTTCTAAGAATCCATATATGAGGATATCTGTAAATGTTAGATTTATTTTAGCTGTTTATCATAAACTGCACAAGTTAATATCACAGATATCAGATTGAAATTAAAAGAAAAAAAATCATTTAATCAATATGTCCGGCAGTGAGTTATAAGCTACTTTGAAATTTGGTTATACAGAACATTTATTGTAAGGAAACAAATGTATTTTATACTATTACAAAGTAAACTGACACTTCTGAAAAAGATTCTGTTTATGGATTTTTTCCTGAAGCACTTAATCATTGCTAACCAAGTGGAAATACTCCTCTGCCCACGTCCTCTGCTTCGAAGGACTCTAAACATTTTTTTAAACAGCAAGGAAGTGTACTTTTACACACTGTATGCTACCCATTAGTGGGTGGAACCGGATCTTCCTCCGATATTAAAAAAAACCCTGGGAACATTATCTCACTGAACCTCAGCCAGTAAATGAAGGCAAAACCTGTGCTTTCTCTGAAGGTCCTTCTAGGAATCTCTCCCAAAGTTATTGCAATTCATTATAGTTCATAAGGTATATTTATCACTCTGACAAGTACTCAAGCTTTGACCAGAGATCTGTTCACAGTTCCTCTGATGTAACCATCTGAAAAGTTACTTTTGCCAAAGGATTTGGGGTTATACACTTTTTCCGATTTGAATGGCAATGTAGATAAACTTCACAAATCTTATGTCGGGGATAGTTGGCTCTCATTAGCTGTATCCTTTCTCTACAGGCATGTGAGGCATCTGATCAGTAAGTAAAATAGAAAATAAAACAAAAATCCCTACTTTACATGAAGCATTTTAGCATTCAAGAATGGAATTCATTATGGAATTATGGAAACTCGACTCTTACAAGATAAACTGAAGGAAACACTGATTCTGTCAAGCATATAATTTTTGTTGTTTCCTTGATAAGTATTTCAAGTATTAGGTGCATTTGAATTTTCTTGTCTTAAACTTAAAAACTCTGCTTTGGTTCAGACACACCACTGTTCAGCTATTTTTGGTTTCTATAATAAAGAGGATCTTAGCCATGATTTCTTCTCTCTGCATCTTGATGTAATATGATGTGAAATTATATATAAAATGTGCATTACCATCTATTAACTATACGTGTGTATCTTTTATGCGCATAAGAGTGACTGCATTCTATATAGTACATCATATATACATGGTTATACAATTACTAATGCATCATCTTTCAAAACTGATAGGCATTATCAGCTACAGTTGCATCACGTAACTAATGTAAACCGAAAAAATATATTTGGCAAATTATTCCTAAAATGCATTTCTGTGCTCGAGCTGTGAAATTGACTAAGAAAGCCTGGGCAGGTGGGGGGCTTCATCTAGAGCGTGACTGTTCCCCAGGCTTCCAGCTCTCATGTGGGGAGATGGGATCCTCGATGGAGATAGGCTCCCAGGGAGGAACTGCGTGCAGAGCTGACTCACGCTCCCAGCCCCACACACTGCCACTCAAGTCAGTGGAAGCGTTCCTGGTGAGGATGTGCACCACTGACAGAAGGAGGGTAGTGTGGATATGAAACACAGCAGTAATTACTGCAATGGACATAAGTTGACCTAACTCAGATTGTCTTAAGTTTGTAATGTAGATATGCCCTATGTCTATAAAACAAATTTTTTGGGGAAACCACCCCCCTCAAAACAAAACAAAAACAAAAAAACAAAACAAACAACCTTTCTGATACATATAGAAATCCACCTACCAAGGGATTAAGTGGAGATGAGCTGCCCTCAATTTGCCGGAAGAAAAAATTCAAAGGATGGGTTAATTTGTCAAAACTTTTTCTTTATTCTAAATATCCTTTTATGAAGTCTATTTTATGGTGACCAGCTTTCAAATAAAAGTGTAATAATAATTTTCACATGAACTTTTAAATGACTTTTGGAAAACAAAGTTCAGAAGGAAGTTTAGATCTTAAAAATGTGCAAAAGGGAGACTAATAAATGATGTTTGGAGTATATAGACTTTTGCAGATGTTATGGTTAATAGGCTTTTTTAGGGTAGGTTTTAAGTTTGATGTCTTCACTGATCATTGTGAGCACACAGTAAATGTTAAACAATAAATACCAAACTTAAGCCAACAATTCACGGTTTAATCAACATCTTTTGAACCTTTAATAAAGGATGTTGTTAGTGATTAAATTTTTGTTTTTTGAAAAATGGGAAAATTGCTGATGCTACATGAATTATTACAATACTTGCTTGTAAACCTCAGTGTGTAAAGAGATTTTGAAGTATTGAATGAGTGTAACACTATGATGGCTGATGAGAATTACATAATGTTTACTTCTGGCAAAAATGCTGTAGCAAAGCTTTTAAACAGATGTAGTAAACAACATTTGTGGAATCCATTCTGGTAGCTGAGATGACGCTTCTGACTACTAGGGAAAGTTATTATTTTAAATATCTTTTCTCAGCAGCCAGGTCATAATCTTGAAAGTTTGACTGAATTGAGAATCATCTGATTTTCTTTTTGTTTTTTGTATTTCCAGATGGAAGTAAAGATCTGTGAATGAACAATAAAAGCCATGGTATTCTGGGTGACTACGGAACTATTTTACTAGCCAATTTTTTGGCCAAATTCTTAACAATGTACTTTTAAAATTAAATAATGTGGCTGGGATAAAAGAGTGGTTTTTGAAAGAGATACATGCACCAGCAAATGAGATGGAAATTGAGCCCTTGAGGCTATTCATGAATACCAGGGAAATATCATGAGAACTCAATAGAAGATGTACGTAAGATCTTTAGTAGACTTTCACTTTATATCCAGCCATCTAACTATTTTAGACAAATTTCTGAATTCTGCTGCTGGCTGCAGCTTTGACTGGATTTGTTTTGGGAAGGCATATTTTGTAAACAACCATCAATTTGTGCTGACAGTGAGGATTTTGTACTAGAAAGCTTAGTTGGTGGTTAAGGCAGTTTGTTTATTTGAGATGTGAATTATTTTAACAGAGACTGATATTTTACATGCTACCAATCCCATGACTGGCCCTTTGTGACTGACCAACTTAGTCAAGATACAGATGAGCTCAAACATGTTTTCCCTGGACACCCTTCTCACCTTCCTGTCAAGAAGCCCAATATTGCTAAAACTAACCTTCAGCCATAAAATAATGACAGAGAACTCATATAATACTGCTCTCGGATTGATCAGCAGGTAATATTCTTGAAGTTAAATGAATCCCTCTGAATTCCCACACTACTACCAACCTCTGCTGGCCAGGGAAGTAAGAGACCAAACACAGACTTTCTTTCACAGGACAATCTGACTTTATCATCAGTTAGGTTCAAGCACAATGTTTTATTTGTGTTTTCAGAGCTCAAAAATTACTGGGTTTGATTCACAATGAGCCTCAGGTTATGCAAATGATTGTCAGATATCAAGCAAAACCCTAAAACTGGACTGCGCTGAGTGGGGAAGGCTGTAGCCAGAGGACATACAGTCTCCGGACAGCCAACAGTTAGCTTCTGCTGGCATGGTTCCTTCTGAGCCTCCACTGCAACTCAAAACTGTCATTCCTAACTGGTACTCCTCAGGGAGAGTGGAACAAATATTTGCCTCCGCCAGACGTGAATCAAGTGAATATATACCATTCTTGAATGGACATCTGTCCGGATGAGTCCTAATCTTGCTCCTATGAAATCAATGACAAAACTCTCATTGATTTCAACAAAAGCAGGAGCAGGCCTCTAAATGTCTACAGTCTTGGTACATCAACTTTCTGAACAAGATAATACATTTTCATAATGGTGTCTGACAATGTGGACCATAATAACTTACCTTTATTAATATGTACACAGGAGATTAAGTAACTGAACAGTTAGGGAGTTTGTTGCATATTCAGTCTGTAGAACAATGATTTTATGTATAGTGATAAAATGGAATACGCTACACCTATTAAACTTATTAATGAACTGAACTCAGCTGCCAACAGTGGTATATGTTTGTCCAAACTTTATAATTTTTGTCATTAGAAATATTGTATATTTTAACCAAGTTATTAATTTCTGTACTTCTGCTTCTTGGCTTCTGATAAAATTAAAATTTTGCAGATGTTCATAATGGGATATATTATACCAGACAAATTATCCAAAAGTAGATGAGCAAAATCAAAGGTATAAAAATTGAATTGAGAATGTATATTTCACTTTAAAACTGATTTTCATGCTCAATAAACAATCTCTTTCTAGCCACCTGAATTTAAACCTACAGCAACTCTTATGCAAGAGTGACACTTACCCTCTTCTGCTCTTGGATATATTCCATCAATTCCTCTCTTGTTCTTTTCACAGCTTCTTCCACAGCCTTTTCACTTCGTTTTTGTTCTTCCATTATTGCTGCCTTAACAACTTCCTGCAACAGAAAAGTAAATCTAATAACTGTAAATTGTATACAGGTTCATATTTATATTTCAAGTATTAAGGGGCATAGGAAAAAGTCTCTCAGAAACCATCCCATTCTTTCTCCCAAAGAGTTTGTTAGCATAAGCACACTCTTCCTACAATCACAATTATCTTCAATATACATATATCTAACAATACCTTCAATATTCTAATTCCTACATTATGTAAAGGAAAGAGCTAGAACTAATCCAAAGCTTCATTAGCAGAAGTAAGTTTCTCACTTGTCAGCAAAAGAAAAGTATACTAAACCATTTTCCAGGCACTAAATTTTAACAGCAGGTAGGAAGGAGTACATTTCTTGCTACTGGGGTCAATTAGGGTATGTCCACACTTTTGGCTGGCCCATGTCAGCTGACTCAGGCTTGTGGGGCTCAGGCTGCAGGGCTATAAAAATGCAGTGTAGACGTCTGGGCTCTGGATGATGTCTGGGCTCTAGGACCCAGAATTTAGAATTCGGGATGTTCTGACACCACCATGTGTACAAGTGCAAAAATCAGAAACTAGTTTCCAAGCCCTGTGATGTGCTATAGCATTCCAGGAGATTGCAGAGGAAGAAGAAGAAGAAGTAGAATAGAAGTTGGGTGTGGGGGAAAACTGTATCATCCTGTATCAACTCTGATTCACCACTGCAAATGTACTGCTGTGGATAAAGCCAGGGGCAATCTCTTCAAGCAAATCTTTCCTTTCTAATACATCTCCTGTGTACAGGTCACAGGCTTAGGCAGCAGCACATTAGCTCAAGCTTTCTCTCTCTTCACCCAAAACACAAAGGCCATAGGCCAACCCCAGAGAGCCAACCATAACATTTATAATAGTGAAATTCAGTTAGACAGGAGTTCTGGTTAACAGCAGTTCATGAGCACAAGGCTATACTGTACTGTACCTTGTATATGGAAAAGAAAGAAATGCTACCAAAAGAGTAATTTTGGATTTGCACTTTTCAACCTTATTACAAGATTACACAATAATGTTCACTGGATATAATGCTGAACTGTGTTTTAGCATTTGGAACAAACTAAATATATTGTACCGTGCATTTCTTAAGCAGCTGGCCAGACAAAACTACAGATAACTCACAATATATTATCCACTGAACAGAAGTATGCTATAAAAAATATGGACTAAATTCAGCCAGATTTTAAGCCAGCTTCAGGCAGTCTAAAGACTGGTATTGGCCCTGGCAGATGTAAGTCCATCCTAAGGAGGGTGCATTGATCAGAAGTGTTCTTGGTGTTCTTGCCATGCACTAAATATACCCTCTCCTATGTCCTTCCTCACACAACCCAAACGAAAAGAGCAGCAGAAATACCACCTGTGCTCCTTCAGGATGAATTTCTGCTTAAGCACAAGGGAGCTAATTAGAGCAGGAAGATGGAACTTGTTCTCCCAAGAACCAACTTGGTGAATCTTACTCTCCATCTTATATTATAATCAAAAGATAACCCAGCAATGTAAGTAGCAAACTAAGGCTAGGTCTATACTGACAGGAGCAAATTCGCCACCGTCAGATCGATGTCTGTGGATCGACTAAGTGGTCTGTGTAGACTTGCTCAGTCGATCCAGAAATCGATGTAAAAAACCAACCTCCGTAAGTGGCGCAGCACAGTGTGCACGGCGCGCGAAACAGACACAGCGAAGTCGATGGGAGATATGCAAGTTTTTTACATCACTTGTGTACCTCCCATTGACTGCCGCCAAATCCGGAAGTGAAGACCAGGCCTGAGTCACAAATTTATTATAGGACATCCCTTACAAAAATAGTATAAAAAGGAAGTGAACTAACAGCAGAGCTGGTTGAAAATATAGTTTTTCCTGGGGAAAATTTTTGACTTTTTTAAGGAACACACAAACAAACAACCCCCTTACACCAAAATCTTTGGCTAGAAAACCAAAAATTTCAATTCAGAAATGACATTGCGGTATCTCGTGGGAGCTGTAGTTTGGTTGCCTTATTCTCTTCTATGGGACAGTGTTCCTTACCAGATTAAATCTTCAATGAAGCACTTAAATAAAAGGCCTGATTTTCAAAAGTGCTAAGCACCCCCAAACTCCTAATAAAGAAAAAGGGAATTGTAAGTGCCTGCACTATTGAAAAACAGACCATTTTATTAGGTGCCCAAATATGAATTTTGGAGCCTTGTTTTATTAATGTATTTTTCAAAATCTTGGCTGGCGTCTCTCTCTTTCTACACACAAGGCCACGGGCACAACAGAGTATACCAGGAGAGATTTCCAAAGGCACAAACAGCAGGTAGGTGCTCAACTCCCATTGAATGTCAATGAAAGCTAGGCTTCCTTTGAAAATTTTCCCCACTTTTTTTCTAGTGTCATTATAATCCATGCAGTGCATTCAAAGACAAATGTAAAAGTACAGTACAAGTGCAGAAGTTCTAAGCAGAATCTGAAAAGTCATTTCTGTACCTACCTATTAATGCTATTTTGAGACCTTGAAACTACCTCATCCTGTGAACTCAATTTCATACTAGCTGCCATATGGACATTGTCCCTCTAGCAGCTCTGTTGAAATTTATTTGCCTTGAAACTCTTCTGGCAAATAAAACAGTGAATTACTGAAAAGAATCTTATAACAGAGGAAAAAATATGAAAAATATATCCTGAATGTGACTTCACAGTGCCAGCCTATTCTACTGGTTACTGGATAATGTATAGCAAGGAACAGTGCTTGATTTTGGTAGAGATTCACAACCACTTAGTGTGGCTGAGGGCACGGATGCAAAAAAGTTGGGATAATATTTAGTTTTGTGGGGGGCTTCCCAAGGCTGTTGAAGTAGCTACAGTAATGCTTTAAAATATAACCATTGTATTTTAAAGTAACATCTAAATTACTTTTAGTCTGAGAAATTTGTTATTTTAAAATATAAATCTGAGGAGCAAACCAATTAGTTTTTCAGACTGAAAAGTGATGGACTATTTTCTGTTACTCCTCTTGCCATTCCCACTTTGATCATAAGTGATAAGATCCAAGGCATCCATTCAACACAGATTCAATGTACATTGTGTAATTTTCGGGCACAAACAAAAATACTCTGTAAGTAAAGAACACATTTATCATTTCTTTCAGAAAAGAATCACTAATAGGTAACTAGTTTGCAGATCAAGCTATCCATTGTTTTTGGACCCATGTCATAATGGATGTTTCTACCTGGCTCTCAAATCAATTTAAGATTGCCTTGCAATTAGGTTTCATTTGTAGCTGCAGACCCAACAATTCAGCATGCCAGCTACTAAGGAAAACTGACTTGGAGGATCCTAAGATCATTGACAGTTTCCCTTTTTGGCTGGCTTTATGTACAAAGAGTTAGATTCAAAGGCAAACTAACTATATTCTGTGTTTATAGTTTCAGCAAGTGCAGAAGCTCTTTACACACAGAATTGGCTGAAAGGGAAACTGACTAGAATCACACCATTCTAGTCATTTTCCCTTTGCAACCAATTCACTGGAGCACTGTTTCAGTTACTGTCGCTGGCAGGACCAAATATAAGTGTAATCTTAAATTACTGTGATCTGCATTAATACGTCCAAGCAGCAGAGAATCTGAGAGGCACAAACCAAAAAAGGACGAGGGAGAAGAAGCATGGGGGCAGAAACAGTGGCAGTATAATAGTGGTGACTCACATAGTATTTTCCACTGAGTGATGATAAATGCAACAGTTTAAACTTACTAAGTAAAACATAAAATCATGACTTAAGGGCTATACTCTACCCCTGCACTTGGCTATATTTTATCCTGAACATGGGAGGTCCATGATAAACAGACCTAGTATATGGCCCCTTATTTTGAAGACTTGTCACAGTAGTAGTGACAATCTCCCCACACAGTCTCGTCAGTGTCTCAACCCTGTTCTGGAAGGATCACTTAAAGGGAAGAGCGGCCAATTTATTCTCAAAGCATATTTAGGTATCTTTGCTTCTCTTTTATTAAAGTATTGTAATTTAATTTAAGTGACAGAGGGATATCTCATCTGAATCTTCACTTCACTGAAAGATCTCTGACACCATTCAAGGTAGAAAAATACTAATGGGTTGATATATTCAGAAAGCCATTCAAATAAGTCCTCATTCAGAAAAGCATTTTAAGCACATGCTTAAATTCATCCCTATTCAGGAAAGCACTGAGGCATGGGCTTAAATCCCATTTTGACTTGAATGGGTTGAATGGGCTTAAAACACATGTTTAAGTGCTTCTCTGAACCAGGGCCAAGGGAATAAAAATGGGAAGCCACCAATTCTGAAAGTGATACACTAGGACTCTTCAATGAATTTTATAAACTCACAACATATTTTATTTTAATCAAAGGATGAGAAAATCACTGAAGAGCCCTAAGTTAGTTAATGTTCTACACTCCTATTTTTTGTAATACACAGTAAATATGCTATTGCAGATAAACTGTTTACTAAGAAACAAAAATCTGAAATAACCCACCCTTTGCCTGTGCGTGATAAGACACAACATATCTTGATTGCATGAGATAGAAATGTACTTTTATTACTGGTTTTTATGAGATATATGGCCATTACCTCATTATAGAATGAACAAGCACTAGGCCGTTCCCTCAGAAAAATAAATCTATTTTGAAATGGTATGGGTGATATAGCCCCTGCAAAATGATTTCATTTTTATTAACCACATATCAGAAATAACAAAAGAATTCTATAATCACAAATGCACAATGCCCACCTCCACAATCTTCTCAGTTATGGAGCATAGCAAATATGAACTTCTTAGTTGCGAATGCTGATTACTATTTTATTCTATTTTAATTTAGTTTACCAGGGAGAAAACCCTGAGACAAAGGTCTCTTTGACTAGAGAGCCCTGGCAAGACTAATCACAGATGTAGCAGAAAGTTACACATTATAGAAATATGCTGCTCACATAACTATATTCACATGCCAATTTAATTCGCGAAAAAGACCAAAATACCATGTTTTGCATTACAATGGAAGGAAAGCTGATCAAACTCCACAATAAACTTTTTAAAACAGAACACAGATGTGACAAGGTAGCTTTATCTTGAAGATGCAAAACATTTTATACTGATCAACCGTTTACAAACACTAATGGTGTATAGAAGACTCCATTCAAGAGTGAACTTAAGTATCTTGATGCCATGTTATTGCAAAGCTTAAAAAGCAAGCTACAGAAGTAAAGGATCCAGTAATAGACTAATGACATTCTGCCATGTTTCTATAGAGTTCACACACACACTGTCAAAAACATAACTGAGTACTGTATTTATGAAAGACTCTTTTTGTAAAATTATGATCGCAACAGAAAAAAATAATACAAGGAACCATTTTGCATTTGGACTGAAAAAATCATTAAGAACTGCATTAATTTTCTTTATCATGTATAATAAATTTTTAAAAAATTGGCAAAGCTCAGAGATATAACATCCCACTTATATGAGGTCGAGTTAATGACAGATGATAGATGTGCTGAAGTTTTACTCTGCCTTGTCAAGACTTTGAACATTGCTCAATTATTTTTTCCAAAGGGCTGGTGGTAAAACAAGTATTATTTCCTAGCTTTGCATAAATCACAAATTATTCTCCATGGTTCATTTCCATATTTTTGAAGGCATTAGTCTCCTTATTTTTAATTTTAATTTTCCCCCTCTAACTCTGTTTGTTACCTTTACATAGAAGCAAGCAGACCTTCAAGCTAAAGTTCTCTGTAAATTTCCATGTGTATGTGAAGCTCTGCAGCTCCAAAGGGTCCCTCAGCTCTCCTAGCAACTCCTGAAACAAAGTCTTTGGAAGTCAGAAGTATACCTGGGCCTTCTGTCTCACCATACAGAGTCCCAGAAGCCCATTGGCTCATAATGCTCTGCAGAGCTCAAAAGGTGCTGGTTCCTCCAAGTACTTCTCCTTTGTAGAGCTGCAGCTCTTTCATTCATTCCCATTAATCCTATGTTTCTCTTTGCCCCTAAACAGACTTCAAATCAGGGGCACAGTGGACCACACAAACATTAATAAAGCACAAAACGCTATGTCAAATGATAAAGCAGGCAATTTTTGTACATGTATTTTTTAGTTTTTTAAATAGCCTTTGCCATAGATTTTAAATGGATTTTAGCACTACAAAAGTTTACATTTTTTTTTAAGATAGAGGACCCTGTGTACAGATTTTAAAAGTTTAATTTGTAAGCATCCATAACTTATACTTGTTTTGGCAACTGCCTTCCAGTTATCCAGTGAAAGTACTTTTGTACCCTGAAAGTAATAATATACTCACTTCTCCTTTGCAAAATTATAACGGCTCAGTGTGGTCATCTAGCCATTAAGTGTGATACTCTGGCACATTTATTGACAGGCAGCACTTTGATTCTTAACTGGGTTTCATTCTATGAGTCCCATTTACCAGATTTATCATTCTATTTTAGATAGCTTTTCTTTCTTATCAGAGGACACAATGTATCTTAACACATGGCTCTAACTTCACAAATCTTTGAATTTATAGTTTTCAATTAATTTAAAGAAATATCCCCTTTAAATTTAGTTTTTTAAAAGAGTTTAAACAAGGGATACTAACATACACTCAATTTCCTCCCCAGTATTAGGCTGTGGAAGACTGTCACTAGCAGTTTGTACAGAGAAATAACTGATTTAGTCCGTGTTGTCCAGATGCTCATGATTTGTACTGGAGAAGGTGGGCCTCCTTGTAGGCGTATCTAGCCCCAATCTAGGCTGTCAGTAAATAGTTTTGTAGTGTCATAGATAGGGCACTACCAATTTCACAGCTGTGAAAAATGGACCATGAAATGGGCTCTTCCCTGTGAAATTTGATCTCGCCCATGCTGCTGGGAATACTCAGCCAGGGGCCCCTAGTTGCTAGTCCTGGCTGGGCTTAGGCGCTTCCAGCAGCACGGGCAAGATCAGACCCACTTTCGGTACCTCCCTCTGCAGCAGGAAGTTCCAGGGCTTCCAGGCAGCAGTCCCTGAGGTTCCTGAAGCAGGAGGAGGCTTCAAATCTCCCCCATGCTTCTGGAAGAACTCCAGCTAGAGGCCCCTAACTACTAGTCCCACCTGGGCTTCAAAGTTGAGCTCTGAAGGCAGCACAGAGGTGAAAGTGGCAATCCTGTCACCCCCCTACAACAGATTTGCCCCTCCCCCAAGCCTATTTTGGGTCAGGAACTCCACTGGTACACCACCCAAAATATCTGAAATTGTGAAACTGACCGATTTTCAAATCCTTTTACTATGAAATTGACTAGAATAGCCTGTGAATTTGGTAGGGCCTTAGTCACAGACTTGAGAGATGTCGCCTGTTTCATCTATCTATTCACTCAGCAAGCTGCAGGGGGTAAAAGTTCTCCACAGACACCTATGCCATAGTAACGGGCTTCAATGAGACAGGCTGTACTGCTACTGAGGTCCTGCTTGGTGGAAGTGATACGCCAGTTAACAGGGACAGGAAAAGAATCAAATAGTGGATGGGCATTGGGATTTGAGGCCTTTATATCAGAAAATTACAATGCTTCCTGAAAAGCAGTGTCACTTTGAGATGCTCACACTAATGAAGTAAACCAACCTCTCTCTGGAGTTTACCTCTGACCACAATCTTGAACTGACAGCAGGTGGTGGGATGCACAAGTAGGCCATCATCCAATAAGGCAGCAGCATGTCCCATCACTACCCTGCCAGAAGCACTTTGTATATATACTGTAGCTGTTCTCCAAATTGCGGCCTAAAGTGGACCCCAGAGCAAATATTAACTACCATGAAATAATATGTAGGCCATACATTTAAGTAAATATACAATCCAGCCCCCTCCCTACTCGTCTACTCTTGTATCATAGATCCATTCCTGCTCCTTTTATTCCTACAATGATGAACGCTTCTATTCCTTCTTAATCCCACAAGCATCTTTAGGCTTTCTTTCATATCACCCATTGTGCATGTAACACTGTTCTTTGACTACTCATAAAAACACGACCCTCTCTTCAAGATCAACTTCAGCCACAATGATTACAATAAATTAAGAACTGATAATGGTTAGGATGAAGACTTGTGATATTAAGGTGTTTCTATCCTAGCATATAAACATAAATACATAAAACTTTAGCTGCATGTATGTCTTATGTCAGTGCATGCTCTTATCTTACCCCATCTCCCTCTTTGCCCCTTCTTAATGTTTGTTATACCCTCTATTAGACTTACTCCTAAATAGATTGTGAGCTCACTGCTGTAGGAACTGTCCCCTCTTCTGTGGGTAGTTAAACAGGGACCTCGTCCTGACTAAGGCCCTTAGATGCTGCTGTAATACAAATAATAATAAAAATATAATTCTAGAAAATTGGCCAGGCAAACAAAGGCTGAGGAAGGAATGTACCACAGGCTGCATCTGAGAGGAGCAACTTCTTACGATCATCATCAGGCGCATCAGCGGAGGGGAAAAAGGCTCCAGACATGAACAGAAAGTAGACCTACTTACAGGGAAGTGCTACTGAAAACTTCTGACCACTCTAATCTCAGAGAACAGTCCCTGATCTCATTTAAAGGGCTAAGATGATAAACGAAGAGAGAAAAATAATACATTAAGCCCTGATTGACAAACCTCGTTCCATTAAGTCATTTTCAAACAGAAATAAGGAGAATTCTGGATAAGTAAATTACAAATGAATACTCTCTCTCAGAAAAGGAGGACAGTCAGTAATCTAATATGCAAACCATAAACCATCCCATAGTTTGCAACTTTACAGGAAAATTCTTTGTTTCTCTGAAAGGATGAAGTGGCAATAGTAAATTTCACCTAAAAAATGCAACCACTGACTGTAATGTTTGTGGTTATTCAGAAAAAGAGCAATCCCCAAATTATAACGTCTGTGGTTATAAACTATTACAAAGTGCTTCTAAGGTCAAACATGGTTAAAGCCTATATGCAGTGGAGTACTGCTTTTCCAGGACTTTGCCAGTATAGCAAAAATCAACTTTTCTAATGATAGGCATCTCTTCTGACTCAGTATCAGCACTTTTCTTTCTTACACAGACACCATTCAGAGAACGTTAGATTAATGCAATATGCCCATCAATGCATTTATGGACTCAAAAGACTCAATTATTAATCATTTACAATGTTAGGTTTCTGGAAGAAAGTTAAACTTAATATTATTTTTCAAATGTGTGCTATTTCTTTCCCACCTTTTTCTTCATATTATCTTATTGATATTCCAAACTTTCTGTGCCATAAACTTCTAGTCCAATGTAACACCACCTCACATCCACAACCCTCCACACAAACCCAATGTTACAAGTTTATTTATTATGTACATAACTAAATGTCAAATTAATCACTTAAAGTAATCTAAGAATCACTCACCCACAACTACATTTTATATGACAACTTACATCAAATTTTTAAACCTGGTTGCCCCAAGTTTGGCATCTAAAATTGTATTTAGGTACCTGAGTAGGGATAGTTCCTTATTTTGGTATCTATTAATCAGGGTATTAGGGACCCAAATACAGATTTAGGTGCCTAACTTTGGGCAATGAAGTTTGGAAGTATGACTATGCCACTAATACATATTTTTAATTATTTACTTATCAGCATTTCTATGGTGCTCGTCGTCATCTTCTCTGAGCACCTAAAATAAATGAATAATTTAGGACTGAATTCTTAGATTCCAAAACCAAAAAAGGACCATTGTGAACATCTAGTCTGACTTCTGTATAATACAGGCCACAGAATTTTTTCAAAATAATTCCTACAGCATCACTTTTTAAAAGAACATCAAACTTTGATTAAAAAATTGCCAATGAAGGAGACTCCACCACAATTCTTGATAAATTGTTCCAATGATTAATTACCATCACTTCAAAATTTACACCTTATTTCCAGTCTGAATCTCTCTAGGTTCAATTTTCAGCCACTGAATCATGTTATACCTTTCTCTACTAGACTGAGAATCCCATTATCAAATATTTATTCCACATTTAGGTACTTATAGACTGTAATTAAGTCACCCTTATCCCTCTCTTTGTTAAGCTAAATAGATTGGGCTTCTTGAGTATAACCCTATAAGGCAGGTTTTCTAATCTTTTGATCATTCTTTTAGCTCTTCTTTAATCCATCTCTAATTTATCAGATCTTTTTTGTACTGTGGGCCCCAGAACTGGACACGGCATTCCAGAAGGGGTTGCGCCAGTGTCAAATACAGTGCTAAAATGACCTCTCTGATCCTACTCGATAGTCCTGTTTCTGAATCTAATGATGACATTAGCCCTTTTGGCCACAGAGTCATATAGGGAGCTCATGTTCAACTGACCATCTACCACCACCCCCATATCTTTTTCAGAGTCACTACTTCCCAGGATAAAGTCCTCCATTTTGTAAGTATAGCCTGCATTCTTTGCTCCTAAATGTATACATTTACATTTAGCCATATTAAAATGAATATTGTTTGCTTGCACCCAGCTTATCCAGTGACTCAGATTCCGCTGTATCAGTGATCTGTTCACTTCATTATTTACCATTCCCCCAACTTGTGCATCATTTGCAAACTTATCAGTGATGGTTTTCTGTTCTCTTCCAGGTCAATGATAAAAATATTAAATAGAATAGGATCAAGACCAGATCCAAGCAAAGCCAGACTAGAAATTCACCCACTTGATGATGATTCCCCATTTACAGTTCCATTTTGAGACCTATCAATTAGAAAGTTTTTAATACATTTAATGTGTGCCATGGTAATTTTATATCATTTTGGTTTTTAAATCAAAATATTATGTGGTACCAAGACAAACACCTTACAGAATTAGAAGTATATTACTTCAATGCTATTATCCTTATCAACCAAACTTGTAATCTCATCTAAAAAAGATATCCAGTTTGTTTTACAGGACCTCTTTTCCATAAAGCCCTGCTGATCAATATTAATTATATTACCCTCCTTTAATTCTTTATTAATCAAGTACCATGTCAGTTGCTCCATTATCTTGACTGGGACAGATGTCAGACTGACAGGTCTATAATTATGCTGGTCATCCCAATTATTCATTCTAAATATCGGCACATTAGCTTTCTTCCAGTCTGTCTTTTGGGCCTTCCTCAGTATTTCAAACCGTATTTAAAATCAATATCAACAGTCCAGCGAGTTCATCAATAAGCTCTCTGAAAACTCCTGGATGCAAGTTTGCCTGGACGTACTGATTTAAAAATGTCTAACTTTAGTAGCTGCTGAGAAGAGTTACAAAGAGATCTCATAAAACTGAATGGGATGGCAAAATGGCAGATAAAAGTCAATGTTGATAAATGCAAAGTAATGTTCATTGGAAAACATAATTCCAATGATCCAGATAAAATTATGGGGTCTAAATTAGCTATTACCATTCAAGAAAAAGATAGTGGAGTCATTGTAGATAGTTCTCTAAAAACTTCCACTGAATGTGCAGCAGCAGTCATAAAAAGCTAACAATGTTAGGAATCATTAGGAAAGGGATAGATAATAAGACAAAAAATATGATATTGCCTCTATATAAATCCATGGTGTGACACTGGCTGGATTGCCAGGGGCATTTATTATATTATTTAACATCAATATGTCAAAATCTTAATAATTAACGTGAGACATGCCATGTCGGGTATCATTAAAAAGGCTATAATGTGCTAAGTAAGATGATAATGTTTATGTTCATGCGTTATGTGTGTAATGGAAGTTATTGGTATGTTTGTATCTGTATTTCAACTTGTACTATATTTCTGGGCGACACCCCACAGATGATGGCTGCAGCTCTACCCGGCTTAATGGCTCATTAAGGAAACTCACAGGTACAATGGGCCCAGGGGCAGAAACCAGGGATATACCTGATGAGTCACCAGGACTTACTCATGTGACCATGGACTCCATCTTATTCCTGTAAATTTCCACAAGCAGCATGGCAAAGGCAAAAAGACATAAAAGGCAGCTGCACCACATCCATTTTGTCTTCAGTCAGTCTCCAGCTACCTCTGGATCAACTCATCTACAACTGAACTGAACTTAAGCTGTGAAACAAAGCACTGAGACCCATTCAGGTACTGAATGTACACCATAGAGGCCATACAAGCCTGAAAACTCCACAATTCTACTAGAAACCTGATATATATGGACTTTCAAATCATTTGTATGTATCTGATTGCTTTAATTATTTAACACTTCTCTTATAGTTTCTTTCTTTCTTTTTATAACAAACCTTTAGTTTTAGTTACTAAAGGATTGACAGACAGCGTGGTATTTTGGGTAAGATCCAAACTTCTACTGATCTGGTAATGTGGCTGACCCTTTGAGGGTCATTTAGCATTTTAAATAACTTATCTCTTTACTGGACCTACTGGCTGATTGGGAGCCAGGGACTGAAATGCAGTAAAGGGGGCTGTGTATATTTTTATTTTAGCTTCTTGATAATCGGCGTGGGGAATCAAAAGCATTGTTTGTGGCTGCTTGGGAAGTCTGACTTCAGTGTCACATACCAGTGCTGGGAGAATCTGTTCTCCTTTTGCAGCTTGCCCTGACCTTGGCATTTTGAGGTGGCTACCCTGGGCATGGACTGGTTACATATAGTATGCCCACATCTTGAATACTTCATACAGATCTGGTTGTCCCATCTCAAAAAAGATACATTGGAATTGGAAAAGTTACAAAAAAGAGCAACAAAAATGATTAAGGGTATGGAACATCTTCCATATGGACACAGATTAATAATACTGAAACTTTTTAGCTTGGAAAAGAGATGACTAAGGGGGAATATAATAGAGGTCTATAAAATCATGGCTGGTGTGGAGAAACTAAATAAGGAAGTGTTATTTACTCCATTTCAGAACACAAGAGCTAGGGGTCACCAAATGAAATTAATGGACAGTAGGTTTAAAACAAACAAAAGGAAGCAGTTCTTCACACAATGCACCTTCAACCTGTGGAACTCTTTGCCAGAGGACATTGTGAAGGCCAAGGCTATAACTGGGCTCAAAAAGAAGAAAAGGTTACTCAGCTGCTGTAGTAACTGGTGTTCTTTGAGATGTGTGTCCCTGTGGGTGCTCCAATTTAGATGTCGTTATGTCCCACATCCTTGATCGGAGATCTTCTCAGCAGTACTCGCTCGGGCTACACACACACGCCTCTCATCTCGCAGTGCCATTGGCACGTCTTCTATTGTGAGTGCACGGCCTAACCCCCCTCAGTTCCTTCTCCACTACAGAGTCCATAATTAGAACTCTGAAGTAGAGGAGAGGAGGGAGGGTAGTGGAGCACCTACAGGGACAGTACATCTCGAAGAACACCGGTTACTGCACTAGGTGAGTAACCTTTTCTTTTTCTGCAAGTGATGTCCCTCTGGGTGCTCTGTTTTAGATGACTGTAGAGCAGTGCCCTGTATAGAAGAAGGGACTACAGAATTAATTTTTTTGTACGGATGACAGTACCATTAGTCCTAGTGAGGCATCCCTGGCTGATGCCTGATCAATAGCATAATGTTTAATAAAGGTATGAGCTGATGCCCGTGTTGCAGCCTTGAATATGTCCGCTAAAGGAACATCATTCCAGAAGGCTATAGAAGTGGATATTGCTCTTGTGGAATCAGTTCTGGTCCATGAGAGAACCTTTTTTTTCATCGCCTAAGTGAACACATGTCGAAATCCACTTAGTCTGTGGCTGGAGATGGTCTGGTCTTTCTAGTGCTCCACTAGTGACACAAACAATCTGTCTGATTTTCAAAATGGTTTAGTTCTCTCTAGGTAGAAAGCTATGGCTATTCTGATGTCCAGAGTGTATAGTGCTGCCTCCTGTGGATTGGTATGCAGTTCTGGATAAAAGGTAGGTAGATGGATGGGCTGGTTAATATGGAAATCTGACACTACCTTTGGTGGGAATTTAGAGTGTGGCCTAAGGGTGATTTTATCTTTGTGAAATATCATGTGGTGGGGGATAAACCATGAGCCCGCTAATCTCTCCTACTTGTTGGGCAGATGTAATAGCAACCATAAATGAAACCTTCATGGACATGTGGAGGAAGGAACATGTTGCTACAGACTCAAATGGTGGTCTAGTAATGGCTCTGAGTACTAAACTTAGAACCCACGATGGTGTGGGGGCATGAACGACTGGAAATACTCTGCTTAAAATCTTTTTACTATTGGGTGAGAGAACATTGTATAGTTTATTTTGTTGTAGAATACTGTGATCGCCGATAGATGTACTCTTACGGAGCTAACTGATAACCCTAATTTCTTTAGTTCCATTATATATTTGAGAATCCTTGGAATAGAAGATGTGTCAATTCGTTGCTCTTCACACCGTTATTGGAATCTACGCCATTTCTGCAGGTAAGTCTTCCTTGTTGTTAACTCTCTGCTGTTTATTAATATCTGTCACACCTGTTCAGAGCATTGCAACTCTTTGAGACAGAACCAAAGCCATGGTTATTAGCCATGCTGAGAGGTGAAGTTCTCATATTTCTGGGTGATAAATTTGACCCGTATCCTGACAGAGGAGATCGTATCTCAGGGGAAGTGTGATTGGTTTTGTGTATTGACATGCTCAGGAGATCTGAGAACCATGTTTGTCTTGGCCAGGCTGGTGCTATCATTATCATGGTTGCCTTGTTGGCCTTGATTTTATGCATGGTCTTATGTATCATTGGTATGGGTGGAAAAGCATATAGTAGTCCCTCACCCCAGTTGAGTATGAAGGCATCTCCCATTGATCCTGGTCCCAGTCCCGCTCTCGAGCAAAAAGGTGGCACTTGCGATTCTGTTCCGTGGCAAAGAGATCTAGTGCTGGATATCCCCATTGGTGGAAAATTTCTTTGATGACTTCGTTGTTCAATTCCCACTCATGATTTCATGCGAAATGTCTGCTTAGATTGTCTGAGATGACGTTTTGTTTGCTGGGCAGGTATGCCACCAATATGTCAATACTGTGTTTTATACACCAATTTCATAGTCCCACTGATTCGCAGCACAGGGAGTGGGATCTTGCTCTCCTGTGGCAGTTTATGTAGAACATGCATGCTATATTGTCCATTATTATTTTTATTGATTTGTTCTTTATGTGCGGTAGAAAGTGTCAGCAAGCAATGCGCACTGCCCGAAGTTCTAATATGTTTATTTGAAGGCAAGTTTTTGATTCTGACCATCAGCCCTGAATTCTGTATTCCTGTATGTGAGCTCCCCCATCCTAGGAGTGACACATCGGTGGTGATCATAATTAATAGTGGCATCTGGGAAAATTGACTTCCTGTCATCATATTGCTTTCCTGAGTCCACAATATCAGAGAGTCTTTTACCAGATTTGGTACTGTTAATACACTGTTTTTGTCAGGCTGTGTTCATTTGGTCTGTATACTGAAGCGAGCAACCCTTGGAGACATTGCATGTGTAGACGTGCATGATGCACTACCAATGTTGTAGCTGCCATGTGACCCAAAAGCTGTAGGGTTACACGCGCTGTTACGGTCTGGTTGTTCCTTAATAATTAAATCAGGTCCATAATAGTTATGAACCTTTGCACTGATGCCTTGGCTATTGTTGAGTCCAATGCTGCTCCTATAAATTCCAGGTGTTGTGCTGGATTTAAAGTGGAATTTTCGATGTTTACCCTTAGTCCAAGTTTTTAAAATATTTTTATGGCTTGATCAGTAGCTTGTTTAGCTAGGTTTTGGGTAGATGCCTTTATCAGACAATCGTCCAATCATAGGAAGATGGTAACTCCCTGTCTCCTTAAATGTGTCGCTATCACTGTGATCACTTCGGAGAACACACTTGGTGCTATGGAGACGACAGATGTTAGAACTTTGTATTGGTAGTTGTTGCCGGAAGTCATAAATCTTAGGAAATGCCTGTGCACTGGGTGGATGAGTAATACGAAAATATGTGTCTTGTAGATTGAGGGCTGAGAACCAGTCCCCTCTTTGCAGTGCCAGTATTATAGTCAATACAATGACCATTCTGAATTTTTGTCAACTCACAAATTTGTTTAATGCCCTGAGGTCTAATATGGGTCTCCATCCCCCACTCTTTTTTGTACTACAAAATAGTTGGAATAGAATCCTTTCCCTACGTGCTGAGGTGGTATATGTTTTATTTCCCCTGTTTGTACAAGATGTTCTATTTCTTGTAGCAATACTTGCACGTGAGATGGGTCCCTGAAAAGGGACAGGGAAGAGTAGTGGGTGAGGGGGATGGAGATGAATGGGATGGTGTACCCTGAGTTGATTATTTCCAAAATCCATTTGTCTGTTGTTATTGCTGACCATTTGGGATGGAACTGTCTTAGGCAGAATTTGAAACTTTTCTTTAGTGACCCTGGCACTGTATGTTGTTGGGGTTTCTCAGACTCTCAAACAACTTCTTAAAACTGTTGCTTTGATGGTGTAGGTTGAGAAGTGGTAGATGACTATTGTGGCTATCTGTGTTGGTGTGATCTTTGTCTTCTCCTTTGAGGTTCATACTGTTTATACTGGGGTTGGAAGGGATATCTGCAAATGTAGGGCTGAAATCTGTATTGTTTTCTTTTTGTTCCAGGTCTATATATGCCCTGTGTTCTGAGGGTTGCCCTGGAATCTTTCATTGAGTGCAGAACTTCATCCATCTTCTCAGAAAAAAACTGTGTTTTGTCAAAGGGCAGGTCTTCCGTTTTTGTCTGCAGCTCCCTCGGAAGACTTATGGAATGAAGCCAGGAAGACCTATGCATGATGATGGCTGTGGCTGTTGTCCTAGCCGCGGTATCTGCCACATCTAAAGAAGACTTGCTGCAAGTTGTTTAATCGGTTTTTTAAATCTCTCAGTGTCTGGGATGTCATTGGTAAATTGTGACAACTTCTCATAAATGTTGTGATCATAATTAGATAGGAGTGCTGTATAATTAGAGACCCTCATTAACAAAGTAGAGGATGAGTAGACTTTCCTGTCTAATAAATCAAGACATTTCCAGTCCTTGTTGTGTGGTGTGGCTTTATAGTTTGTCTGCTTTACTCTCTAATTAGCAGCGTCTACCACAAGTGAGTTCGGAGGTAGGTGAGTGAATAAAAATTCCATCACCTTGGCTGGAATGTAACATTTTCTATCATTCCTCTTGTTGGTAGGAGGAATGGTTGCTGGTGTCATCCATATATTATAAGCAGGTTCCATTAAAGCCTCGTTCATTGGGATTGCAATTTTGGATGGTGTTGCAGCATGCAATATTTTCAGGAACTTTTATTTCCTGTAGAGGGATCTCTAGATCTTGAGCTCCCCTCTTAAAAAGATCGTTGAACTGTTTGGGAACATCAACAATGGTAGGTGTGGGGGAATCACAGCTTCATCTGTGGAAGATGATGATTTGTTTGTGGGAGATGTATACTGATCCACAGAGAAGCTCTCTATCTGAGGTTCCTTCCCCACTTCAGCCACTGTATTTGAAGTTGATGGTCTCTAAGATTTTGTGGTGCTGATATGGGAGCTAGTAACTCTCTCATTTGCTCTTGAATGCGAGGACCAGGCATCCCAGCTATGCCATTGCCTGTGATATGGCATAGGAAGCACAAACCATGGTGGACCATAGCAGGGATATGGCTTCTGTCCCCTATGGTAGGCATAATCAGGAGGTGCTAGTGACGGTCTGGTAGCGGAGGAGTTTTCAGGCAAGAATTGAGCTTCCTCTGCATCACTATCTTCGGCACTGAGGGAGCATATCGGTGAAAACGCCTTGTTCATGTGCAAAATGTATTGGAATCTCAGGGGTGCCTTCTGATCTTGGTGATGAAGACTGCACAGATTGTATGTGATGTTATTTGCAGCACCTTTTGCCTGAAGGTGCCAGGCTTGGTGTCATGGTTCCCATCAGTTCCGTGATGGTAACTGGTGCCAAAGACGGAACCGTATCAGAGGTAGGTATGACAAGCAATGAGTGGCTAACAGTTGATGCCACTGTCGGTGCCTTCCAGGTCAGCAGTGATGTGGTTGGTACCTTACTGGTTATCAGTGCCGCAGTCAGCATATTCTCTATTGCTGGTGCTGGGATTGATGTCAGCATGGGTGCTAATGTTTCTCACAGCACCATACTTTTCTTCGGCTCCGCTGAGTCTGGCAGTGCCGAAGTCGTCGTCGACCATTGGTTAGGCAGTTTCTGCACCGTGTTTTTATGTGGTGCCATACTGGAGGAGGACAGTTTATGTAAGTTGCTTAACTCCTCACCAGGACATTTTTGGTGCTTAGGTGGCACTGACCGAGTTGTACCTAAGAATCCTTTTGCCTCTTTGGTATTTTGTGTGTGTGTGTGTGGAGGGGGAGGGGCGGGGACACGGGACGGGGACGACACAGCCTCTTAGATGAACAGGTTTTTTTTTGCTGAAGAACTAGAAATAGGGGAAGAGGCTCTTTTCTTTGGTGTTCTTTCTGCTTCAGGCTTGTCCGGTCCTGGGTCAGAGGAGGGTCTGAGGGATTTTTCCACTAGAATTAGCTTCAACCTCAGGTCTCTGTCCCTCCTGGTCCTTGCTTTGAGATGTCTGCAGTGTGCACACTTCTGTAGTACATGGTTTTCACATATACACAGAGTGAGTGTCCATCCGGCCCTGGCATAGCCCCTCTACAAGAGGTATACCTCTTGAAACCAGAGGAACATAGCATATCTTATTTCTACAAGCTCCGCTACTCTGAAAAAAGAAAAAAATAATTTAGATTTTGTCGTACAATTCCTAAAACATAGTTACTTACCAGTAACTGTTGTTCTTCGAGATGTGTTGCTCATATCCATTCCACTTAGGTGTGTGCGTGCCCTCGTGCACGGTCTCCGGAGAACTTTTCCCCTAGCAGCCCCCTGTAGGGGCCGGCTCCAGCACCCCCTGGAGTGCCGCCCTCATGCGGCGGTACATAGGGCGCTGCCGGCCCCTCCCCTCCTCAGTTCCTTCTTTCCGCCCGTGACGGCCGGTTGAGAACAACCCCTGCTCTTCACAGGTTTTTCTTTCCTGTAAAAGTGAGTAGTTAGATAGCAGTTCACCCTGAACTGAGTTAGTTTATAGTTAGTTAAGGTCTTAGTTACATAGGAGAGCCTTCTGGCTCTAGGCGATCCGGCTATGCCGGGCTCACCCGGGTTTAAACCATGTGCTGACTGCGGAAAGGTTTTTTCCGTCAGCGACCCCCATGACCGTTGCTTAAGGTGCTTGGGGGAACAGCACCGTAGATATAAGTCCTTCGAGCCAATGAGGCTGAAGGCTTTTCTGCTGGAGTCCGCGTTAAGCTGCGGGAAGACATGTCCCGGCCACCTGGATTTAGGACACACCCCTCCCCCCCCATCAGGAGCATGGGGGGAGGGGAAGAGGCACCGTCGAGCCGTTCCCTGCCGGTGCCAGGCTGACTCGGCACTGAGCAGCACCCCTGGTGCCGAAGAGGATAAGCAGCGCGTGGGCACGGGCAGGGTCGAGGGCGGGGCTGCACCAGCCACGGCCCGTCGAGCCCTCTCCGGAGCCTGCATCCCCGTGCAGAGTGCCAATCCCGACTCCTGGAGTGGGAGAGTGCCTCTGCCAACGCTGTCGGCACCGGAGGCTTGTGGCAGCAGAGCCTTGTCGGCCTGCTTACGCCCCCTCCGCCCTCCCCCATCCACCGAGGGAGAAGGGTCTGGTGCCCCGGGGCAAGCCCACGTTGGGTCCCCCCGAAGAGCGGTGGAGACCCCCGGTACGGGGAAGCAATCTCCCGCTAGATGGCAACGGGGGTGAGCAGGACGCTCCCCCAGGACGGACCCAGCACCGAGTGGTTGCACAGCAGAACCTCGGTTGCCGTGGAGCACCCGGAGCTGAGGGAAAGTCCTCGGCACCGAAGGGCCGGCACTGGCAGGACCCGGTGCTGTGCCCCCCCCTTCCTCTCCCGGCACCGAGGTGCCTGCTCCAAAAACTGCTGCCTGCAACAAAATGAAAGGAAGCATGGGTGGACTTCCATGGTTCACAGTGTGAAATTCACACCAAATGTCAGATCTGTGGGAGTGGGTGGACTTGGATGCAATAGATACTGATTTCCCAATAAATTTGGGAACTGTGCTGTCAATGAATGAACTCCCAAGATTGGGGGGGGGGGGCCTGCAGAAGCAATTCTTGATGGAGAACAATCTGCTAGAGCAGTTATATTTGGCTATAGAATAGAAAAGAATAACAGCATACATTTTCTGCTCCCTCATATTAGCTTCCTTAATCTTCTATAAGGACCTACTGATCCAGAGCAACAGAGAAAATGGGAAGAGATGGGTGAAATAGAGCTATTTAGAATCTAGGGATCAGAAACGCCCATTATGTTTGTAATACACAAGACTGGAAATTTGATTAGAAAATCCATAATAATTTTGAGACAAACTTTTAATTTATTGGGTTTTCAACTTCATCATATGTAGGGCAATGAGGGAAAAAAATATGACAAAGCTAATATTACCATTTAGTCAAGACATTTACAGAAGATTTAAATAACAAAAAGGGGAAAAAATAAGTCAGCTCCTTAAGTCCATGTTCAGATCTTTTTGCTTTACACTATATACCCTTCTTTCTTTTTTTGGGGGGGGGGGGGGGGGGGGGGGGGGGGGTGTTCTTTCCAGAGATTCAGTCCAAAGTTGATTCAGCTTTGCCAAGTCCACTGAAAGAAGCGCTCCCTCAAGCACAAGTATAAATACCAATTAAAAAAAAACACATTTAGCAGCAGGAGGCAGTTACTCATTTTTCAGGACTAAGTACTGTATGTCCTAGCCATTTAGTTTTACCTTCTGAGCAACAATATCACACTGGTATTCATAAACTGATGAAATACTTTAAAGCACAGGGAGTACCATCTTAAGAATTTCTAATTAATCAAGTTGTTTCAACCATTAAGACATTTACTGGTTTGCCAATAAAATTATATGGGACTTTCCAAAATAATAAATTATAAATCATAGTTTTGCAAGGAGCTAGACTACACGAACCCTCAGAAATCTGAACATACTTAGTTGTCTCGATTGCTCAGAGACTAATTGGGGAGAGACTACAGAGAAGTTCACATTTTTCCATAAGTTTTTTAGCTAAACCTATCTTCCAAAAATATATTTTTTGTGTATGTTAGTATAGCTCACTTTTGGCTTGGCTGAGTCAAGCACTGCAGCCTCAATTTTCCTGAAATACTTTCCCAGTGCTATGATCTTGGTCCTTTTGCTCATATCCAAGAGGAAGCAGATTTTATGTTGGTTCTTTTAATAAATGGGAGGTTTTTTTAGTTATTTGCAGACACCAAAACTCTCTTCTAGTCCCTAAATTACCTGCTGTGAGGAATATGGTTGTAACAGATTTAGGTTCTTTCACTTAATATTCATTGCAAACTACTGTGAATTATCCACAATACAGTATTTCAAATTTGACCTTAAAATTTCAGAAAATGATAGGAGATTCTTTGCCTTCAGCTTTGGGGGAGGGTTCCTAAAATAAAGCTATGACAAAGACCTGACTTTCCAGGGCTTCAACTGCAATTTTATTTCTATTAATTTCTCTACCATTATCTTTTTTTGCTGTTATAAGTTTTGTTCAATTGTTTCATCAATTTCTCTTGTGTTTTTCAAGTCTTAGTATCGGAGGTTTCTACTTCCAGCTTGCTTATGTAATTAGGTTTGCAAATTTGTAAATTTATAGCACTACTCTGCTTATATTACCAACTATGCTGTTAAAAGATGCCATGACCTCCTTACTTTATTCAAAATATTTTGGATAGCCTCATCCTATGTCCCCATAGTTTTTTTTCTGGCCTTCAAAAGGTTCAAAGAGGAGGTTGCAGGTAGACCTGATAGACACAGAGGGACACTCGCCATTATCTTCTTGGCTTGGGGGAACAACACCCTCCCCACATCTTCATTGTACCACTGAATTGTGTGCTGAGAGCTCTCCCTCCATGTCAATCAATTTTAACTACCATCAGCTCCAGGCAGAACATAGCATCCCCATTGCTTTTGAATTAAAAAATATAATTTTGAAAAAATTGCAGTGGGAGAGTTTTCCTGTTCCGTTAGGCATTCTTCTCTACATTGACACCTACTAAAGATTTATTAAACCCTGTTTGCATGGAAGTTGACATTGTAAAATGCATATAGGTTACCAAAAATAGAACAAAAATACTGGCATTACATACATCTAGCCTACTGAGCATACGACTTCCTCACCCATAATTACTTTTCAATGTGTGGTAATAGACCATGAGGCTAGTGTGCAAACACTGCAGTATGTCTCTACTTACTATGTCTCAAGACTCTACTTATTTTAGGAAGTAGAGCATCTTCTCCACATTTTACATTCCAAAAATAAAAAAGATACAGAGAGACCCTCTCCTGAATAAAAGAGGTCTCTTTTATAAATCTGACTGTCCACCTGGATAGCACATGTGTGAAAACTGAAAATCTCAGGATACTCTACTAAAAAGAAACAAACTATCTCTTGGACTTACTAATAACTCACATCCTCTTCAGATACTGCACTAGAAAAAGCCTGACACATTCCCTTGGCGATGTAATATCTCTCATTTATCCCTGTCAGAATTCTGAGGCCTCGAGGAACAATACTGCCAGTTTAATATAAAAATCTCAGTTGCCCAAATGAATACCAGATACCTCAAGCCACTGAAACAGTCAATATGTTCACAAAAATGACGTGAGTATTAATGATGCTTTAATGATTCCCCTCCACCACCCAAAAAGAAAGATCCTTTAATTAACTTGAAAACAGGTTAAATTGTAATAGTTGACTTCACTGTGAAGAACTTTTACGTTAATTTACTATTTTTTATTTGTACGCTAAGTGATGCTGGTCACCACCAACCAGCTTCCAAGACTGCTGTCAGAGCTACTAGCTGACAAGAATACATAAATAAAAGAAACCATACAAAATCTATTTTCGACTACAGACTCTACACCTCTCTCCAGGTATGAAACATAGAGAATAAACAATTTAATATGATAAAGTTGTGTCAAATAAATTTGCTTTTATTCAGTGGGTGTTCAATTTGCATAACATTATTTTAATCCCCTCCCCACAACTTATTTTATGAATCTACAATAAGCTTACTTTATTAACAGGATTATTTGATAGGGTTGCCTGCGATAGCCTGGGACTGGGCTTGATGACTTATGAGGTCCCTGCCAGTCCTATGTCCCTTTCTGCCATTACCATTCAATACATATACACTTTTGTTTTCTACTTAGAAATTAAAGTGAGAATTCATATTAGATGATTGAGTATAAGAACCATACTAATGGTCCATCTAGACCAGTATTCTGTCTTCCAACTGTGGCTAGTGGTCAGATGTTTCAGAGAGAACAAACAGAACAGGAAAATTATTGAATGACCTCATCTTCTGGAAATCAGAGGTTTATGGACACCCAGAGCTTGAGGCTGCATTAAGTACTTTATTATTTCTATATGAAAACTGCAGTGTAGTTTTAGCCAAATTCATTCGAGCATACGAGACAGATAAGGTAGGTGAGGTAATATCTTTTATTAGACCTACTTCTGGTGGTGGAAGGGACAAGCTTTCGAACTACATTAAGCTCTTCTTCAGGTGAAAATTAACAGTTTTAATAAATTCAATAACTAAGTGACTTTACTTTTAGGTTTTCTATGACTTCCTTGAACTTTTGCAACTTTCTCCAAATTCTTCCATTTACAATACTTCACACTTTCAAAATAACAACTTTTTGATTTCCTATGTAATAAACTATTTAATTGTCAACTCCTCATTCAAAACAAAGACAGACAGATACAAGGATCTAGGCCCCTGGTATATTTTTTCTTGAGGCCAGCAGCACAGCCTTACCAACATAATTGTACTCTTAAGACGTGGGGTTTATACCCATACAACTTCTACTGTATGATCCTCATCACTCAAATTTTACCTCATCAGCTTTTCTGGAATTTTACAAATACTATGTAGAGCTACCCATATACAATCCAGTCCAACTTTCCACTATACTTTCTATACCAGTATTACAGTATCCCACTGATTTCTGGACTATTCAGACATGTTTCAGAAATGTCTGTCATGACAAGGTTCTTTTCTTTTGCCAGATATTCTAGTTAATCTACTTTTGCTTTTAAGCATTTCACATTTGTATATATCTTCTGAGCTGTTAACTTGCATAACATTGACTAAAGTTTTTTTTCTTGGTTCTGGGCAGTTTTATATTAAACTACCTTCCTGTTTCTCACTCTTAATCCTTTATCCATTCCCAATTGCACAGTCTCCTTGGTCTTCATAGTTAGTTGTGGATTTTTATGAGTCTTTGCTTCTGTCTTGCTCTGGATTAACTTTGTGACAGACCAAAATTTGTTTCAGCCATCCTCAAATTCTAACTGGATTTTTATCTGATGGAAAGCTTGTGAATTTTACAAATGTTTTCAGCTTCTTGTGTTGTTTTCAATTATCACTGCTAGAGACATGCTTTCACAGGCCACAGATACATGCCACTTTGTCTCATTGCTACTCATTTTAAATGCAGGAGATGCCTACAGTGGATCTTTCTCAGCTTTCTCTTCTGTTCTTGCAGACTACAATGCTAGGGCAGAAATGCTGTACCTCCTTAACCGAGATGCTTAATTTCTCTTTCTTGTTGTAGTTTTAACCAACATTTCTTCATACGAAATTACAACACAATAAAAATCTCTATGGCTGTATGTATCTAGGATTTTCATACCAAAATCACCGTCATATTTGAACACCTTCCAAATATATGAAAGTGTTACATGAAAGTGTACACAAATATATTTATATTTCTCCACAGATAGCTTTCTGAAATTAACAGCAAGAGAAAGAAAATAACCTAAGTCAAAGAAGTGGGTTTTGTCAATGATGTTCATGCTGATCTTTCCTAGTACTGAGTTCTATATATGTGCCAGTCACAGAGAAAATTCTGTCTCCTGCTCTTACAAGTCTCACTCTTGAGGCTGACAGTTCCATTGTTCCAAAGGAAAGTAGCTATTGGGGGAAGCCAACATCACACTGAGTGATGTAGGGTCTAAGGTAACTTTGATTAATCCCATGAGGTGTTTGAAGAAAAGGATTAAAACACTGAATTTGACCTAGTATTCATTATGAGTGCAAAGAAGCAGAGTGCTTGGAGCCTGTAACCAAATGGAGGTAGTGTTTTTTGTTTGTTTTATTAAGCTCAGCAATTTCTTTCAATAATACAAAGCATAATAATAAAATCAAGCCTGGAGGTGATGATCCTGAATCAGTAAAGACAGAAATGTGTGAAGAAATGTTCAACACGAATGTTCTCTCTGTATTGGAAAGATTTAAGGGTACTCTTACTTTATAATAGAGTATAAACAATTAAATCATATGCCAATTGTCATTATTTTGTATGTTATCGTATTTTTACATTTCGTTGTCCAGATGCTTACAGATTGTTTATATGTTTTATTTTTTCACCGTCTCAGAAATCACTTACATGTGGGTATCATTTATAAATAGAATTTGCAAGAATATCAAATTTAGTCTGTATCTGCCAAAAGAACAAAGCTTAATGATGGAATAACAAGAATGCCAAATATGGTTCTGCTTCGGAAGCTTGTGCTCAGACATTATGTTAGCAGACTAAATTGCCTGTCCTACTAGGTAATCTGCAAGATGCGTCAGCTATACCATTTGGTTTTCAGTTGACTGATATGGTAAACCAAAGCCACATCTAACATCTACTGACTATAAACTGTCAATTGGTATGTGACACATCCAGATTAGTTCAGCAGGAAAAATATTTTTGTTGTATTTCCAGAATTTTATTAAGGTGTTATCTTACTTATTAGTGTATTTTACCAAAAATCCTAGAAATTATGTACATATACAGGAATTATTTTATTTATCAATGAAATGTAAAATATTCAAGTCAGGAACACAGCAACTGCTTAATAGCATAGACCATAATTTTGCAAAACATTTTAGGGCAGGAAATGAAGAAAAATACAGTATCCAGCTGAACTGAAAAAGGAGAATTTAGGTACGGAATTGCAGCCTGTTTCATAACAGATATTCTCTAATCTTGCTGTGACTTGTTAAGTATGTCTATTACACTTCAAACACTAATGTTTTTGTTTTTTGCTCATATAGAGTTTATAAAATCATAGTAAAATAGTTAGAAATTCAACATCTGAATTACATTCATTTTGGTCAAAGTTCTTTTTGGATATTTTGGACCAATATCAAAACAGGATACCAACAACCCAGTGCATTTCTTGACTGCTTCCTGAAAAAAAGAGGTTGTTACAATGGACAAGACAACATGGTTTTTGGAAGAATGTATAACCATTATTGCAACATACTTAATTTATAGTTACTATTACCTACTTTAAAGCATAGTAGGGAGAGACTCTGTTTCAACTTGTATAAGCAATGCACACTCAACCCACATTGGAGCATTAATATCACTTAAGAATTGCTCTAGAAAAGTCTGACTATTTACTGTTTTTTTCAGGCATCCAATTTCTATTGCTTTCTCTGTCTCCTTTTCTATATGGTATCTGAGAATAACAAGTGTATAAATAACAAGACACTGGAATTCTAACCAATTGTAAAAGAAAGACAAATTTGATGTTGAATTGTAAGTATAAATAGAAGATATTTACTGCCCTGAGAATACAAAAGACAGACATATTTATGGTAATTGGTATGCTGTTTAAGTGCCTAGAAACCTATTACATGTTTTGAGAAATACTGTATGTTTACATTTTTAAAGGCTCTAACTAAACATTATGTAGTCATTCAGAGTAGTTTAAACATGGCTTTTGAAACAATAAAATACACAAACAGCACTGTGTGAAGATAAAATATACTAACTTGACTGTTTTTTCTTTGCTCTTGCATGGCCTCCTGAACAACCTCAGCAATCTTTTCTTTGTCTTTGGCACGTTCTGCCTGCCAGATTTCTTTTTCTTCTGCATGAATTTTCTCCATGTTTTTCCTTTCCTCTTTGACTGCTTTTAAAATGGCCTCTTGCATTACTTCTTTTTCAGTCTTTGAAACAAATAAAGAACAAGTGAATAACAAAAAATGTTTACTGCCTGAATGAGTAGAATCACTTCTTTTGGCATGGACTAGCAGGTTTAGGGGATATTGTATAATAAGAAACAGACATTTTCACTTCTAGATCACTAGTGCATATCTGGGCCTAGGGTGGTAATGTCCCTGGCTATTTGGTAGTGAATGAAAAATGAGTTGGAAGTCAGGAGGATTTTAAATTCCTAGCTCTCCAGATCAGAAAATATACCATCACAACTGGATTTTCTTACACTAGATTACAGAGGAGTCATTGGCTGAATAAAAAATAGGGACTAAACTAGCCTTTCAACCCCAGAGGTGGTGTCTCCAGGCCAGGGTTGAGACATATTAGTAGGGCAATGTGGAAGAACCTTGCATGTGCATGCTTATTCTGTGGTTAAATATAGAACTTGAGTTTTTTCCAAGTATTAACTTAAAAAATAATTTAAAGGTAAAATAAAGATATCTTTTCCTATATGTCTGAAGAAAAAGAAATGGCCTAAGAGTGGGATAAAGGCACAGGTGCTCAAGAGAGTCTTCTTAACCTTCCAGACCCAAACATTAAGTTCCACAGCCTTGAGATTCAAGAGAGTTGACAACTAGTCAAAGGTATACCACTATCAACCAGCAGGGAAATCATCATTATCTAGGTGGATCACAGTTTTCATTGGAGAAAACCAGATATTTGGAACCTGTAATTGAGTGGACACAAATCAATTATGGCCGTTTGTTTCTTGACATACAGTGTTACAGATTTTTCCAGAGTCTTAAATGATAGGCAATTAACTTGTCTATACTGTCACCTAACATCTGTGCTGGATTATATACCAAAATTTGATATGCAAATATAGCCTAGATATTATCACCTAACTCCCTTATCTAATAATAATTGCACTATGTCCCAGGCATTCATGAATGAAAAGTACTAAACAAATCAGATCGACAAGGTGAAATGTATACTTCTTATTAAAAACAATATACACTGAATCACATAGGCCAATTTAAATCTATTAAGTGAATGGAACATTGTCAATACTTTCACAATTTTCTTCTAAGGATATATACGATACCTATTAGATTAACTCACACATATTAACTTTTTTCCTAGAAATTATCTTTCTGTTGTAAAATATTAAACAAACATATTGTTAAGTGTCTTGACAAATGCAATGACGACTCAGGTATCTGTTCCTGAAATAAAAAAACAAACACACACCACTGCTGTCAGCTGGAGACTCTGGAAACAGATTGTTTTGTTTTGATACCACAAATAACTACCCACTAATATCCCAAAAAAATCAATATAATGAAAAAGACAAATTAATACTGGTATTATTTTAGTCAGGAGAATATGAGAAATTACATTTTGGATCAGCAGTTAGCAGATTTCCAGGATAGCCTCTAGATCTTGTAGTAGTTTTTATAATTTGTATTATTAGGACCCTTTTTACACATAATTGAAAATCCTACATTTTTAGTGGACCTGGACTTTACTGTATCTAGGCTTCGAATCAGAGCCCAATTCCTGAACAAGGCACTCCTGAATGAAACACGTGATATTTATATTGTATATCTACTATTTAACTAGAGTTACCTTAGCAGCAGCTACCAAAGCCTCTTTACTTCTATTCCGTTCTTCATTCAAACATTTTTCCAGCACTTCCTGCAAGTGATATGCAAAATAAAGTTGTAACACATCATTTGAGGAGTGGGTAGAATTTGGTTCAAACACTCAAAATACTAAGAGCTCATCCCGCTCCTGTGAAAGTAAAGGGCAAAGCTTCTCTTGATGTCAATAGTAAAGGATCAAGCCTTTAATGTAGTCAAAACATTACCTTATGTTTTTGTGATTGTTGCATCAAAGCTTCTTCTACCTTCTGTGATAACACCTCTTTTTCTGTATGCAGCATGTCAAGAAGTCTTTGATGCTATAAGAGAAGATAATCATATAATTATAATTATAGCCTCATAGTACCACAATGGAAAAGAGTTGGTGAAACATTGTTAACTAGATATGTATTTTGTTTATATGATCAGTGGAAAAACTAGAACTGGTTAAACTATATACAGATTATTCCCTTAGTACCAGCAGCAATGAAAGACACTGCAAGTAACATCAGACATATATCTGATAAATTAATCGCATTCTATTATTTTTTCCTCAATCTTATGTAGGCTATATATATATATATAGGGTTATGCCACCCAGATAATAACTTACAAAACCTATGAACAAAGCCAGGGCAAAATTTCTTAATGAATATTCATTTAAATATATTTGTGGAATTTCACATAAAGTGTGCATGTACTAGCTTTATTTTGAATATAATACAGATATATATGTTATGAAAGAGAGTAACAGTAAATATTCATTCATAGACTCATAGACTCATAGGTCAGAAGGGACCAATATG
>ML675619.1:5358829-5513721 GCA_007922155.1 Mesoclemmys tuberculata
CCAGCAGCTCCTCAGAATTCTTTGGTCCTACTTCCATCTGCTCGTCTATACAACCAATTTAGACACCATAAAGTTTTAAGGTCAGAAGATGAGAGCCAAAATTGCTGCTTTATTCCAATTTTCTTGTAATTAAAAACATTTTACAGGGAGACAGTGAACACTGACAGTAAGTGACCAAATAGTCTATGTCTGGTTATATAATCTGTCATCACTGGTTCTAATTATAATCGTTTTATCTATGTTTTTCAAGAAACCAAATAAAGCATGCGAAAGATGTGGTTTGCTTTTTAAAAAAAAATCTCAGCTGTGATGGAGATTTAAAAATGATTATTGGAATGTATTGATGCCACGTGTATTGCCAAGACAACTGGCTACCAAATCAGTAACTCTTAGCACATGCTGCTGAAGTGATGATTATAGTAACTTTAAATCACACGTACAGTATCAGTAAAAAAAAAAAGCATTTCCTAAGATCAAAAACAAATACATGAAACTACCTTTCTAACAATATGCTAGTAAAATACATATTGACTATAAAGCCCTCAACTTACAAACACATAAGCACATGCTTAACTTCAATTACAGTCCTCAAGACTACAGTCTAAAATATATTTTCCTACAGCATGAAATCTCCTATGTTTTATTGACAAGTTTCTCTAATGCCAGCAAGAAATCTATTCAAATGACGATGGTATGATGAGACAATTTTATATCTGAGGAGGAGAGTACAAAAATGTATACTGCTTTATAAAACAAAATAAAATGCAATTTATGCAGCACAAACATTCAAGAAGGCATTTCTTTGTGAACTTACTTAAAACAGTTCTTTCTTTTGTAGCAGACATATTCAAGTTGGAAACACCTGTCCCACAATAAAATTCACATAAAGATCATACTTAATTTATAGAATCACAAAAATATAGGACCAGAAGGGACCTCAATCAGTCATTTAGTCCAGTCACCTGCACAGAGGCAGGACTACATATGGCCTAGACCATCCGTAACAGGTATTTGTCTAATCTGTTCTTAAAAACCTCCAGTGATGGCGATTCCACAACCTCCCTATGTAATTTATAGATTTATGAGGTATATTCTAACTTTCACCGCATGGTCATATTTTCTGATATTAGCCTTCATGGCTGGACCATTTTTTTAAAAAATCGCTTTTTATTTTTTCCAGTAACAAATGCTCAGTATTTAAAATGAATAATAAGTAAATTATGTTTATTATGATGGTGTATACAAACTCCAGCCTGGATGACAAGAGGTTAAGGAGTTGCTCTGTGCTCATCCAGCATACATGTAAGAGATGTGCAAACTAGAGGACGAGTTAAAAGGGAGCAGAACAAAACACTTGTTGGAAGACCAGGGAAGAAATAGGACTTACCCTGCCACTCCTAAGGTAAGGACTGAGGGAAGGCAGGATCTTTCCCTTCAGCGACTATCTGAAGTCCCTCCCTGAGGGAAGGGAGGACCTGCTTCTGATAGACCTTAGAAGGAAAGCATTTCCCCTTTCCACATACTAACCTTAAGGCACTCCTGAGTGTCAGATCCTTTTGTTGGCCTCACAGGGCCCTGGGCCGGAGCCTGGTTGACCCATGAGAGTCAAAGGGCCTAGGCTTCAGACCACTAGGAAATGCTCCGCACCAGCGAAAACCATCACAATTAGACAATCTGCTTTCTGCTTCCTTAATTAACTGAGTACAGTGGGACTGAAAAGACAACTTTAAAATGTCCCCCTCCATGATGAATATCTGGCAGTCTGAGTTCGTTTAAAAGAACACCTATTGGTTCAGAAAGGACAGAGACATACATGCAGATACTGACCCAAGTATAAAGGATGAATCAAAGTCCACTAATATCAGTGGAAAGAACCTCTTTGACTTCAGTGAGCTGCAGATCAAATCCATATAGAAGATTTTCTTGGCAACATCAGTCAACTGAGGAAACAACCTCTGGTTTATATAATACCTACTGTATACAGACAATAGCTGAATTGATTCTTTTATATGATAATCTCTAGGACAGCATTAAAATCTAAGACAGTTAATTACAGCTTTGGCACCAACTGTCATATTTCATACATGAAAATACCACAGGTTTTTCCAATAGCTTCAGACTGGACCCAAATACTTAGAATGTTAAACAAACAAACAAACACACACACACACACACAAAATGCTATTAAAATTCTTTTGAAATTATATCAAAGTATTCATTAATTCAACTCAGGTATCAGATTTGGATTTTAGTTTTCAGAAAACAGTTCCAGGATTACAATCACGCAAGATACCAAAAGAGAAAATAAGAATAGAGCTCTGTTATACGGGCAACTTGCAAAATGCTGATCCTTGAGGTAATCTCTGAAAAGTAACAACAAGGAAGACAGTGCACAATTAACCCCTAGAGTGTTCATTTTGTTACTACCTTGAATTGCCAGTGACTGGCTGCTACAGTGACAGGTGCCTTAAAAATACCTAAACAGATTTACTAAATTCTACCAATTCTATTCAGATGTAGAAAACATTAGCAACCAGTATAATTGAAGCCCTGTAAATAAAGAATATCAATGTACTTTCTGCTTTCTGTAAAGAGGGAAACAGATCTTTAAAGTATTGTATACTTCCATTGCTCAGATTTGACTGCAATAAAAAAAAATCTACCTAATAAACACCAGAGAGATTAAACCATGAATGTAAAAAGCTATTGCTCACACAATTTACAATCTTTGATTACAGTAACACTGTCTGCCAGAAGCTGGGACTGGACAACAATTAATCATTCAATAATTGTCCTGTTTTGTTCATTCCCTCTGAAGCATCTGGCACTGGCCGCCACTGTTGGAAGACAGCATACTGAGCTAGATGGACTATTAGTCTGACCCAAGATGGCCATTCTTATGTTCTTATAATTATATGGAATTCCTGTAAAATTGGTAAGTTTTGATGGCTTTTGTATGTTGAACATTATTTTTCTCTCCAGTATTAAACACTTTTAAAAAATAACCATATAAATCTTCTGGGAATGTAACATCGAGTTACACCTGGGGGGAGGGGTAATTTTGTACATTAATACATATGTTGTATTATAATAGTGTCTATATATTGGAAATAAACACATTGATTTGTCTATGTACTTGGCAAATTTTCAAGACGCAGATTAATGACTGACAGATTTCATTGAGACTTTATACAATGCATTATAAACAGATTTTTTTAAAAAAAAATCCCAAACCATTTGAGAAATATATCTTTCTTGTGAATAACTTAGCATGTCCTTTCTTTTTATGAGGTAAATGTTTATTCACGTAGAATAATCTTTCCAGAAAAGATTACCTTAATAGCTGAGCTTCCAGAAGTTCAAAGATCATCACAAATGTTGCAACAGCTGTCCATACAATCCAGGAGAGCACATTCTCTTGTATTAGAGCTAGAGAAATACCTTGCAGAACTGTTTATTTGGCTTTAATGTTTACGTTCAGCCAGCTAGTCTTCTTTTTCAGAGTAGAAAGAATGTTCAACTATTCAATTACATAAAGTATTTGAAGTGAAATAAGTAATTGGGAAAGGGTTGTACAAACTAAAATACAACATTTTCTTTCTTGGAAGCAGGCCTTAAGGCCATGGAGCTGGCCTTTCATAATGAGGGCATATAATAAAAAGGATGAATACAACAGACTTAATGGAATTAAGAACAGAGGTCATTGAACAATAGTTATCCTTATTTGAGAACCACTTCACACGTTCACTCTAGTGGGATATGGCACCCCTGGTGTCAAGCGGTGGGACTGCCTTGAAAGCTGCATCCACTGGGAGGTGCAAGAGAGCTGTTGCGCAAGGGTGATGCCATTCTCAAACTCTATAGAAAGAGGAGGTACATATCCCAACCACCTGGATTCTTTTTTCCCAGAAGCACAACACCCTGAAAATATATAGAACTCAAACGTATAGGGGATGATGGGTGGGTAGCGTGAATATATAGAGGTGATGCACAAAGAACTGTTCCTGGTCAGTAACCTCTCTTTCTTTGCATTCCCACTCTTAGGAGATTAGGAAGCAGAGTTCTACCAGGACGACGATGAGCAAGGAGTTCTTATGTAAATATGGAGTGTAGCACTGCTCTCTCAACCTGGGCATCAAAATGCAATGCTAAATCCAAGTAGTAGCGACTATTGAAAGGATGCACCTAAATCCAAATTACTGCTTTGCAAATCTCCATCATGGGTCTGGGCATGCCACTGATGCTATGGTGGCACTTGAAGGGATAGGTTTTTAAACCAGGATAAACCGCTTTCCTAGCTAAGATGCAACAGTGTTCCAAATATATACTAATTCAGGATGAAATTATTGGTTTAACGAGTTCTCTCTGGTATTTAATCCATATGCTACACTCATAGGGACTCACTTGAAGAAGAGAAGGTTACTCACCCTGTGCAGTAACTGAGGTTCTCCAAGATGTCCCCCCATGGGTGCTCCACTGTGGTTACAGACTGCACATGCGCACCTCCCACCTTGAGCTATGAGCAGGACACATATATAGCACTATGCGGTCTGACCACCCCCCAGTTCCTTCTCTGCTGCAGAGCTTATGTTGCATCTCTGAAGCAGAGGGAAGGAGGACACATAGTGGCGCAGTCTTAGGGACAAGAATCTCGAAAAACTTCAGTTACTGTAAAGGGTGAGTAACCTTCTCTTCTTCGAGTGATGTCCCTATGAGTGCTCTGCTGTAGGTGACTATAGAGCAGTGCCCTAACTGGAAGGCTGGAGCTTTGAAGCGACATCTGCTGCAAATGATAGAACAGCATGTCCTAATAGAGTGTCTGCTGTGGCGTCATGAGTAGTGGCGTAGTGATGGGCAAAAGTGTTCGCTGATGCCTATGTGGCCATTTTACAAATGTCAGCAATGGGGATATTATTGAGAAAAGCAACTGAGGTAGACAGTGAGCTCTGATATAGTTGTACCTTTGGATCATTCAGTTATTCAAAGAAATAGATGTGGTGATTTTCAAAAAGATTTAGTTCTGTCCAAGGAGAAAGTTAATGCTCGTCTGATGTCTAGGGTGTGCAGAGCTGCCTCCTGTAGGCTGCTGTCAGGCTTCAAAAAGAAATAGGAAGGTGAATAGGTTGATTAAGGTGGAAAGATAATAGTAGCTTGGGTAAAAATTGGGATGTGGACATAGCATAACTTTTGTCTTTATGAAAAAATGCGTATGGGGATATGCCATAATTTTGCCAATCCGTCAGGCAGAGCTGATAGCAACAAGAAACACCATTTTCACCGATAAGTGGATGTATGAACACACTGCCATTAATTTGAAAAGGTGTGGTTCAAGAGCGGAGGACAAGGCTGGGGACACAGGATGGTGTTGGGTCCCATATGTGAAGGTAAAGGCCTTTTAGGAAACACTTTGTGAGTGGGCACATGAAGACGGAATGGCCGTTTATGTGACAATGAAAGGTCGTGAGGACTGCCAAATGCATGTGAATGGAGCTGCTGGATAATCCTGATTGTGTAAAATGTAAAATATAGTCCAGAATAAGTGGTATTGGAGGGCTTATTGCATCAACTTGGTGGGAGGCACACCAGTGTTGGAATCTAGTCCATTGTGAAGGTAAGTGCATCTAGTCATGTCACATCTGCTGCTCAAGAGTATCTGCTTAATTGGCTCCAAACAGGCTATTTCCAAGTCCTGGAACCACAGAGGAGCTGTGGATTGGGATGGAGGATGAGACCCACATCCTGTGAGAGGATTCACCAAACTGGTTGGAGAGATCGGTCAGCATATCATCATGAGGTAAAGACATAAATATACCAAATCTGTCCTGGCCATGCAGGAACTATGAGGATGACATGGGCTTTGCCCATCTGTATCTTGAGGAGTACTCAAAACAGGAGGGAAGGGACTGGTTCTATGGCTCCCAGTTGCAGAAGATGATTTCTTCTTGTAGAATGGGTTCGTGAGAAGAGTCGCTGGAGAGAGTGGCAGAGTGGAGTGTCCTTCCCTGATGATCACAAAGGCCCTGTCTGAGGTGATTAGCCTCAATGATGGAAACAAGGGGGCTAAGCATTCGTCAGACTGATGGAATGTCAAAGATGGTTGGTATGACTGGAAGCTACTTGAGGCCTCAATCACACCTTCAAAATTGTTTCTTGGCTGAAAGTGTATGAGAAGAAGCTTTTTGTGGCATGGTCTGTCTGTGTCTGTCCGCGGGCTTTTGTCATCGGTGTTGAGTATCATAATGTTGCTGAGGAGAGTACTGCGGTGGTCAGGATCATGGGGGAAGATATTTCCCCAGGTATCTCTTTGGCACTGGTGTGTAAATGCTGAGAGAACAGACAATAGCTTGGGAGTCTTTATGGGAGTGCAGGGAATCATCTGTACACTCTGCAAATAATTTGGGACCTTCAAAGGGTAGGTCCTTTACTGTAGTTTATACCTCTTTAGGAAAGCCCGAGAGATGCGCCATGACGCATACTTCACAACAACTGCAGTTGCGATGAATCAGGCAGCAGTTTCCAGAGTCCAAAGAGCTCACAAAGCTGTATGGGCTAAAAGGCGTCCCTCAGAGACGGGCACCTCGAGTTGTCCCCATTTTTCATCAGGAAGGCCTTGGCAGAATTCCTGTATTTTTAAGTAGTTGACATAATTGTACTTAGCCACAAGAGCCTCATAATTGGAAATGCGGAGCTGGAGAGTTGCAGATGAATAAACTTTGCATCTGAACAAATCCAATCAATTCCAGTCTCTATCATGGTAAGTAAGACAAGATTGTTATTCATGTCCTTTTTCCTGAACAGCATTGACAATGACGGAATTCAGGGTCAGGTGTGTCAAAATTCCAAGTCCTTTGCTGGGACATAATATTTTTTATCTGCCCCCCCTTGCAAGTCAGTGGAATGGATGCTGGGGTCTGCCAGAGTATTTTTGCAGGACCAGGTTGATCAGCTTATGTTGTTGGTCCTTCACCTCCTCTAAAGGAATCTGAAGAGTGTCTGTAATCCTGTGAAATAACTCCTGAAAGTGTATAAAGTTGTCAGCTGCAGATAGCCCCATCAAGAGAGGAAGAGGAATGGCAGTGGAATGTCCTCCTCCTGTTCCACTTCCTCCACCGTTACAGACGGAAGCTCAGCCTGCAGTGTATGAGTGGGCAAGGAAGAAGGCAAAATAAAGGCCTTCCGCTCCCATCCATGGGAGGGCTTCCAACTGTCCTCTACACATGGTTCAAGGATCCCAGTATAACCAATGATGAACGAGCAGCACATGCAGTTGCATCCATCGTGGTCCATATCAGGGATCCAGTGCAGTGTACTGTTTAGAAGACACCTTGCAAGGTTGTCTCAAGTTTGAGGGTGGAACTGAGTACTTCTTGTCATCCTCCTCATCCACGTTGCTAAGGAAAAGAGGTGCCATCCTTGGGGAAGAGAGATGTGATTCCAGTAACAAGTATGTCAGTGTAGGCAGAGCATGTTGAGGAGTGACAATTCAGGCACCTCAGAGACAGACAAGTCTTTGAGGTATCAAAACTCTTGTGGTGGAAGGAAGAGCATCGTTGGCACCAGTGCATGGTGAAGAAGAGGTGCATTCTCCTGAGTAGCCAGCAGATGGGGTTGTAGACTTGCTAAGTGCCGAGGACATAGTTAGAGTCGATGTCTTACTTGGTGCTGAGGACATGGTCTGTGCTGATGTTTTACTCTGTGCCGAGGACTTACTTGGTGCTGAAAAGGAAGTCAGCACCAGTGGTTTTGCTGGTGCTACCTGCCTGAAGTAGGTCTGGTTGGTATGGCTTGGTGCTTGTTCCAGAGGTCTTGCATCTCGGTCTTTAGCGCTGAGAGAGGGTGCAAAGGGGTTGTAAGTCTGCCTGGGTATGGCCCTTGGGTTGTTGATTGGCACCAGTACGAGGGTTACTCAGGTTTGGACCTGGAACTACATCCCCTCCCCGAAGATGTTGAGGCAATTCACCTCAGGAGAGAGAGTTCTAGCTGGCAGCATCTCAGTGGGTGATGAGTGAACCCATTTCTTCATGTCTGAACAGGGAGGAGGAGACGACTTTCTTTTGGAAGGATGCAGCAAATGGATGACCTAGTGGAGCATGAGGGCTGCAGAAGGGAAGTGTATTGGCTGGGATCTGAAGCTGCATGCAGAAATCACAAGCAAATGTCCTGGTCTTTTCTTGCCCTTGCAGTCAAGTTATGGCAGTGGGAACACTTCTGTGGTGCGTGCCCCTCTTCCTGACAGTGAATACAATCAGATGGCTGTCCATTACAAGGAAGATAGCCCCACAAGAAACCCACCTCTTAAACCCAAGAGATTCGGGCATAAGGGTAAAGGAAAAGGCTTCCCGGTTGGGAAGAGTGAGGGAAAAGGCTTCCCAGTCGGGAAAGGTGGGAAGCGGGGAATCGAAAACCTAAGATAAGCTATAACAACTGTAAAGTTAAAGGAAAAACAAAAACAAAACAATTTTTTTTTGGATAGAGGAAAGAAGAAATAGTAAGTAAACTACAATTGACCGATAAGGCACTATCTACTGAGAGAACAGGAGAAGCAGGCTCTGCTGCGGAATCCATCCCAGACCAAAGGCGGCAGTGAAGGAACTGGGGTGTAGACAGACCATACAGCATTCTATACACACACCGATCCCAGGCCCAGGGACACCTACAGTAGAGTACCCATAGGAACATTACTTGAAGAAAAACCTATTAGATCTTTATCTCTAAGCTATGGAGGCATATTTCCCCTACTGGAAATGGTGCCTGGGGAAGAACAAATGGGGAGGGAAATACACTGAAATAGGTGGAAATCTCAGACTACCTTAGGCATCAAGTTGAAATCAGGCCCCATGGTGACTTTGACCTTGGGGACCACAGTTTAAAGGGGAATGGGCCAACAAAGTATTAAGCAATAACGCAAAATAACTGCAATGGCGAAAGCCTTTATGACTGATAAATGTTTGGAAAAGGACACTTGTGCAAGATGCACAAAAGGAAGGCAGCTTGGTTGAGACATGACTTAGGTCCCATAAATGGCAGCAGCTTCCTAATGGATGGAATGATGTTCCAGTCCCTCCAGGAACCTCAAGATTGTAGGGTGAAAGAAGATGTTTGCCCTCCATGTAATTATGATAAACAGATATTGTTTCCATATTAACCTTTAGAGGACTAAGATTAAGCCCTGAACCTTAAAATGTAGAAGGTACTCTAGGACTCCAGCTCAAGATGGAGTGAGTCCTTTACTAGTAGCCCAGGTAGTAAAAATTCCAATTTTTTTTGTTCATAGTATTTTAACATGAATCTCTTATTGGTTTGGAGAAAGATGGCCTGAATGGCCTAACAGCAGAAATGGTCCACGTTATCCTCACTGCTGCAAGGTGGAGTGCCTCAAGTTGGGAAGCAGAACTGTCCCTTCCAGTTGGCACAGGAGCTCTGGAGATAGATGCAGGAAGTATGTTGAGTTTTTGGAAAGTTGCAAAAGATCTGGATACCACTGCTGATTAGTAAGCAGCTTACTGCAAGCATACTACACTTCGTAAACAAGGTCAGAATTGCCTCCTTCTGTTCTTAAATCAAGGATTCTGGTATGGGACTCTGAGCAACCCATAGGGTATAACTGTAATGAAACAAGATGGCTCAATTTTTAGTCACTTAAAGGCTTACATCCCTCTCTGAGAAGGGGTGGAGAAAAATACCTTGTGGCCTCTAGCTCTCTTCTATGCTGCAGATACCACCATGGAGTATGTCAAAGGGTGCTGTAGTAAAAATGTATGTCCTTCAGATGGATCAGCATACATCCTGTTAGCTTTCTTGGACAGAGGTTGGGGATGAGAATGAAGAGAGCCAATTATCCTTGGCCAGGTTGGGAAGGCCATAACTAACAGGTACAGCTTCTCTGTGGTCTGCATTTGTAATGTAGCAGACAGGCAATCAGATGTCTCTGATGCTGTGACCCCATTCTGCAGCTGGTCAGTAGTAGTAGCTGCAACATTATGCCCAATAGTTCCTGAAACTGTCTCCATTTCTCAGTTGGTGAAACAGATGAAGTACCAATCTGATAATCCAATGAGATGCCATTCATATGTTCCTCCCAACGGGACTCAAACTCATGCCATTCCTCAGATATAGGCAGATCCTCTTGTAAATCTGAAAGATCTTATGTCAGTATTAAAGCAGTCAAGGAAGACTGCACCTGTGCCCTATGAGAAAAGGTCACCTATGAACGCATCAGATCTGAGGCTTGTGCTGTAGCTGGTGTCTCAGCCTACAGCAGGACTTTCAAGGAGTCCTCTATATAGGGCCATATGAGAAGCTGGGGAGATCCCTGCATGACATACTTCCATGATAACTGGACCTGAAGCAAGGGAAGATGACCAGGGGTTTGAGGACAAGTTGGGGGACTCTCCAGGTTTGTCTCTGAGGGAGTCAGAGATATGCTGCAGGCACTCCTGGATCAAAACCAGAGAGTTAAGCTTCAGAAAAGAATGTATCGGGGTGGTTAGTGGCTTCAGTGGTGGACACCCAGCAGAAAGATTGAAGATATTACCAGGATCCGAACTCATGAAGCGTCCAAGTTAGTCAATGCTGAGATGTCTGGTTTCAGAGACCAAGTGACAGTGGTACTGTTTGAGAGTCTCCAAGGCCCTCATGGTTGAAGAGTAAAAAAAGAGAGACTGGTGCTTCTTCTTTTTCTTTTGGTTATGCCCTTACTGTGGGAAAATGTGCTTCCACTTCTTCCTTTTACTCTGATGAGCACCTGCATGGACTTGGGTTACCAAAATAGAGGCGTTACGACTGAAGGATAGACCCAGAGTCAATGTCAAGGCTGTCAGTATCAAAGGAGATGGTCACAGAGGTGGGCAACTACTGAATCAGTTCCATGGTCATGAGACCTTAATAGATTGTGTCAGTTCGGTCTTTGGCGCTGCTTTTGATTAGGCCAGTGTTGGTGATCTCAGGTAAGGTATTTGCTCCCAGGATAAGGTCAAAGAGTTTCCGGTTCTGGGCTCATGACAGAAAGTGGCACTGAAGCCAAGGTGGCAAAATGAGTCTTGAATCCTGTGTCAGAGTACATCGGCAATGAAGTTGGTCTTGGTACCCTTGACAGGCCCGTTGGTGTACCAAGCTGCAGACAACGAGACACTAGGTGAACCTGATGCCCCAAGCATCTCTCCCTTCCAGTGCAATGAGAGAACTCAAAGCAAATTATACACTTAGTTACCAAACTGGTAACAGACAAAGACGGCACAATCATCCTGCAGTATGAGCTAGGCAGGAGGTACACCTCTTCAAGCCCTTATGGTGGAATTGCAATGGGAATTAGGTGTCTAACTGCCATTTGCGTCTTTGAAAATCTCCTCTGAAGTACTTAAATTTGACTTTAGTAGCCTAACTTCAGGCACTCATTTTTAAAAATCTTAGCCTACATCTATATTGTGTGTTACACTGCTACCAAGCACTTTTGTCTTTGTCTTTCCAATTACGGATTTTCAATTTAGATTTTTTGAATTCCATCAGAGAGATGTAACCCAGTTATGAAGAATTCTTCAAGTTATCCAACATTCACTACTTACAAAGTGATATTTTTGATGGCTTCAAGTGGTCTACTTGCTATTTGGGGTCAGATTAGATAAACTATAATTATTTTTTAAAATTCTAGAACGTTAAGGTTAATTATTAATCTACAGGAAGAGAGTACAGTCTAGCTCCTGAAGGTTGGAATCAGTGATCATGACTTTCAGACCCTATTCTTGGCTTTGAAACAGACTTGCTGTATGAATTTTGCAAATAATTTTTCTTTTTCATTTCAGTTTATACCTTTAAAATAGAGTAATATTTACCTATTCTATGGCGGTGTTGTGAGGTTTCATTAAAGAGACATTTTCAGAATTATGTAAACAAATGGGTGCAAATTATGATTTCATTTTTTTCCTTGCTAACATGTATGAAACTTTAGCTCTGATTATTTGTAAAGTGCTTTGAGATAATTTTGAATGAAAGGCAAACACAAGTATTGCAGTCCTCAGTTACATTTTGAAGCTGGCATTGGTAACTATGTTTCAAAGGTGATATGATATAATTATAAAATCCTATGAAATAATTGTATTCTTGTAAATTCTTGTATTATTGTAAACTGTTTTATTGTAAATTCAGAGAAACATTTTCTTTCTTGGCTAAAAGAGAGAAAAGGCAAAAAACTTATGATCTTAGCATTCTTGTTTTTTAATTAGTTGCATTATATTTAGCAAAGATGCTTTATTTTGTCCTTCCAACAAAATATTACACTACTAAAAAGAAGAGAATGGTTTTGCAAAATAATTTTTTGAAATGGGGAAAACTGTAATATATGAGTGGAATTTCTTTTTTTGCGCAGTGGAGTTGTTTTTGGGGGTTTTTTGTTCTGTTTTATTTAAAAGGGGGGGAGGGGTGTCAAGAGCAGTTTTTGAAATTTAACCTAAAACAAAAGGCATTCAGAAATAGGTTACAATGTTTTTCTGCTTACATGAAGTTCTTCAGGCAACAGTTCCAAATGTACAACGTTTGATGCAGATTCAAAAATAAATACAGAGGTTCTGTGGTTTTTCTCAATTCCTGTTTTAAAAAAAAAAAATTCTTTTTTCCTGGAATGTGAGTCACAGAAGATATTGTAAACAGATTTAATCACAATCATAACTAGTGAGAATTTTTTTCATATTATATGTGCCCAAAGAGTCATGACAGTTTACTCTCAGGTATGCAATTATATAGCCAAAGAAGGTTCACAAAAATGTATGATATAATAATTTACAAGGTGAGTAAAGTAATGCAGAGGTTTCTTTTCATTTAATTTGCAGCTCAAAATACTATATATAAACTACTAATAACCAGTTCTAATCTGTACAATTATGTTCCAAAAAAGTAAATTAAATATACTCCTATTAATCCTAAAATACAAGTTATAAATTAGAAATTGAATAAACTGTCCAACATTAACTGAAATGCTTTGTAAATATAGAGAATTTATAAACTGAGGTGAGGTACACTTATAATAAGGGGAAATGAGCAGGAATCTCCTTTTCTTTCCTCGTTCAATATATCCATGAATGAATCTACCATAATTTGGCTACAGGTTCTGGTGTCTGCAGTTGGTGTTTGGCAGGACCGTATGTCTAAGTATAGTTAACCTTAACATTTTCAGTGAATAACAGCTATTAAAATCAGTGCATCCATGTTGGATTGTGTGAAGGATATATGAATTTTAAACTGTGAGATAACCCATTCAAGAAGAAAATTGCAATATTCACTGAAGTTAATACCCAGGCTATCCTACGCAATAGCACAAAATATTATAGATGTTAGTATAATATTAGTAGTAACTAATCAGTTACTACTCTTCAATTCCATCTGAGGAAGAATTTTACAAATGCTCATGAATTAAGCCTTAATATCTCCATGAATGGTGTAGGTATCGTAATAGCCTCCTTTTGCAGATGTGGGTTAAGACTTTTCAAAAAGCCATGACTCTATATCTGACCGATCGGTCCTCATCCTCAAATGAAATCTACAGAACCCTTTCAAAAGCAAGTCTGGAATCTTAAATTCATAACTATGCTAGACACAAAAAATCATGGTCTTAATAAAGACACTGCATTTACGTCTTATCACAACAATCTGCAATCCACTAACCACCCTTTTTGTCCTATGACTACAGGGGTGTTAAATGGGCCAGTTCACCTAGAATAGTCCTTAGAATACGTGCTAACTACTTATGCTAAACTATCTGTTCAATCTTGTATTTACAGGTGATGCTTGCAGGCTGGGTCTACACTGACGATGGCAAATACACTACCGTCAGATTGATTGCTCTGGATCAACTGAGTGGTCTGTGTGGACCCGCTCAGTCAATCCAGCAAGCGATGCAGGAAAACCACCCCGGTAAGTGGCGTAGTGCTGCGTTGAAGGGAACGCTGTTCCCTTCGACACAGCACAGTGTGGATAGCGCACAGAGGAGATGCCGCAAAGTCGATGGGAGACACGCAAGTGATTTACGTCACTTGCTTATCTCCCGTTGACTGCCACCAAATTGCAAAGCTAAGTGTAGACCAGGCCTTAGTACCTTTCCCAGACCTGAAGAAGAGCTCTGGGTAGCTCAAATGCTTGTTTTTCTCTCTCCAATGGAAATTGGTCCAGTGAAAGATATTATCTCATCCACCTTGTCTTTCTAACATTCTGGTACCAAGACAGCTACAACATTAATATAACATATATTATATAAATAATATAACACACAATAATTGAAGATATGTAAATAGTAGGCAGTTCAGTAAAGAATCACCAACCTTTCACTGTAATAAGTCAGCTGAATGTCTTCATCTCAAGGACCAGGTTAATAATTGACCTAGAAAACTCAGTCACAGCAGTATTTATTCCTTTTAACCTGAAGATAATTAAGATTTTCTACTTTTCCTAGATGTAGAGATATAACCACCCCTACTTTCCACTCACAAGACCCAGGAAAAGCATTTTACGGAAATGGTTATTAGTACTTAACAATCTAGTCTTTCATTCATCAGCAGAAATAATATACCACTGGATTCAGCTTTTCAAGGATTCTTTAATTCAAATGAGGTCTTGTGTTTTAACAAAAAACTTCTTAATGAAATTCTCCTTTTCATTTAATTTCTCATATAACAATCAAACTGTTGGAGAAAACAACACAGGTCCTGGGAAAAGGCTCATTTTTCCAAATACAGAGAGAGATGACAGATTATAAAAATACAGTTACAGGTCTGATGACTCCCTCTTGTTAATTAGAAATTAGAAAGGTAATTTCAGGATACTCACTTTACAGTCATACAAAACGTACCAAACCATATTAATTGCAATTTACCAACTGTAGAACTGTATTTATCAAATTATGTCTCTTTGTGTACTATTCAAATATCATGAGAAAGAGAATTTTCCTACATTAAGTAAGTTGTTTTTTCCCCTTACAGAAGTATCTGAAATGCCAGTCCTGAACTGATACATGTTACAGTGACCAGCTTTACCATGTGCCTGAATGAAGTGACTGAGGAATAGGGACTGACTCCCTGTTCCACCCCCACCATCTGCAGCACCTCATTTTACTTGGGCAAGGTGGGAAATTTGCTCCTTTAGGTTCTATTAGAAATTAAGAATTTCCATCCCATGCAGCATCCTCAAATGATGACTGCTTACTGCACAGCTGAAGTTAACCTTCTCAATTGCCAGAGGGGTCTCTAAACCAAAGATGAAAGATGTCTTCCTCAGAGAAAACCCAATTAAAAAAAAATTAGCAGAAGTTTTCTATAAAGATAAAAGCTCACTTGGTTCAATTTGAATGGAAGAGAATTCATAGCAAAATGACAATTCAGAGTAACAAAATAATTAACATATAATATTTCTACTCACTTAGACTGCAATTCAGCAATTACTTTGGCATTTGTGTAACCTGAAGCATGGTAGTTTCAACTATGTTAGTAAGACTACTCATATGCTTAAAGTAGTTTGCTGAATGCTGTCTTCTATTCAGAGCACCACTCGTAAACAATATTCTACAGAATATACAAAGGCAGACTCAGTTTTTACAGATCTTATATTCTAATTCAGAAAGAAATATGTATAGAATATGGGAGATTACACAGGAAGGCATGGAGGTCTCATGGATGCTGAGATGAGTTAAGGAATTCTTTACTAAAGATCAAAAAACACTTGCTGACAGTTCTCTTTGTAATACTCTTCCTTGTCTCCCACCCTACAACCAAGTTCTTATGGCTTCACTTACCAGGAAGCAGTAAGACAAAAAAATGAAAATTAAGGGCAGTATAAAAAGCAGACTGTTCAGTAATGCAACATAAAAGACAAAAGAAGAAAAACCTCACCACTTGTACTACAGTTCTTGAAGGTTGTGTGACAGAAGAATAGGGAAGAAGAAAGTTACAATATTATTGTGATGGGCAAACTAAGGAATAACAAAATAGATAAGATCATATAGATACACTTATAAGTAGTTATAGAACTGAAGAGGAGGGTTGCTATAAAACCACTGGGAGCCAAAACACTATTTCCAACAGAGGTTGGCAAATCCAGAAAATTTATCAAATTTCAGTGTCCAAGAATAAAATTCTCAGATCAGATTCTGAAATATTTAAGCTAAAAAGTGAAGGAACTGCAACACCATCTCTTAACCAGTTTGTGGCTGTGGACTGGTCTAAGAATTAGTGATCTAGAAAACAATACCACCAAGATCTGAGATTGGGGAAGTCTTAGTAGGAAAGAAAACATGTGTTTCCAGCATGGAAAAATGCAACTTTTTAGGAAAGGAGAAATGCACTGAGAACTAGCACATGAAAAGCAGATATAGATTTTCCCTCCAGAAAGGGAAAAATCTTCAAACACAGGAAGGGCAAATCCTTGACATAAGACAATACTCAGAAAGGAAAAGAGTATTCTGAATTTATGAGTAAATGCAAATTGCAGTTGCTGTGCTATAATGAGAACTATAAAGAGAAGAGTAGGAAAATCAACAACCTTGTATCCATTTAATCCACATTCAGACTGTTTAACTTCAAAGGTGGTAAGTTACCTGAAGAATTCCCATCTATATTGTTATTCTTAGACTAATACGCATCCTTCATATTTGTGTTATCTCAATTAGTTCTTCATTAATGCAATTTAGTTCCTTGAAAGTTTGTATTTCCTCCCTAAAAATATTGGATGTCTGATTTCAAAACTACCTCCCTACCCATTTCACCGAAAAAAGTTGTGCTATATTCCTGTGCATTCACTTGCTAAATAAACACTGACATTTACTTTCAGATTTGAAAAAGTGAAATTTGTAATGGTGCCATTTTCATAGATGGCCCTCTAAAGTACACCAAAATAGATATCTCAAAGTTTAGAAAAAGGCAAGGCATCCATCATATTCTAGTGTGAGGAGATCACTAACTTTACCATGCCGGTTTTCTACATGTCTACAAGCTCATGTACAGCTATTCTTGGAGAGCTCATAATTTTAAAAATTTAGTTCCAGCAAAGGGAACTTCCCTTTTGGCAAATTGTTTTCTAGAAGCAGCTAATACAGTGCTTTTTGGGCTTTGATCTCATGTCAAAAATGGCCACAACTTTCACACAGATTTTACCAAACAGACTACCAAACAGATTTTAAAGTACTACTCATCAAGCGGGAAACATGCCTCTAAATAACATTTTCCACCTGTCCTTTGATAACACCCTTTTTTTTCCCAAACTGAGGACCCAGCACTCAAGGCATGGGGGGGATACAGTAGCTTAATCAAAATGTTGCAACTCTTGTTGAAAAATTTATTTTTTACAGTTTTTCATACATAATGTTAAATTTTTCCTTATTGATGTTTTTATGTGATAGAGGAAACATTTGACTGAGGACTTGCTTTCTGTGTAATAACTAATACAATTGTTTGATCACTAGTCTATCTCACCAATTATGATAGCTGCATCTTTTGTGACTATTAAATTATTTTAAAAATTTCAGTATAATACAGGGTGTGTACATGGAACTTCATAGAAAGAATAAAGAGTCAGTCTTTATTCTGAGAAGCCTAAACAGCTACACAGAAAAAAATCTAACCGTTTGAAATTAATATGCATGTACATGAACTCTGAAAATGAAATTACACACACACACACATACACACCCCGACAATTAAATGGCTTAAAAGGAATTTAGAATTTTATGGGTAATAACCTAGGCAATGTCATTTTATTTTAATTTTATTTACACATTAAGAAAGGAACTTCCACAGATTCTCAAATTTATTACTACTATACGTGGACAGAGTTTATTAGGTTGATAAATTACAGAATATAATTGGGCAATTCATTTTAAGACAGCTTATTGCAGTAGGGACTTTAATAGTGGGCTTTTCTGCCTATCTTCACAACAACTCTCACTTTTTTGTCTGTCCCAACTCACACTGATTCAAAAGGCAAAATATCCAAATGGAAAAAGCTAGGGACCATAATTATAATAGGTTCCCCTCACCAACACCCAAGCAGAAGAGCATCTATCAAACTGTCTAGGTGTACCCCTTCATTTACTATTGTCCTCTTGACAGAGTATGCAAAGGAGTAATTCTGTTAAGTCAAAGGTTTAAAATAAATATTCAGATGGTAGGGGATCCTGGTGCTCTTTCATTCATCCATCCCCACCTCTGCAGCAACCAGGATCAGTCTATGCTTCAGGGATTCTCATCTTACTCCGGGAGATGGCAGAGTTCCCTTTTAGGCGGAAAAGAGTGAGACGCAAATAGAGGGAGAACAAGTGGAAAGTGTTTTGCTGAAAGAAGAAGATTCTTTTCAGTTTTGATGGACAGTCCATTGAATGGTTTTATTTTAAAAAAAGATGATGTGAGCCAATCAGTTCATTTTTTTAATCTATTCTTCATCTTTTCCATGGTGTAAAGAGAAAACAGGGCACTTCGTCTCTCGTTTCCTATTTATAAAATGCACATCATTATTGTGGGTTTGTTTCCAGAAGCCAAAGCCTGTAAAACTGTGTGTGTAAATATCTTGGGACATCCCAGTTCTACTTACAAAATATCAGTGTAAAGCAACCAATGGATGCCTGCTTGGAACATCATTCGAGGGTCTCTGGCTTTGAAATCCGTTGTTCGATGGGTTTTGTTTTGTTTTAAAGGTTATGTAAGGACTCTCTGTTTGCTGAGACTTAACATTGGTGAATCTCATTGGTTAGCTTTGTAGAGCTCTGTGTTCCTTCTCAGGTTCAAATTTCCATATCAGCCTTTTATTTTTTCATACAAATGTCTATTTTGTAATTTGTTTTACTATATGCAAAAATCTCTCCACATTAACTATTTTAAAACATATTAAATCAGCCAGACCAGCACACAACTATATATATGTTACTTGAGTTACCTGTTCCCCAACAGTCTTAGCTTGGCTCAACACCATCTTTAATCTTTAACCTCTGCATCAGCACCTGTTTATTCTTTTATCAGTTATGAGGTTAGAATTGTTTGTGCTTATTTTTGTGTGTCTTGGTGCATTTTTAAACAAGCACTTAAGTTTTGTGCTATTCGGGTTTATATTTTATTCATGTTTATCTTAAAGATATCACTTCTCTTTAGCATCTCAACACAAATTAAATGTTTTACAGCTTTTGATAAACACACGCACGTTTCATAACTCTGATACTTATATGATATGTATGATAATTAAATTAACATTTCTTATTTTATATAAGAAAAATATTTTGTGACTATGGTCCCCACACAAAAAAACTTCCTGGTAATCAGATTCTTGTGGATGTGGGTCCCAATATATTATCAATAATCTTTATATGCCATATAGTTTTTTAAATTAATCCTTTTCCTTATATAAATGGGATCTCCAATAAAAAAGATCTTTATGTTCTAAAACTTGATTATTCTAATTCAATAACTGTCTTTGCATATTAGGATGTAAGCCAAATCAAAAAAGAAATCTTCATCCATTAATATAGATGTTTGTAGCTATTAGTTTCGTTCTTTCTTAGTCTGAAAATCATCTACGGAGCTTAGAAAACAACATATGTGTACTTTAACAGGTTTTCAGGCCTATATTTTATTTACATGCATAACTAACTACTATTTATAAAATTAATCTTACATATTTTATCACCACAAAACAGTGTCAATCAGAAGGTTGGGTTGTATGGGTACAAGTGTCAACCAGGGATTAGACTAACACCAATTTATTCCACATCATACACCAAACATCTGCTAGGTGGCGAAATACTCATTCATACTACCCATCTGTATCAGACCTAAACCAGTGATTAACCAGAGAGTGACTCCATATCCCATTATCAAATCCATGACTCATTTAGTTCCCCAAGCTTCATAATCCTCACACTTAGTTATAAAGAAAGTACAGAACAAAGTGAAAAAAAAAAACCACCAACCGCAGATCTAAAGGTCTAAAAGACCTAAGACCTTTTCCTTTGTATACAGTACAACTCACACACCTATTGGGTTCCCAGTGGCAATTTCTCACTCTTAATTATCTTCACTGTGCCCCATATATAGAATCTGCTTTGATAAACAAAGGAAATCTGTTAGGGTAAGTCTGAAAAATGGGGCAAGTTCGAAGCCACTGTATTCCATGCATCATTAATGCATGCAACAGGCAAAAAAATACCGTGATGGAGTGTGTTGCTGCAAACCCAACATTTCCACTACACCAATCGTTGTATAGTTTTAGGGTCCCAGTCATGAAATATAGTAAAACATTTGTTTGATAGGTTTAAATCATAATAAATCAAATTCTCCCAACTGCTCTCCACTTTTGTTTTCCTTTTGCCCTTTGTCTAAAAATCAGAGAATCCTCTGAGTACAGACTTTTTGCATGCCTCATTTTTCATCCAAGTCTGTTGGCATTTACTTAAAAAAAAGTTGTACTATATTTTAAACATTGCCTTAGACTCCAATGAGAAAGAAACAGATAACAATAGAGTTCTTTTGCTAAAAGATGATAAATATTGTTCTACATTTTATTATTTACATCTCAATGGGTCTAATCATTGGTCCAGCTCATCTGGCATGCTGTCTGCAGTAGTGGCCTATGCTTGATACCAATTTGCCACAGTCTAATGTGCAAACCTTGACACAATAAGATCCTAATCAAGACATTTTTCCAGAAATCTGAAACAAAAATATAAAAAAAGCTTAACTGTCATCCCCAGGACGGTAATTTTTAGAGAACATCTCAAATGCAGGTATACTATAGTAAGGGGAGTTAACATGAAGAAGATAAAACAATGTTATCTTCTTTATCAGAGAAAAGAGATTAGTCATCATTTGATGAAATGTTAAAATTGCAGGGCTGTTGTGATTTTTCCCCATTTGAAAAATAATTCGCTGAAAAATAAGTGGGAGAAGGGGGAATCTACAAAAGATTTTTGTTTTTTTTTAAATTTTTTTTTAATGAATCACAGAACACAAATAATGTGTTTCACTTTGTATACTTATTTACTCCACAAACATAAATAGCACATATTGCCCAAATGAAACCTAACAAACAATCAACAACCTTTCCATTCTGTAATTAAAACACAAGAACTCAATAATCGAGTCCCCAGCAAATTAACAAGTTAGGCCTATCATTCCTCTCAAATACTGATAAACTTCTACCAACTTACTTGCTTTTTCAAAATCAGTCTGTTATAAAATTTTCTCCAAACCAATCCAAATGTGCTGAAAGTACAGCTTTGATGCTCAACTGCCTACAGAGGGTCTTTTAAAAATTGATAAAATTCTGAATTCAACCATCCCATTTTCATTATTGTATTTCCATAATGTTTCACAACATGCTGAGCCAATGAACACACATGCTCCTTTACAAATTCAAATTTTAGATAAAAATCCTACCTTCAATTTTAAATGCTTTTTGTATTGCATATACGACACATTCATATAGCCCATGGACACCTGTGTCTGTGTGGACATGTGCTTGTATTACCTGAGCATTCAGTAGTTCCTCACACTTGTATGAGTGTTTTTCAATTGCAGATATATACTGTTTTTCAATGGCTGCTTCTTGCTTCTGAACAGTAGACTGCAGTAATGCCTGGAAACAAACACAGCAGACCAGTTTCAAAAGACAAGACACTCTTGAATTCTATAATTGGAATAAGTGTTCTCTGACACACTGCAAATTAACTAACTTTTGTATAATATCTGAAATCTGATATTCAGTTGCACCCATAGAATAGGAATGTGCAACTACTGAAGTATTTTTCTATATAAACACTACTTTTCATTTTTAGATATATATCTTCCTTTAGCCAGGATTACATTTTTTTGGCTCTCATATTTTCTATGCACACCTTCTGCATAAAGGAGGGCAACTCACAGAAGAAGATAGAGAGGGTGAGTAGTCTTGTTAAATATACTCAGTTTAGTGGGACCACACAAGATGAGAAGCATATGAAAGCTGCTGAGAAAAAAAAGCCAGACATATTTCACTGGCTGACAAAACTCCACATCCTCTCGGCACACTGTAAGATCCCATGGGCCAAGCATGATCTTCACAACCACAAATCAAGTAAAAGCAGATGGAAATTCTGAGTAGTTTAAAACATAAAAGAAATGCACCCCCTAGGAAGTTCACACTCCGATGTGAAGAGGTGGAAGTCAAAGTGTGGAAAAGTCAAAGTGTCAAGACAATATTAAAAAGATAATAAAATTAGGGACATTATGCAGATTTTTGATCTTAGCTGTGCAAAGATTAAAGAATCTGGATGCAAAGGGAAAAAAAACTAACAGATCACAAGAGAAGCCAAGTCACCATTTGTAAGAATTACATCCACCTACTTCCTTTAAGAAGATGCTGGTATTTGTACCTTCACTTCATATACTCCTGTGCTATACATGTTTTCAATAGTATATGCTATTTATATGTCCCTTCTTTCCATGTGTACTGTACTATTTATACTCACTACAGCAAATTCTATTTTTAAGTAGTAATTTGCATATTAAACTGCTTGCAATTACAAGGTAAGCTAAAACAGACAAGATTTATAGAAAACAGATTTTTGGCATAAATATGTAGGCAAACAAAAAGGCCAAATTATTTAAATAATTTTTGTTTTGAAAATAAGCTTGCTTGATGGGAAACAATTCACATTAAATAAGATGCTGAATAAATAAAAACCCTGGGACAAAAGTTTTTGTACAGCTTTTGGTCCATCTTTCAACATTTTCCAATAATTAGTTTTGTTTCGCAAACATTACTGTTCTTCAGAATGACACTACTGTAATTCAGTAGCAGTTCTACTGGAGCAAAAAAAAACACAACCTAATAAATTGACAAATGACAGATGGTGCTTGATATGAGGTTTAATCTAAATGCAAGAGTAAGTTTAGTGGCTTTTCCACTGGCTTATTCTTGTCTTAAAATTTCCAGGTTGTTTTGCAGATTACTTGTTCACTTTCTGCACTGATGCAAATTAAGACAATAACAGAAAAGTAATTCACAAAAAGACTGCAGTTTATGCCAGAAAAATTCATAAAAGTCTATTTTATTTGAAGTCACATCCCATAATAAATATATACAAATGGATATAAACCAATGAGAAACCTTATTCAAAGGCTTATTACAGGAACAGAATGTCAGTTCTAACTTTCTGCATTTTTTTCTCTGGACTAATGTTAAAATACTGTTATAATTAATTTAAGTAGCACATTAGAAACATAAAAGCAAAGATACATATTAAGGATCAAATTCTTGTTCAACTGGAGTCAACAGCAAAGCACCAGCTGACTTCAACAAGTGCAGGATTTCGTCCTAAAAGGGTTACTCCACAATCCTCTGCTATCCCTAAATCCTGCCTTCTAGTACAGGTTCAGCTGAACCAGATGATACACTTGAATATGTAGGAACTAACACAATTCCCTGGTAAATTATTTAACTGGTGGTCCAAATCTGTTTTCAGTAGCTTTCATTGAAAACAAAAACAGAAGAATTGGACTGCAAAAAGTAACAACCCTCCATGTTTTTTTACAATGAACAGTTATTGTATGTTCTGATAACAAAATAACATTGCCTCTTTTAGGGCTAATTTTAATCAAGAATCTCAAGATGTGATTTTAAACACATACAGGAAGTCAAAATATAATTTCTAAATATAATCAGAAAAAATTATTTTGGGTGATGTGTTCTACTCATGTGAGAGTACTCTAACTTTATATTAGACTCAAGTTAGCCAAGTATGTAGTATGTAGATTACAGTCTTCTACTTTGTAATTTATCACTGTATCTTTATGTAACCTATTTAACGAAGTGCCACAAAAATGAATTCTGTGATAACACTTAAAGCTTTGGATGACTTTCCTATTATATATTTGTTTTTATATTAGACAGATAGATAGATAGTGCTCAGATTTAAAATTTTTATTATAGCTAATGTTATAAAATAGTGAAATGCAGCGTTTTTGAAGGAAAGAGCTTCTGTACATCTGGAGATACACTGTTTACTGTCTACAGTGTCAAGGTGGGAAGAATGCTCCTCTCTGTATGCTCCTGAAAAGACCAACCTTTAAAAATTCTGGCACCATACTCCTTGCCTAGCCATCTTATATAAACATATAGAAACTTGCCACAATGATCCTTTAAGGCTTGCATCCTCTTGGAATGGTAGCCTTTTCTATTAAATGTACTCATTGGCTTGGTGGGATGAGTACAGAGTGGACATATAGAACTGTCTTTAGCTCCAACACATTAAAGCAGCTAGACTTCAAAAGAACTCAAGCATAACTCAACCACAAACCACAAAAATTGATGTATTTAAATGCATACTTGCAGCACAACAACACTGATCTGAAATTGGTGCCCTATTGACAAAAAATTTGGTGTAGCCAGCTTTCATAGTCTAAACTCCCCCATTTTCTACAATAAATGAAACTCTCATCCTGTGATGGTGAGGAGAGCTCTCCACTCACTTATCTCATGTCTCAAGAACAACTCTGTTCCATCAATCTGTTGTCACTGTCGATGTAAAAGTGGCACTCCATTAATAATATTTTTCTTCCAATAACTCACAGAGTCAGTTAGGCCATGGATAGGGGAGAATGGAGCCACACACAGCTGCAGCATGCAGTATTGGGCTCAGTTTCTGGCTATCCATATGTTTGCAGAATACCTTTTACTGCCTCTCCTGGGTTACATGAGATACTTGAAGATTAGTTTTTGAGGCCTCCAGCACAAAATTGTTTCTTTTCCCAAAACTGAACTCTGGCTGCTTAGCCTGGTCTTCATTAGACCACAGAAATACTTCCAAGGGAGTTATAAGAGCTTTTATTTTTCTCTCATAATTCTCTTGGGCTCCCAAAACCCTTTCCAACTCTCCTGCAAGTCACTGCTTCACGGAACTGTGAGAAGGACTTTGGGTTACGTATCTAAGGGCAGTGTGCCTGCTTTTCAAACAGATAGCCATAAATGAATATGGGGAAGAGACATACCCATAAAAACTATGGACAAAATTACACCACTATTTGTGCTTGTGCAATCCCACTAGTTCATTAACTAACTGTATGATTCTCTAGGGTAGAGACATTGTAATGTATATTAATTCTTAGCCTTACATGAAAATAAGCCTTTGTTTGCATCTTTTCTCACATTCCTGAAAACAAAGAACTATTAAACCACAGTGCCGACTAATTGGCAATCAGCTATATTTCCTTGAATTGCATCCTGAACACATGGCTTTGTAACATTTACTTCTTCCACTGTATTCATAGTCTCCATTTTGTCATGACTACATTAAGCAAAAAATAAGGATGGAGAAAATGAAAAATTAATGTCCAAACTGATTTTAACTGACTAGATTTGGCTCAGGAGGCAGCTCTTAGTTTCCAACTTGGCACAATCTTCAATAACTTTGCTGGATAATCAAAGATACAATTTCGCCAAGTTTTAAGTCTCAGACTTCAATCTATAGCTATGCTGGCATATAGATCAGAAAAAGAAACTGATAGTTTGATTTGTTGTTTGATTTAAAAAAAAAAACATAAAAACCCTCTGATCAACATGCCAGTACTACGACTGAGGTAGAAAATGTAGTTAATTTGGTGCATTTGGGAAAAAGACACAATAGACTAGCTGTCTGAGATGTCTTTTCATTGGTCTATCTTAGAAAAAAGGGTTGAAAGACTATGTAGGATTTCAAATAGAACATAAAGTTGTAAATTAAAGTCAGTCATGGGGAGGGAGGAGAGGAAAACAATGAATTAAGATACATTTAGGATGCAGTATGGAAGACGTTACACATTACCAGAACTGCTAAAAAAATCCTGACAAAAGAACCACACACATTGGCTTTTTGACAAAATGAAAATTTCTTGCAGAAATTTCTATTAACTAAAAAAATTCCCCCTTTTCCCTCTTTATCCTCTATTTTCTGAACTGGTTTTTGTTTTTTGTTTGTTTTTTTTAATTCTTCCCCAACCACCACCACCTTTTTACAATGGAAAAAAATTTAAAAGGGAGAAAGAAGGAGAACATAAACAGAACAAAACAAAACAATTCATTTATTTTGAAATTTTCATTAATTTTTTATATAAAGTATAAATAATTCCTTTAAATAATATGAGATGAGTTGACTTAGTGGTAGTACTCTGTCCTATTGCTCATCTTCTCCACTTTGTTCTGGCATAGTGTGGGTCAAGACACAAGTTCAATAGCTCTATGGTTTCTGATGAACTCCAAAGGAAGCCCCTGTCTATCCTCTTTGGGACCCAGGATGTGAACTCACACCGAAGTGCCCAAAAACTGGAATATTATTTAATTCGTTTTAATTTAAATGAGCTAACAGAAAATTTTCCTCCTGACTCTCACTCGTTGTAGGTTATTCCGCTCTTCTGCTGCCTCACTGTCTGTTTGAATTACAGTAGAGAAGTTCAGTGTAAAAGGAAATATGGCGAACTATGGTGTATATCCAAAAATGGAAATTAAATATAATCTACAGTAACTATGCTGTTAAATGAGGAGGAAGTAGGAGTCAAAGAAAATATGTAGGAGTGTGATAAGAGTTACCTCTGGCTTTCTTACCAAAGGATTCTAGTAATATAAGTTTACCTCCAACTCTAAAACCTTCAAACAGTGAAAATATATTTTGTGCCATATACATTTATAAATTAAGAATCATATCTCCATCCCTCATCGCCCATGCCAAACTGCCTCAGTCTGCCAGAACTGAATGTTCTGATCTATTTATAAGTCATGATGCTGCAGTCCAAGATACATTTGAGCCATGGTCCCCCGACTGCAGTCTGGGCACCAAAAACTATCCATGGAGAGTTGGCTGGCCCTATGATGCTGGTCCTCTTTCGCATTTACAGCTGCTAAATTGCATTACACCAACATAAAAATACATTGCCTACTTTTCTAATACTATTTTTCCATGTTGTAGTAGTTACAGTAGGGAAGTTATCTGATTGTCAGTTGGGGCCAAAGGGTCTGTGCAATCAGGAATGGGAGGGGACATGATCCACAAGACATTCTTCTCTTTTTTAAGGTGGTGTGAATTATAAAAAAGGTTGAGAGCTCCTATACTGGAAACATTACCAGATACACTCCAGATAAGAGATACCCATTGGTGGTATTACCCACTGGTCACTGTGTGTTATGCATCCCCCTCTGTGTCTTGATCCACTACAAAGCCTGGATCTCTTCAGCTCAGACTGTAGACACTCACTCTTTCGAGGTGTGGAGGTCTACAATGTTGGTCAAGATGGCTGTTACATAAATCAGGGCTCACAGAATCACAAGATTAAAAAGGACCGGAAGGGTCATTTAGTCTCATCCAAGATTCCAACTGTTGTGAGCAACAGATGCTCAACTTGAGCTTCCTCTATCCAGGGGAAATGTGCAACACACTTATCAATGTGTGTTATATGTCAGCCCCCCACCTCCCAATCTACAGAGAATAAGGAACAGGTACAGGGCCTGTTTGTTTTGGTTTTTAAGCTGAAACAGTAGAGTTGCATGCTTGTAGCTCTGTTGGGCCCAAAATTCAATCCTTAATATTGGCTATAATGGCGACCATCCCTGGAGCTCTGATAAATTGAGCAAATTTGGTATGAAAATTATTAAGGAACAATCAAAACAAAACCTCAGATCCAATTTGAGAAACACTTTTGAGAAGACAATCACATTGGCTGGCCTGAAAGATCTTATATATTTACACATTTTTTTTTTAGTTTTAACTGTGCTAGTTGTTTTGTGGTAGACAATTTGTTCCCAGTCTTTGCTTTACTTCTTGTCACTTAATCTTGTTTTGTTTCAACTATACATAAAAAGATAAGGCATCCCTTTTAGATCTGTATTTGCCCAAATCTGCTCAGTGGAAAAGAGACGATTAGATTTTGTGACTTTTTTAAAACCAGTAACAGTAGACATTAACTGACTTGAATACGAAATATAAAAGTTAGAGTGGTATGGATGGCTTTTCTGATACCTTAAACTTTTGCATCAGTTGTACACATTTATAAATATTATCTATCCAGAACTTATCTCCATTACTGCTAAAACTGTTTAAATTTTTTATGTCTTGACTTCTATCTATATTTTAGATGACATATTTCAGATAAACTTGTATAGAAGCTATAATATTTAATTGATTGTCAAAGTGCAGTGAACTGGAGCAGTATACACAAAAATAATATTTAAGTTTACAGTTGTGACAGGGTCAGGCCTGACGGCTATGCCAGAGTACTGGAAGGCAGGTATATCAGCCCCAGGCTCAGCAAAGCCCTGTTCCCCCCCCCCCCTCGGGGGACTCAGCAGGGGGCCTGATTAGGCAGTTAGGCCAGCTGGGGCTGCTTAACCAATCAGGCCAGCTGAGGCCAATCAGGAAGCCCCGCCCCAAACACTCAAAAGCCTGCAGGGCAGGCAGTCAGTTGTGGGTGTTGGAGCTTGGAGCGAGGAGGTGTGGAGAGAGGAGGTTGGAGGTAGGAGATATAGTTTACTGTTGCAGTTCGTGACTTTTGGAGGCTTGCAGCTCGAGAGCCTGTGAATTAGAGTTGGCGGCTTGGAGCAGGCAGGCTGCCGCCTGCAGCCTACAGTCTGCAGAGACCTACAGCTTCCACTGTGGCTATCGGTGCCCCGGAGGGCAGAGCATCTGGCAGGGGAAGCAGGGAACGGTCCACGGACTACCCCAGAGAGGGAAGGTAGCAGTACCCAGGGGCAGAGCGGGCTCCAGCCCCTCCCTTGAACCCCCCCCCCCGCAGCTGCACCACCGGCCCGGCCAGCAGAGCGCAAGACCCACGGGGCGGAGTACCTTACCCTCCCCTGCCCCCACCTTGCCACATCTGGTGTCAGAAGTGGGATTGAGCGCAGCAGTTGTCGTGGGGGAAGGCGAAGTAAGAAGGGGGGGGGCCTTCCCTTTTCCTCCACCAAGATGGAAGACGTGGTCAAGGCCCTCGTACAGGCCACGGCATCCCAGCAAGAGGCCATCAGGGTCCAGCTGGCCACCCAACAGGAGGCGGTGAGGCTCCAACAAGAGACTAACCAATTGTTGATCAGCCAGGCCAACCAGGACCGTGCCCTCCTGCGTGAGGTGGTAGCCAAGCTAAGGGCCATGTCTTCCCACACCCCGGGGACAGTGTCAGGCGGGGCGCAATCCCTACGAGCCGGCCACTTCTTGCAGATGACGACGGCAGAGGACGATGTGGAGGCGTATCTCCTTGCCTTTGAGCGGATTGCTACCCGGGAAGCTTGGCCATTACCTCAGTGGGCTGGGATCCTGGCCCCTTTTCTGTGTGGGGAGGCCCAGAAGGCCTATTTCGACCTGCCCAGCATTGCTGCCGCGGACTATCCCCAGTTAAAGGCGGAGATTCTGGCTCGGTTGGGGGTGACGACGGCCGTACGGGCCCAGAGGTACCACGATTGGAAGTACCGGGAGGGCAAGGCCCCACGGTCGCAGCTGTTCGACCTTATTCACCTGGCCCAGAAGTGGCTGCAGCCAGAGACCCACCAGCCAGAAGAGATGCTGGGGACTTTGGTTATCGACCGGTTCATGCGGGGACTACCGGCTGACCTCCGGGCGTGGTTAGGGCAGAATGACCCCTCGTCCTACGATGACTTGATTGCCCTGGTGGAACGGCGGGTGACAGCCAGAGGCCTCTCCCAGGCTACCAGGGAAGGCCTTAGCCGGGCCAGACCATCTGCCCCGGTCCCTGGGGCCTGACCCCCCGAGAACCCAGGGAAGGCCAGGTGGAGGTCTAATGAAAATAAGGGTCCCCTAGAGGCCACCAAAGGGCAGGGAGATGCGGGCAGAGGGGATGGAGACAGGCCCTCTAGCCCTAAGGCCAAAGGGACGCCTAGGACCCCCTACCGGTGCTATGCCTGTGGAGAGTGGGGACACATAGCTGCCCAGTGCCCCCATGCTGAGGAACCCATGCAGTGTAACGTGGGGAGCTGGTCCAACCCCTGTGGCCTGATCCACCTCGTGGGAGTGGCCCTAGCGCCCCATAGATATATCAGACCGGTGAAAGTAAATGGGGAGGAAACCCTAGCATTAGTTGACTCCGGGAGCGCCATTACGCTTATCTCAGGGAAATTCGTGAAGCGCAGTCAACTGGCCCAGGCTAAGCGCACGGGGGTAACGTGCGTCCATGGGGCCGTAAGTTACTACCCCACCATCCCCGTGGACATCACAATACAAGGGGTTGTCACTCGGGTGACTGCAGGGGTGGTGCCCAGACTCCCCTACCCCGCCCTCATCGGAAGGGACTTCCCGGGATTTGGGACCCTTCTACCTCCGGAGGTCTCAGGGGATGGGGAGGAACAGGAGGCTGCTGGGGTAACCGTTCCCTCAGACATCCACCCCCCAATGTTCTCCGAGATGGCCCCAGATTTAATGCCGGCCCCAGGGAAGGGACGGAAAACTAAAGCGGAGAGGAGGGCCGCTAAGGCCCTGGGTACCAGAATCCTGGCCCAGGGGCTGAAACCAGCTATGGTGGGGAGGCGGACCCGGGCGGCGGCTAGGGAGGCGGCCTAGGGAGGGGAGCCCATAGTGGACCCTGAGCCGAGTCACCCCGAGCCAGAAGCCGTTGAGGGGAGCGCCCTCCCAGGAATAGAGCAATCAGGAGCGGGGAGAGAAAGCTTCGCCCGAGACCAAGCTGATGACCCAAGGTATGTCACGGCCCGGAAGGAGGTAGCGGTAGTCAATGGAGTCCCGGTGGAAGGGAGGACCCCAGGCCCGGGGCCATACTTCATGTTGAAGGGGGACCTGTTATACCGAGCCACCGAGACGGATAGAGAGGAGGTGCTCCAGCTGCTGGTACCCCGAAAGCACCAGAACGCCGTGCTCAACTTGGCTCATAGCCACCTCTTTGGAGGGCATTTAGGCGTAGAGAAAACCCTGGCACGAGTTCTACGGAGGTTCTTCTGGCCGGGCGTGTACGAGGACGTGCGGCGCTATTGCTCCACCTGCCCTGAGTGCCAGCTGCATAGCCCCCCGCCACGTTTGCGGGCCCCCCTAGTGCCGCTACCCATCATAGAGGTCCCGTTTGAAAGAATCGCGATGGACCTGGTGGGGCCGCTGGAGAAAACAGCCAGGGGACACCAGCACATCCTCGTTGTACTCGATTATGCCACCCGGTACCCCGAAGCCATCCCCTTGCGGAGTGCCACGTCTAAGGTAATCGCCACAGAACTGGTAAAGATCTTTGCCCGAGTGGGACTACCAAAAGAAATACTTACGGATCAAGGGACTCCATTTACGTCAAGATTAATGAAGGACTTATGCACCCTGCTGTGGGTACGAGCCTTACGGACCTTCTGTCTACCACCCCCAGACGGATGGTCTCGTGGAGAGGTTCAACCGGACCCTCAAGGCCATGATAAGGAAAGTGGTGAGCCGGGATGGGAAAGACTGGGACACCCTGTTACCCTACCTGATGTTTGCCATCCGGGAGGTCCCGCAGGCCTCCACAGGGTTCTCCCCCTTCGAGCTGCTGTACGGGCGCCACCCCCGGGGCATCCTGGACATAGCCAAGGAGACATGGGAAGAGGGGCCCGCCCCGGGGAGGAACGTCATTGACCACGTACTCCAGATGCAGGACCGAATTGCCCGGGTTACCCCCATCGTGCGGGAGCACCTTGAGAAGGCCCAAGAAACCCAGCGGACTTACTATAACCGTCAAGCCACAATTCGGCGATTCCAGCCCGGTGACCGGGTGATGGTTCTGGTACCGACTGCCGAGAGCAAGCTGCTGGCCCAGTGGCAAGGGGCCTACGACATGATCAGGCCCGTGGGGGAGACCAACTACAAAATCCGGCAACCAGAACGCCGGAAACAGGAACAGATATATCATGTGAACTTGTTAAAGCCATGGAGGGCCCGAGAAGCATGTATGGTAGCCCAGGAGGGGGTACCACTGGAGCAGGTGAAAATATCCCCCGAGCTGACGCCAAACCAAGCGGCCGAGGCAGCGGAGGTGATAAGCCGCTACCCGGACGTCTTCACAACCCGCCCCGGACGGACAAAGGAGGTAGCCCACGACATCATCACCAACCCTGGGGCCAGGGTCACGATGAGGCCCTACCGGGTACCTGAGGCCAAAAGACAAGAGATTAGAAAAGAGGTGCAGAGGATGTTGGAGATGGGCGTCATTGAGGAGTCTCACAGCCAATGGTGTAGCCCGATAGTGCTGGTGCCAAAGCCTGACGGGACTACCTGATTTTGCAATGACTTTCGCCGCCTGAACGAGGTATCCAAGTTCGATGCCTACCCCATGCCCCGCATAGACGAACTGGTGGACCGAGTGGGCAGGGCCCGCTTCTTGACGACCCTCGACCTGACCAAGGGGTACTGGCAAATTCCCCTAACGGAAGAGGCGAAAGAGAAGACAGCGTTCTCTACCCCGGACGGACTTTTCCAATATACTGTCCTCCCTTTCGGCCTCCACGGGGCCCCGGCCACCTTCCAGCAGCTGATGGACAAACTGTTGTGCCCCCATATTGACTATGCCGCGGCGTACCTTGATGATATAGTCATTTATTCCCCGGACTGGGAGACCCACCTAGGGAAGGTGGAGAAAGTGCTGGATACTCTAAGGCGGGCAGGTCTTACCGCGAACCCAGCCAAATGTGCTATTGGTCTGGCAGAGGCCAGGTACCTTGGGTACATCGTGGGGAGAGGGACGGTAAAACCCCAACTGAACAAGCTGGGGGCCATCCAGGACTGGCCCCGACCCAACCGGAAGAAACAGGTCTGGGCATTCTTGGGCGTAGTGGGGTACTACCGGCGATTCATCCCCCATTTTGCTACCAGGGCCAGCCCCCTAACTGACTTAATAAAGGCGCGCGGCCCGGATATGATACGATGGACCCCAGCAGCCGAAGAAGCCTTCGCGGACCTACGTACAGCCCTTTGCAGCAACCCCATACTCCTCGCCCCTGATTTCACCAAAGACTTTATTCTGCAAACCGATGCCTCCGAAGTGGGGCTGGGCGCGGTATTGTCGTAGATGGTAGGAGACGAGGAGCACCCCGTGATGTACCTCAGCCGCAAGCTCCTCCCGGGAGAACAAAGATATGCAGTGGTGGAGAGGGAGTGTCTAGCAGTCAAATGGGCAATGGAGGCCCTCCGGTACTACCTGCTGGGACGGCGCTTCACCCTGGTGACTGACCATGCCCCACTACAGTAGATGCAGCGAAACAAAGAAAAGAACGCGAGGGTGACCCGATGGTTCCTGTCCCTACAACCGTTCCAGTTCACCATTCAGCACAGGGTGGGCTGCCGCCATGGGAATGCAGATGGGTTGTCCCAGGTCCATTGCTTGGCGTCCCAAGTTGCCCAACCCGGTGGGATTGAGCAGGGGGGGAGGATGTGTGACGGGGTCAGGCCTGACGGCTATGCCAGAGTACTGGAAGGCAGGTATATCAGCCCCAAGCTCAGCAAAGCCCTGTTCCCCCCCCCTCGGGGGACTCAGCAGGGGGCCTGATTAGGCAGTTAGGCCAGCTGAGGCCAATCAGGAAGCCCCGCCCCAAACACTCAAAAGCCTGCAGGGCAGGCAGTCAGTTGTGGGTGTTGGAGCTTGGAGAGAGGAGGTTGGAGGTAGGAGATATAGTTTACTGTTGCAGTTCGTGACTTTTGGAGGCTTGCAGCTCAAGAGCCTGTGAATTAGAGTTGGCGGCTTGGAGCAGGCAGGCTGCCGCCTGCAGCCTACAGTCTGCAGAGACCTACAGCTTCCACTGTGGCTATCGGTGCCCCGGAGGGCAGAGCATCTGGCAGGGGAAGCAGGGAACGGTCCACGGACTACCCCCAGAGAGGGAAGGTAGCAGTACCCAGGGGCAGAGCGGGCTCCAGCCCCTCCCTTGAACCCCCCCCCGCAGCTGCACCACCGGCCCGGCCGGCAGAGCGCTAGACCCACGGGGCGGAGTACCTTACCCTCCCCTGCCCCCACCTTGCCACACGGTACACCTTCTCTATGCATTATACACACACGCCAGAGATGCAGAGAAGATATCTATGTTATGAATTTATTTATAATGCACCTATAAGTCTCACCTACTCTGTCCCCTCCCACTGATGAGATTTCTAAACCAACTGAAACCACGAAACAACTTGAGACCAATACATTTTATTTTAAAAGGTAGCTTGCCACTTAAATATTTGTTTTCCCTAGACATTTAATTGCTCCCCAAATTTATACTAGCTGGAAGTACAGAATGGGCCATATTTGGTCACAGACTGGTGTCAAGGATACAGTAACTGTTGAACCAATAAAACCAATGGTCCATCTAGTTCTGTATCCTGATGCCTTGTTGCACTTACCAGATGCTTCAAAGGAAGTTGCAAGAAACTGTGTGATGAACAATTGTGGAATAATCCACTTTTAGGCTAACCTCTATTAGTTTGTGATTGGATTATGGATGGATGCATGAAACTTTAGATCCTTTTAAAACAACAAAAACAACAAACCCTTCCCAACTCTCTCATAGCATTAGAGTTAAAAACAAGAGCTTTATCCAGCTGGAGAATTAGGAGTTCCCCTGACCTCCTTTTTCAGTGGTATAGGGCATTTGTTTCTTGACCATGAAACACTGCGCCTTAGTCTTTAGAAATTTCTAAAATTTGCTAGTTACAATTCTTCTTTCTAAAACCTGTATAGTTGAATTAATGGGATTAAAGCAGCCTGTCTTTATAGGCCAAGGGCTATGAAAAATAGTTGCAAGTTCTTAGAATGCCTTAAAACACTTGTAAAATAGTTTCAGTAAAGTGTCATAAATATATGATAGTGTGGTATAAATTCTGGCATTCATTTGAGAAGACTTCCCTAATTTACTTGTGGCTTTGCCACTTAGGAGTAATGTAATCACTTTTAACCATGTTACTGAAACCTGTAGTCCATACCACACCATGAAATGTCCTCCATTTTGACCTTGAACATGCACATTGAATATTATTTATATGCCATGTTTCTTGGCACATACATTACATAAACTAGGTTTTTGTTAAAAATCCAAATTCAAATTACCAATGGGGAAGCAAACAAAGAACAAAACTACATACTCAGCTACTGACAAAAATACCCACCATCACTTCTTAAGAAAAAATAAAAGGAGAAGGAAATGCATACTCACAAAATAACATATCATAAGAGATGGGGAACTTTAGCAAATTGTGGGGGTTTTGTTGTTTAGCTGTGGTTTATAAATTAATTCTAAATTTTCTAATGTTGAAGCTGCCAGGGCACTTTTCAGACTATGGTTTGCTTTCTCTCTGAGGGCCATGAATATGTATTACCAACATTTACAAGTTATAACACAGCGCCTTCTAATCAAGTACATTTATTCAACAGGTAAAAGCACTAGAGAAAAACACACACATTCCTATGAGCGTGCTAAAAGTTTATCAGAGGTTACGCTTCAGTGTTATGGGGACCTACTAGGCCAAAGTCTTTTCCACTTCTTCTGCAAAAGTTGGGGCTCCTCTTGGATAGACAGCCCTGTCACTTGCATGATCAGAAGAAGGCCCTGAGTCAATTTAAATGTTTATTTAAATTGATGTTGGTCTCTGGAACTTTTAGTTTGAACCAGTAAATGCAACTGTGACTCTTTCCTTAGTCAGGATCTCTCTCAGAGGCCCAAACATGCTGCTGTCTATGTCTTCTTAGGTGAAAGGGAGATAACTTGGGATTCTCTGCCCCGCTCTTTTATATTCCAGTGAACCTCTGAAGTGGGTTTTCCTGAGCATTAGCCTTCAAAGTAAAGTTAGTCTAGTAATGAAGAAAGTGACATGAAGTCTGGCAGTGAGGGAAGTTCCATGCTCTCTCCTCTCACCTGTTTGCTGAAATGCAAATTTGCTTTGTCTCCTACCATTTCCTCCCTCTGCTGTCTGTAGGGTGCTGTTTACTACTTATGTGTAAACTGAGATAAGCACACATTCCTTTGTTTAGGATAGGCTTATTTAGCAACTTTTGCCTAGGGAACAGGACTGGTGGTTTTGAACATGCGCTAAAAGCATCATACGAAGAGAATTTCATAACTTTGCTTATAACATAGCTGCATACATTTCAACATGATTTTACTGACCAGTAAGTTAGTTTTCAAATGATACCACACAAGGCATATCAGGGGTGCTTTTGGTCACAACCATGCCACAAGTAAGCAGGAGAAACCTATCCCATTATTTCTCTAGAATATGAACAAGGAGTACTTGACACTTTCCTCAGTTTGTTCTTGTCTTTGGAAAGGCAAAACCATAATGAATAAGGTTTGCCAAAACCAAAACACAGCCACGCAAGCACATCACTAATACAAACCAGTTTGCCCAACCCCAGCAGACAGTCAAACTAAATTGTACTGACAATGGGAACCACTTCTGTTTGCCCAGGAAAGGATTTTTAACATGGTCCAAAGCTGGAATGTATAAGAACCCTCTCTCAATTAAATAAAAGGAGCAGGTTTTTTTTGTTTGTTTGTTTTTGTTTTTTTAATTTTCATTCCCTAGGAGCTGCAAAAATGGTGGAACTCCAATTCAGCAGCACTGCCAGATCTCATGAATACCTCCTTTTTGGAAACAAATTAATTAGCAGGCAAAGAACAAAACAAAAGGAAGAGAGAACAGAAAACAGTTTATCAACATCCTCCTCTTCGGAGAAATGTTACAAAAATAATTCCAAGCCCTGGGAAAAATAGGTCTCTTAATTGTGAGAACATGGTTTTCCTGAAAAAAATTAAAACAACACAAATTCACATAAAACACCAACATGTGTATATACATATGATGCTCAAATTGCAATGTTAACTAATATGTGTTACTGAAAAATATAACAAAGCACATTCCATTTTTAGTCAATTTCCATAATTTAGATATCACTACTTCATGTAAGTAGCTAAAAGAGCATAGTGGGCAATTATATACAAATTAGCTCATTAAACACCCTACTTACTTTAATTGCTTTAATCCAGTGCTGTCAGAACAAAGCTTTTGTCTACCCAACTAAATATATGATTGAAATTTATAAATAATACATTTTAGCAGTGATTTTAGCAACGGAATTGTTATAATGGTACCCAGCTAGACATTGATCCATTTAATTAAGTATTTAGTCTTCAACAGTAGCTAGTTATTGTTATTTCAGATGAAAACAAATATGTTAAGTTACATGCCTAGCCAATTCTTCAATAAAAAACAGGGAGAGGTCAAAGTTTCCTCCCCAGCCTCTGGAGCTGACCAGCTAACTCCAGGAAGCATGTCATTTGACTAGCCTCCTATCATAAATTACCTGTTGCCAAATAAACTAAACACCATATTAATTCAAATATGTCAAAGCTTTTTTTTTTTTTCCTTCAAATTAATGTGTATATTTTACACATTTTAGATACAGAAAATGCCTATTTTTCTGATTAAGTTCCTTGTCGGGGAAACTTTTTATGAAGTGCAAATGAGATGTGCCTATTTAGGTGCCATTAAAAAGGCGATTTTGTGTACAACTAAACAAGAATTGTAACCAAAAAACTGTTCAAATCCTACTTGGGTCAAGTTGGAATTTTTAATGAAGTGGGTTCTAAATGAGATAAAATAGAAACAACATGCTGTGGTTGATTTCTGGAACTTTTTTCCACTCATAGTAATAGCATGTTACTAAAACTTTAGCACAGTTCCTGTTTTGAACTCTCACAGAGAGTCAACCAGTATTTCCTTTGGAAAATTCTACTCAGAAGTTATTCATGACAAAAATAAAAGCCATTTTATTTTCATCAGGGTATTAAAAATATTAGGAGCTTTGACCTATCAAGAATTAAACATTGGCTTGGTCTAGACTTACCCTAGCGATTCAGCAGCAGTCAATGGGAGTTACGCAAGCTACGCAGACAACTTGCAAAACTCCCGTCGACTGCTGTGCTTCTCTTCTGCATGCCGTCTTCTCTGCACTGTGCCAACGGAAACCATGCTCCCATCAACACCAGCGCTATGCCACTTGTGGGGTGGATTAATAGCATCAACTTCTGGATTGACTAAGTGGGTCTTCACTGACCACTCAGTCGATCAAGATAAGTCTATATGATGACAGCGACTTTGCCGCCCTCAGTATAGGCATAGCCTTAGTCTTTTTTTATTTTAACTGTGCGTATTCTGAATTGTACAGCGAGATGTTTCAAAGGAATATAATTGTGAAAGAAGATAATTGAGATGTGCACAAGAATAGATTAATTTATTTCGTAAACTGCACATTAAACAAACAATTTCAGTTTCATATTAGAGCTGTTGTTACTGTCTTCATTATCATCATAATGATCAGGAACTTCTAGATTTCACAATGTGCTGCATTACCACTTTCTCAGTTTGCCTGGAAACTTTGTTTTACTAGTCTCTGATCTTAATGGATTTATTTTCTACATTATTAGTTTGCTGTCCCCCTAATTCCTGGTTCCAAAAGCTAATGGCAAAACTCATTTAAACAGAGCACACTCAGTCCCAGTCCTCTGATGCCCTAGAAACCTGTCAGACTCTGTCCATTAAGTGGCAATTTTGTGGTAATTTATTTCCATTTCCATTACCAGCACCAATACAGTATCATACAGCAAAGTATTTTCTTGCCTTTTAGCTCTTTCTCATAGGGCCTGGGGGGGTGGGAGGACATGACGACGGACGACACACACAGAGGTTTCCTTTCCCAAAGATCTCAACACATACTGGGCTCAGTTAGCCCAGGACCTTCCCCTCATTCTTCTTTCTCCTTTTTATGGTGAAGCAGGCTTGACTGAATAGCCACTACCAATTATATAATTCCTTAGTACTTAGCTATTTATATTCTCTCACTCTCTCCTGTGCCTTTCAGGTAATGTTACAATATTGTTTGAATAATACCCAGTTCCTCAGTGTTGTCACTAAACAACAATGTAATTTTTGCTATCTTAAGATGTTTGAATTCCTCACAAAACTTTTCCCTTTCTTTACCAAAGCCCTTACAAACCCAATAAAAGATGATCAATTATTTCTTCCATCCTACAAATACATACAGGCCATTTTTGTATCTATTTATTCAAAAAAGATTTTTGGCTAAACCAATTAATACTGGCCAATGGCCAGTTAGTACTCTAAACAAAAGTACTTCATTAGTCCTATCCAGGCCCTGAATTATGTCATTATCCTCAACTCTAGCACGTGATTAAAAAAATCTCCAGTTTTCATTAATCCAAATCTTTGCTGTTTCTCTTTTAAATTTTTCTGCACTACTCCTGTTTACTCAAAGGTATTTCTATGGCAATCCTTCCATTTCTTACAGAGTTTTTAGCTGCTTTGTCCACCGTTGCATTCCCTGTTATTCCAATATGTGCTGGGATCCAAGCTAATGTTACATGTATCTCCATCTGTACTAACTCTGGTATTAAAAATATAATTTAATTGATTAAATCACTTCTACATACTGAAACACCCTTTATTGCCATAACGCCTGAAACTGAATCTGAAAATATGACTACTGCTTCTGGGCGTACATCCCAGATCCAATTTAATGCTAGCATGATTGCTACTAATTCAGCTGTCTTGACAGCTATATAATCTGATATTCTTTCAGATGTACTCATTCTCAGTTTTGGTATACAATATGTCATCCATACGCTTCTGGGTTTTTTTGGACCCATCTGCATATATTTGATAAAATTGACTCCACTTTTCATATGAATACTGGTACACTTCTTTTTTAGTATCTACTGTCTTTCCCCCTCACCTCCCTTAAATTTATAAAATAAATCTAAATCCACATATGGACATACAAATTTCCATCCATAACTAATTTTCCCATGACTAAAAATTTTGACTTTATTCACTTTTTTCTTGTCTTTCAACTCCTGCATCCACATTGTAACTTAAACGGCACGTGGAGTTCTAACATGGTATATTAGTTAGCCTATTGAATTCCCAACAATATTTTGGTACTATTTATTTGGTACTTTCATCATTGCAATTCCTAATACCTTTGGCCCAGAAAGTTATGTCTAGTAGTTTCACTGGTAGTATAACTAGCATTTCATTAGAAGCTATCTGTGGCATGCATGTGTGTGTTGTAAAAAATGCACCACATTCAATTGGTAGTATGTGGGCTTGTCTTAAATCTAATTTTTCAAGTTCTGATTTTGATGCTGCCCCAAAAGCTTGAAAGCTATAATCGATAACTTGTCTGATTAATGCTCTATATGCCATCAGCAGTATTTTCTTACCCTTCTTTTAAGCAGATTAATTCTTCCTGCATATTTATCTTTAGCAGTTAATGTGATCTTTCCAAAGTAATTTAGTATTTATTATTACTCCTAAGAATATAAACATTTTAACTATACCTATTTTTTCTCCATACAGATACAGATTACATTTCCTTTATAACTTTCCTTTTGTAAAGATCAGTCCTTCGGTTTTAGCAATCGAGAACTTGAAACCACATGCATTTTCCCAGTTAGAGGTCTCCCCTAATGCTTTGTTGATTTGCTTTTCTGCCACCTCAGTATCCCTGCTCCTAACCCACAGAGCACAATCATATGCAAATAGAGTGACACTAACTTGAACACTTAACTGTTTTGGGAGACTGTTTATCACAACATTAAGTATGGTTGGGCTGATAACACTTTCCTGTGGTGTATCATTTTTTATTATCCATATTCAACGTAGCTTTCCCAACTCTGACCTGCATGGTCCTTTTACTCCAAAATTCTCTAATCCATACGTTCTTCCCCTTATCCCTAGTACACTTACTTTGTACAACAAGCGTTCCCTGCACTGCATGTCATATGCCTTTTGAGTATTGATGAAGACAGATATCATGAAACCTTTATGCCTCAAAATTTTTTGTATTTTAGTTTCTAATTTAATAATGTGATCAATGGTGCATCTTCTATTAAAACCACTTTGCACTTTACCTAAAAATGCCATTGTTTTCCAAATAGGTAACCAATCTTCCATTTACCATTCCCTCCAAAATTTTACCCAGACAAGATGTAAGGGCAATAGACATCCACTTTTTTGGGTAGTTTGCCTGGTTTTCATATTTAAATTCCTACCGCCTCTTTCCACTCTACCAGTATCACTCTTTCTCCCCTCCCCCGCCAGATCATTAGATAATTGAAAGAGAACCCTCAAACTGCTTTCAAACAGATATTTAAATAATGTTACATATATTATCTTTATCTTGGGATGTATTCTTACTGATATCAATAGGTTTCTCAAGTTCCTGTTTACAAAACCATTCATCCAATATAGCATCTTGTGTTACCCCTAAGTACATAATAAATCATGACTCTCTCACATGAACTGCCTTTTAACCCAGTGGAAAAATTTGCTTCTATTTTCATTACTCTCTGGAAAATTTCTGCTAAAACCTCTGCTTTCTCATTGTCAGAACTTCTAACTACATAGTCAGTCCCAATAGATCTAAGATGTAACTACTCTTGGTCTGAATTTCATTCATTCATCTGATTTGAGGATATATTTGTGATGTCTTGGTATCTTTATTTATCCACCTGAAGTATTTCTTCCAACTCTTTTTCGTTGATTTTTTTGTAAAATTCTTTGTGCTATTGATTTACTTCCTTTCATAGTTGATCTGATTTTCACTATTGATTGTATTTTTATAGGCATTGTTCCTTTCTTTAACTGCTATTTTGACTCCTTGTTCCGCCATGTAAGTGAGTTTTTAGTTATGGGGTACGTCAATATCTTAGGCATGGCTACAATAACTGCTGTTATTAATCCCTTTATTACACTGTCAGTGACATTTTCTGCATCATCATACATAATGATTATTCACAAATCCCGAACATTTACTTGTAAATGACTCCCAGTTACCTTCTTAAAATTCTAGGTGGATAATTTTCATTACCTTCAACTTTACCTTGCGCCCTTGAAATGCGATGAGTAGAGGGAAACTATCATTCCCCATTCCTTCTTCCTTATAAATTTCCCAATTGCAATTACTTGCAATAAATATAATCAATAACTGCTGTTATTCCCAGTTCTAAGCAGGAAAAACTATCATCCACTGCATTAAAATCTAGTTGGTATGCTATTATTTAAAACCACTAGTTTGTTTTCATCAATGAACTTTTATAAACACGTGCCATTTTTTATCAGTTGTCTTAGTTCCGCACAGGTCACTGCATATAATATACAGTCTTTTGGCATTCTTCACTATTTCTTGTAGCTGCAAGCTTTCTTATTTCCCATATGGGATATAGTTGTTATAAATCCTTGAAGATAGATTTCTCTTCAGCATTGGGAGATCTCAACAGCATTATATTCTAGGCTTATTTGTTCATTCTCTACTGCGATGAAGTTTAACCTTTCCTTTATGCAAGTACAGTTGCCTCCTCATCTTCCTAATATTTGGTCCTTGGCTAAAGGCAACATACCCTGGAATTTTAAAAGCAAGATTTTTAACCAGCCATGTTTGCTGGATACACATGATATCTGGTTTAGTTTTCATGTCCAGGATATTTTTTTAGTTCCTCACCATGTGCTCTCAAGCTGTGCACATTTCAACAAAAGATTGTGATCCCCATACTTCACTATTAACCCCATATTTATATTATCTCCACATTTCACTATGAACCTCATTCAAAAACACATGAACACAGTCCACTGACAAACTACTAACTTACAAGTATTTTCCCTCTGCCTTTGCTAATTTTTTTTTCTGATTTTGCCCCATTTGTGATGTATAACTTTTTTCTTCTATCATAAATGCAATAAACCTCTATTTTTTCACTACTAGTATATCACTGACCATTCCTTCCACAGAGTATATCATATTCTTTATAGAATAAGGCTGTCTGCAGTTTCCCTTTTCCTGTGCTGATTGTCTCTTCCTTCTCTGCCTGATGCTGAGTCTCCTTCACAGCTTCCACATAAGATGTTCATGCCATTAAAAGAATCCATAACAAATAATCTGTATGTTTTTTAAAAGAATTGTGCATGACTTCTCATAAAAGGGAAGTTATCAGTAATCAATCAACAATGCTCATCACTGAGATGTAACAAATGATAGCCAGTGGAGAATAATTAATATGAAAAAGAATTTCTGCATACGGTAACAGCACTCCTACTGAGTCAGTGCACAGCTTGGAAAATCCATCTTCCAAACATAGACTATAAAGACAACGGTAAGCCTAGATTGTAGTGTGTCATGATATTATAGATTAGTGTTAAAGGAAATAGCAAATTTGCAGAGATCACCTCAAAACGCCTGTGATTAGAGCCCAAGAAGTGGCAGCAAACTTGGAAGAGAGTATGCCTTTCTTCTGGTGCTGTAATCCTAACACCTGGTGTGCACCCTCCCTTTTACCAGGGCTTGTCAACACTTATTGTGCTGCAGCTGCACTGTTGCAGCACTTAGTGGAGACTCTACCTACACCAACAGATTAGAAACCCTCCCATTGACAGACCTGTCAACACCACGAATTAGATTGGTATAACAATGTTGCTCAGACATGTGGATTTCCCATACCTTTGAGTGACCTAATTATACCAACATACGTTTTCAATGTAGACCAGGGCTACAAAAGCTAGCTAAAAAACAAACAAAAAAAGAGACAGTCTCCAAAGCCACCTGGTAGCCAAATCTCTTTGTGTTAGGTTGCAAGATGTTGTATAGAGAGAGCACTTATTTTTCTGTTGAATGTTCTCCTCCTGTCCACAGAAAAAGGAAGTTTGTTTATCCATATTCACCGGTTAGACCTCTCTGTAGCATTTCATACTGTTGACCAGGAAATGCCTCATCTCCACCGCCATATGCGTTGTTTTGACCCACAAGAACACAAGTACCTTGGCAGCTCACAGACAGATTTTTTTTCTGATGGAGCTGGAACCTTATCCATTAGTGACTTTGAAAACCATGAACTGGCAGAAGTAGCAGACTAGAAGACAGTGGAGGAACCAAACCACAGGTGTGATATGCTTGCAGCAGCTTAGACCATAGTATAGGCAGGAAACAGCATTCTGTGCAAGCTAAAGTCTTCATATTGTTTTCATATTTAGCTTCTTATACAGTGAATTACATCCTGCCTACATTTTCTTTATATCAAGCGGAAACAGCGCTATCTTCCAGCTTTCCCAATGCCTAGCCAAAATCAGCACCTGGATCAAGAGCAGTTGGATAGAGTTAAAATTGGGAAAAACTGAGGTGATGCAGGCAGCAAGAGGCAAGTACTTGGAAGATCTTGCCTCCGATATAACGTGCCACCACTATTGAAGAAAACGGCCTTCATATTAATAAGTTGGCCCACAGCCTAGCATCCTTTGGTAACTCCCTGAAGTAACTGAATGCCCAAATAGACATGGTGTGAAATAATTCCCACACCTGTCTACTACCAGCCAGAAGATTGCTCCCCACTTTATTAAACACAAATATGGCCATGATGTTTCTTACATTTGTGACCGCTATGCTTGAGTATTGCAACTCAAATCTATGAAAGAGCTACACCTGCTAAAAGAGCTTCAACTGGTACAAAACCAGAGCTGCCTATTAGCAACAGAGGTACACCACTTTAGTGCTTTGCTCCACATTTAATTCAGAGTCCAATTCAAGATCTCCATCCTGATACTGAAAACCATCCATTCAAATGACACTACCTACCTGAGGGATCATCTCTTTTTCAGTGACCGTGATCTCCCGTGATACCTATAGTTCCTTCAGAAAAATGCAAACAACAACAGAGGAGGGTCAGGAGTGCAGGAGACAAAACAGTCTCAGAACTGGACCCAGATTACACTATGGAACACTCTTTTGCAAGAGATAAGAATGATGACAAACATCATAATTTCATTTACTATTCATACTAAAGAAACTCTTTCTTAACCACAGATGCTTTCAATGCTTCCATTCCTCTGATGCTTGATAGAAATAATATGAATGAAGCTGAATATTTTCTAAAGTATTTGACCCTCTCTCTATGCTTCTGGAGTGCTCTCCTGATGTTCGCCTTCTACCATTCCTCTTCTTTTAAGTACACGGCCAGTGCGGTGAAAGAGTTACAAGATGTTAATGTTAGGATTGAAGTAGGTTTTAGAACATCATCCTCCACTGATTTCAGGATACACAATAACTCTATCCCCATTCTGCCCCACTACTCAACATCTAAAATCCATCATCGCAAGCAAAACGTGGATAGGACTAGTCAAGGAGGCAGCAGAGCCAAGGTGCTCTGGAAAATAATTGATTCAGTGCATCTTCTCAGAAGCATCTGTCAGCAAGGCTCCTAGAAAGCAGTTGCTGTGATTTAAAGCTGCTTCCCTCCAGCAGAACCCCTAAAGTGTGGGGGCAGCATTACAACTTCCTCCTTTCCGAACTCTCTCAGCTGACATAAAGTAGGGCAAATTACATCCTTTTGTACCCAGGGGTGAATCAAGTTCACTAACTGTAACAGTTCAAATGGTGATTCTGACAGATTTTGGTCAGTAATATGTACAGGTTTTTTGTTGAACATTTTTTTACCTCTATAGCCATAATTGACCACCAGGACAATCAACCAGTGGTAGCAACCATGGAAATTCAGTGTTAAATGACAGTGGAAAAGCATTGGAGTACAGTCTACACTAAAGTCTCTGTGATTGCTATTACTGACAGAGCTACCCAACTGGTGAATTATGGTTATTAAGTTTGTTAGTAGAGAAGTCTGTGGGTCTGCAGGAGATTTAGATGAGCAGCTGTTTTGGAAAACCTTGATACATAGCACTATCACAATATTTTTTGCCTATGAGAGCATGCCAACTTTGACACACTGACAACATCTCTAGCATAACAGGAATCTTTGCAATATTTGGTTGTGTGTTCCTCTCTCTACGTCAGTATTTAAATACTATGTATAATAAAAACATTTCATATGGCAGAATATCTCAAACCCACTATTGTTTAGACTTATTTGTATATAATTTCTTTTCTAAACTTATTTGACCAGCCAGGATGTCAGCTAGCAATGTAAGGAGGTTAGGATCCAGGACAACAAATATTTCTGGTTTCAGAGCCTTCATGGTTTTCTGGTTTATATATTTATTAGTTCTAAAGATCAGGGCTTTGAAGGTTGGATTTCTGCACCTGGATAACTTTTGACTTTTAACTGTTTGATGAAACAACAGGGAAGGAAACTTGCACACAGATGGCAAAAATTTCAGGCAGATGCAGACAAACTTTAACACAAGAATGTCCTAAAATCTTACGCTTTAATCATGGTAGAAGCAAAGAGATCATTTCTCCTCAGCCATTGCAATTGCTAAATCCCACCAGCAGGGAATGAGTCAGGATGTTGATAGAAGTTAGGAGCAGCTGCAAGGGGTTCATGACTATCTTTTTGATCAACTTGCCCAGGATGAGAAGATTTAAGACTAGACAGTTTAGTGACATTGTTGGGGGTCCAATCAATGGATTTCTGAGTATCAGTCTGATCATCACAGGCTTCAGGGATACTGGTAGATGGCCTCCATGAAAGATGAATTGGTGAGATCAATATATGAGCGGAGTCCAGGTGCTCTTCATTTTCTGTCACTAGCTAAGGAAGGCTGGGGTCTGACTCAGATTTTGCAGCACTGACTTCCTTTAACAAGTCCTTTTCCTGCTTCATGCTGCTCTTTCAGCCCCTCAGAATTTACATTACTTTAGACTCACTGGTTCAGTCAACAGATAATTTATGAAGGCTTGTCAACTGCATATCAGTGTCAATTTTAGACTAATTTACACATTCAGGGGGCCAGAAGATGATGATTACATCCACATAGACTCCCTGAGATTTACCTCTAAATTTGTCCCTTACTGTGTATCAGAATCATTTTGGTAAACTATGAGAGAGTCTACGGACTGATCATTGCAATTTTCCTCAATGGCTTTCTATACCTATCTTGCTGTTTGAATGAGGGGGAACTTGCACTACTCTCAGTTTTCATATGTGGCTCTAACCTGAAACAGCATTCTGCATTTTCCGAGACACATGCTGAAGCCTTTTTGAGTGAGGCTGTCATCTTGGAAATGGAATAAGCTAAGCTGCGATGTGTCTCAGAGAAGAACTAAAATCTTATCTAAATTCAATTTTTCTCCTATGAACAGAACTGTGTCCCAAAGAAATTTCCTGATGCTAAATTTACTTTTTTTTTTTAATTAAATCAGTTAAATTCTGCCCTACTTACAAAGATAGCTGTTCTGTTGATACATCTATTGTAGAAGCAGAAACTTCTGAGACACACCTAACTGGGTATTGCTACGCCACACCTCACATCTCTCACCTTGCAATTCTGTCTCCTGATGCAAAGTGGAGTTCAAATACACAATACTGAAGACTGTTGGACATGATCCTTAAAGGAGAAAGGACTGGAAGCATTATCACCTTAAAGTCAGATGTCCGTAGACAGAAAAAAATCCACTTGATTTATGCAAACATTCTTTCATAGCAAATAATTGCATAAAATAATCCAGACAAATAAACATCATCAAATAAATACACCTGCTTGTAACTTCATATTCTTTAAAACTTAAATTAAAGGATATTTTAGACAGGGAGAAATACAAATAAAAAGCTTAAGAAATCTTAGCTGGTCTATTCACTGAACTATGATATCAGAACAAAAGCCCGATTAAACAAGCAAAGGAAAAACCCTTATGTTGCTTGTAGTAAATAATCTTAAAATGTGGCATGATCCCATGAAAATCTTTCCAAAATCTACATTTACTTTTCTTTATTGTAGTTAATTATCAGGGATAAAAGTTTTAAAAAATTACATGAAAGACAGAAATGAAACTAAATTACATAAACAGAGGAGAAAATTGGCCTACATAGCACACTAGATTCATTTTTAATTTGTTTTCTCATTTTTTAATAGAAATCTCACATTCCCCTCTCCCCCCATGTGTTATAAACTATTTATTTGTTGAAATGAACATGAGAATGCCAGATTCTTAATGGCCGAAACCTTCTGAGATTTTGAGCTATAAAATGTGTAACAGTCTGTTCCTAGTGGATTTCCAAGCCTGTTTGGTGAGTTAATATTCCAAAAATGACTGTTGTTCTTCTATAGGTTTACATGTACTTAAATACTCAAGATTAGATTACACAATATTCTGATATTTTACGCAGATTCAAATTTCTCCAGGGTTAACACTTTAAAGAGGATAAATTAACAATGAACCCAGGAACCGAAATTTCTGATGTGATATGATACAATGTATTAACTATTATGTTTAAGTTCCCAACATTCCAGTCATTGATATATTAAGGAAAATTTTGTGGAAGCTGGGAATATATGGTCTTTCCTAAATGAATCATTCCTCAAAATGAGAACAAATTAACCCTTATTTACACTCACATAAAAACATTAGATTATGACAGGAAATAATGGAGTTTGTAATGGTGAACAGTGGCTAATATATTTATTTGCCATTTAACTAATAAATTAATAACATATTTAAGTCTCAATGGTATAGCAGTTACTCACTTAGAGTAGCTGTCTTTAGAGATCCAAAAGTTGCCAATCCCAGACAGTGACATTCATCAAACTGTTATTTCTTGTTCTAAACATATGGAGAAAGCCAGTTGCCAAATGTGGACTTTCTAATGTTGATGCTGTAATGGTACCCAGTGTATGTCAGAAAGGAAAAATATAATAAAACAGTGGCAATTTTTGCCATGTGATTATGTGTATAGTTTTTATGTACCTGAATGATCACATCAAAGCCACAGGGACCATTTAGAGTGTTGCCAAGTTGTACATGTATATGAGTGAGCAACCAGACATTATGACAAGATAATGTCAGAGAGGTGAGTAATACACGCTGTATGCTACATGCACTGACTACTGAAAATGGGTAGTTTTGATTCTATTCTTACTGCTGTAAGCTGGCTTGCTTCTTAGCTGGTGCTTTCCCCTTCCTTTTTCTTTGGAAGGTACAGCACTTTACCACATATCCCAGAGAATAAAGTTTGCCTTAAGATTTCTTTGTCAGTCTATTTGACCACTATTTACCCACAAAAGATTCTCTCCATTATATGAGAGATCCATCATGCATCTGCTGTGCCTCATTATGACATGCAAATGAATATAGGCATGCATCTACAATGGCTTTTCCACTACATAATTGTGATATCCAATGCCACATGGAAAGATTCAAGTCAACACAGAAGATCTGCTTCACTTCAGATTTCTCCAGTGAAAGAGCAGTGCAGATTGTGCATTTAACTTTGAAGAAAGAATGGTTATTTACCTTAACAAAACTGTGACTCTTCGACCCCATGTGCACAAGATTGGAGTCTTTCGGCCATCATTGTGTGTTGGGACTGCACAGCTACTGGATGCCTTGGATGCCTTTGTACTCCGCCCAAAGGGTAAAAAGGGAAGAACAGGCTCAACCATCCCTTAGTTCCTTTGCTAATACAGAATCCAGGGATCCCAGAACTCTGCATCAGCAGGAAAGGAAAGTGGGTCATGAATATATGCAGACCGCACTCTCAAAGAACTAGTTACTTTAGAGTAAACAACTGACTAGTTCCATTAAAGCAGGTGTCAGGTCTTGAGGCCTCAACTAGGACACAGTGCTGTATCGAAGTATGGCCTGATACTCAAGTAACTGCCCTGCGCGTTTTTGAAATTGGTATGTTTATGAGAGGCTTCTGGATTATGGAGCTGAGAGTTACCACCAGCCTGAATTTGAAGCATTAGATGAAGCTGTTGAGAGGGCCTAAATAAAGGATGCCAGCCACCCTCTTTTTGGGATTATAAAATAACAAGTAAAACTCCTTCCCTGGGAAATCCAGGGGCACTTTTACTGTTCCAAAATTTAGAAATGAGTTCACAGTCTCTCATGAAAAGGGTAGGAAGGCTCTGAAATTAAATGAAATGCCTCACACTGATGACCCTCGAAGACCAGTTGTCTCACAAAAATAAAAGGCAATACGAAAAGGGCATGGGGAAAGGGCATACAGATCCTCGAAAGGCTCTATATAACTGCATTCCCGCTGACGCAGTGCTACGCCACTTGAAGAGGTGGTTTTTGTTGGAGGCCCAGTACAATTTGAGTTGCTTGACCTCTGTCCTACAGTCCTAGCATAGCTTCAGTTGCTTGTTTGGCTATTCTGACTCCTGTAGCATGACATCTTCCAGTTGGCACAGACTGAATAACCTTATAGATGTCTCAGTTTCTGCACAGCATGGCACATTATAAGACAAAATACAGATACTGTATTGCTTGCAGCTGCACATAGATAATGGGGATGGGAACAAGAAGTTATCCTTGAACATCGGGGGGTACACTGTCTTATTGCCAAGGGGCATACTTTTACTCTGCCCCTCCTATCACCAGATGCTGTTTTGATGACCCCAATTATCATGGTGAGAATGGAATGTAGTTAAGAGTGAAATTTAATGTAGATAATTAGCATATGTGATAATGAGAGATGATTAGGTGAAGGTTGTTTATGGAAGGGTATAAGAAGTCATCACTTAACAAAGGGGGGGGCGCTCCATCAACACCTGACTCCGCTGGAGGTGCTGCCGGTTGGACCAGAGGATCCACTGACTCCTTTGCAGGCCCCAATAAGAAAGCTGTTCCTGTATACAGCCTTCTGAGTAACTGCTTAGCTCTCCAGGCTTAGTGAGTATGATACATTTTAGGATTTGTATCTAACTAGTATATTTATAGAAAACCTTGCACATTAAACCTTATTGATCTGCAAATCGGGCGTACCGTGTCTCACTGGTATTCACACTGATCACACAGTATCCAGAATCAACAGTTTTAGTACGCTGACTTCTGGATCGACTGAGCGGGCCTTCGCTGACTGCTCAGACGATCCAGATAAGCCAATCTGACAGTGGCGACTTTGCTGCCGTCAGTGTAGACATAATCTAAGGATCATATGAACAGAAGAGAGAGTGAGTAAGAGAGTCCACGTTATGAAGAGGAAGAAAATATTTACTCCTCAAATAATGGAGCTAACCTAATCTGAGTCTGAGAGTGAGTATTGCATCTCTCTCAGCACCAGAGCAGAAAAGATGCTTGGTACTGCTACTGTAGTATTGAAAGTCAGCACCCTACAAGCCAGTTTCCTAGCGAAGACAGCAATGCTGACTCAGGCTGCTTTCACAGTCAGATTGCTTGGAATAGAGATTAACCTCCGTTCAAGGAAGGTCACTGCTGAGAGCATTTGTACTGCAGCGGTTGGTGCTAGAATCTTCGTCATCAGATGCACCAACATCAGTACCAGGCAAAGTGCGGAACTTGGTAGTACCAAAACTTGGTACCTAGTTTCTGTCAGAGTGCCTGAGGAGCTTTATTTGGTCTGCAAATTACCTTTTGGCTGGAGCAGCTGGAGGCAATCTCTGCCTCACATCTCACAGGAGCACTGACGGAGAAGGTCTGTACAGGGTCAGCAAGCCCCTTTTTCTCTCTGATTTTCAGGAGGCTCTCATTGAGCACTCTAGGAGAAATGCCTATCTCCCCTTCTGCGTCCTTTAGGTACTCCATCTGCTGTTCCTTTTCTACCAGGACGGTGCCCCTCTCCAAGACAAAAAAGGCATCTTGTGTTAAGAATCAATGCCAGCAGCACAGCCAGTCTGGAAGCAAGGCCTGCAGCACAGCCAGTCTCGGGGCAACTTAACAAGTGCAGCTGGCGTGCAGTAGGCTGCCTGATTGCTACAGCCCCGGTGGGCTGGAAGACAGCAGACTGGCTCTGAAGCCCTACAGCAACAGATCAAAATATTTGCCCACAGCTGTGACAGCTTCTGTGCCTGCTTGTTCCCAGCCTTGCTCCTGCCTTCTTCCAACCCTACTCCTGCTTTGGACCCAGCCTTGCCTTACTCCTGACCCTCACCTCCACTTCCCAACTTTGGCTCTGACTCTGGGCGCTGACTTTCACTCTAACCACTAGACATGACTGCCGATGTGCTGGTCGCTGACAATTTGAATAGCCCCAACACAAACAATAAAAGAAAACTAAAGCTAATACGGGCAGCAGTGATCCTATGGAGGCCAATATCTCTCTGACAGAGATAGTAGGAGCCTTAAAGACCTTGGCACCCTGCAAGTGCAGAATGTGGAATGTGGTCCTGCAAGCTCAAGTCATGCTGCCTTCAAGTCTGACCCCTGCTCCGCACTCTCCACAAGCCCAAGCTCTCACTACCTGAGAAGTTCAATGGCAATTGAATTCAATGGCAAATTTAGTGGGTTCCTAAATCAATCACAGCTCCTATTTCTGCTATGCTCACAAGTGTTCCCTTCGGGTGCACTGACTCCCTTTCTGAACCACAGGCAATCCAGAGCTATCTTGAGGCATATTAGCAGAATAGGATCATTCATCCCTCCACGGACCAAGTGGAGGCCCTGCTATTCTTCTTGGTGAAGAAACACAGTTCCATCTGGTGTGCTCTCCAGTCTATCAGGGATGTGTCTGTGGTAATTATGATTGAGGGTATTTCCCATGTGAATGAGATCCCTGAAATCATGTTGTCGGGTTGAGTCTACCATATTATTGATTGTTTGACTCTGTTTGGCATCACCAATGTTTTCTTTTAAGTTAAGAAGTAATGGGAATAGAAACCTTTCCCTCTGTGTTGATTAGGGATGTGTTCTATGGCACCAAAGTGCAGGAGATGTGCTCGTGAGATGGGTCCCTGAAGAGGGAAGGGGTAGGGGGTTGAGTAACAGGAATGAATGTAAAGGGGATGGTATATCTCAACTGAACAATTTCTAAAACCCATTTGTCTGTTATGATATTCACCTAGTTGTGGTGCATGGGGCACAGTCAGTATTCGAAAAGGGTAGTCGTTGTTATTATTGGCACTCAACCAAAGCTTCAAATTTGTGGTTTGAAAGGTGCTGACTAGGACGTCGATGGTTGTTAGTGTGACTATCAACGTCTTTGAGATTTCTGTCTAGGACGTGACGTCTGTGCTATGGGTATTGTTGATGTCTTTGAGGGTACGGTTGATATCTATATTGTCTCTTCCTCGTTGCAGGTGTATATATTCCAAGGGTGTACAGCGTGGCTCGTGAAGCCTTCATTGTGTGTAGGAACTCGTCAGTTTTCTTCAAAAAGAGCTTCACTTTGTCGAATGGGAGGTCTCCTACGGTGGACTGCAACTGTCTGGGTAAAGCTGCGGAATGTAGTCATGAAGCCCTGTGCATGACAATGGCCGTTGCTAATGTTCTGGCAGTGGTCAGTGACATCGAGAGGCTTGCAATGCAGTTCTCGTGACCAGTTGACCCTCTTTTACAAGAGACTGGAATTGCTCTTTTTTGTTGCAAGGAAGGTTATCAATAAATTCCGAGATCTTTGTATAACTGTTGTGGTCGTAACTGGATAAGAGTGCCACATAATTAGCTACTCATAGCTGTAAAGACCTTTCTGCCAAATAAGTCTAATCTTTTTCCCATCCTTGTCCTGCGGTGTTGATTTATACTGTTGTTGTTTGCTCCTTTGATTTGCTGTCTCAGTGACTATGGAATTCAGTTCAGGGTGGATAATAAGGAACTCTGTACCCTTAGTGGGAAAATAGTATTTCTTGTCCACCTTTTTGCAGGTGGGAGGAATGGTGGCTCATGTTTGCCAGATATCATTGGCTAGTCTATTAACGCATTGTCAATAAGAAGAGCAATTTTTGATGAGGCTGAGGTTTGGACGATTTTAAGTACTTGGAGATCTACTATAAGCTCTGGTATAGTTAGACCAATTATCTGCATCTGGTCACTGCATGTGGTAAGGGATTGGTGGACCAAACCCTGGCTGTGTGTGGCATCTGGATCGAGATCTATATCTAGTTGCCTTTAGTTCAGGTCTAATAGGAGAAGAATGTTGGAGGAGAACACCCCTCCTTCTCCTTCATCCTCAGTGCAGAATGGAATTGAGGAGATTGTTTCTTTGTGGGTAAACTGTAGTGGGGAGATATCTGTGCCATACAGCCATGACTGAAGCAAAGATGTTAATAGCATCTCTTTGTGATTGTTGCGGTGTCATTTCTCCGTCTGTTTTCACAGTGGGGCCGATGACGGTACTGCTGTTGGGGTCAACTCCACACTTGAGGTAGATGCCGAGGTATAGGTTGATGCCAGCACTGTTGTCGGTGCCGACGGCGCCAACGGTGCCATTGGTGGTGTCTTGGATGATGTTATCACCGTGGCATGTGTTGGTGCCATAGTCAGTGCTGTGCACACTATCAGTGCTGATGTTGGTGTTGGGATGGTTGATGCAGTTTTAATCAGTGGTCTGCGACCTGTTACTTTTTTCGGTCCCGTGTCGGAGGAGGGCTGTTTACTTTTGCCTCTCAACTCCGCACTAGGGGACATTGGAAGTCCTTTGGTGTCAAGACACTGACTGTGCTTGAGGAACCTAGAGCCTCATCAGCACCAAGTCTTGAACCCACTGTGGCTAGTGACCTCTTTCTCTTGGCCGACTCAGTTCAAGGCAGGATTGAATGTCTCTTCCTAGTAGATTTTCCCTCTGACAAAGTATTTCCTTGTCCAGGGTCAGAGGAGGGCCTGAGTGACCCCAGAAGGATAACTTTCAGCTGGAGATCTCTGTCTTTGTCTTTTAAGTTCTTACAGTGCACACATTTCTGTGTCCCTCACTCAGACAACTGACACATTGTGAATGTCCATCAGATGCTGGGATCGCATCCCTACACAAAGTGCATTTTTTAAAACCCAGTGAACCCAGCATTATGCAAAGTTCCCTCAGGGGAACAAAATGGTACTATCTTCTTCTATGAAGGAAAAAGGTGAATTTTGGGGACGGAGGTCACAAGATAGGTAAATATTGAAAATACTGACTAAATTTAACACTATAACTAACTATTTGACGAACTGAGGGAGAACTGCTGAGAGCTCCATCTCGGATGGTTGAGAAGAAACTGAGGGGGTTGGGTCACACATGGCAAAAAGAGTGTAAAATGGTGCCGTGAGACGGGGATGGCGCATGCATGACCCGGATGAGCACTGCTGTCAAAAACCTACAGTCAAGGACGCGCCAACACCTAGAGTGGTGCACCCACAAGGACACTACTCGAAGAAGATTGGATTCTCCAGGTGTCAGGGAGTTCGGTGTCTGAGCCCAGCAGTGTTGCCTATTGGTGAGACTCTACAGCTAGCAGCAGGGGAACCTGGGCCCTCCCCTGCCCTGTGTTGCAACCCAGGACCCTATAACTGGTTGGTCAGATATGCAACATGGGGGGGGACAATGCCACCAAGCCTGTTCACTGTGTTCCTTCCTACTACATTCTTAGCCCCCTCCAAAAGTCACAACAAGAGTTGGCTTATGACCTCACAGGGGGTATTTCTCACTGACAGTGATCTGGAAGCTTTCTTTAGCCGTGGCCCCGTTCCTAGTTTAAACGGGGGCCTATGGCAGCTCTGCAGCAGGGTCTGGTCCAGGTCATGGGGAGATCCTAGGGCCTCTCCGCTTAACATTCAATTTATTTGTCATCTAAATTTGTGGATGTACATTTGCCTTCCAAAGAATCAGCATTCTCCTCAGAGTACAAAATACAAACTCTCCCCTCCTCCCTGATGATCATCCTGATCAGCTGTATCTTTTGATCCAAGCACATGTCCCAAGTGTCATGCTGGTCCCAACAGTGTCCTCGTGATTCATATCAGATTTGTTAGAATGCTATCTCAATATGGGAAGCCAGCAGTGCTGAAGCATTCAGCATGACTTGCGCCAAAATTACCACCACACGTAGCATGCACAGATAACTCTTTGAATTGGAGCCAAGTACATCAAACATGGTGGAGTCCAGCAGCTAGATTCCAGACATTGGTCCCACAGCACCAAAAATTCAGACTATGCCAGGCATTAGGAAAGAGCTTTGAGGCATTCAGTGTGGTACAAACAGTCAAACAATCCAAGTGATTTTTTTTTAACTTGGTCATCTGAGCAGGAAATATTCTTCGACATGGACCTCTTGGAGTCCACAGATACAGGCATTGGTGCTAACGGTATGCAGGGTGGGGATACTCATTCTACATCGAATGGTTGCCAAGCGCCAATGCCAGAGTTGTTGGAAGTCAGGAGACAACTGTTCTCATCTTTGTGCAGACTGGACAGAGCATTTTCTGAATAGGTGGCGCTTAACTGGATGAGGAGAACATGTGTCCAGCACTACTGCAATAGTATAAGTAGGTACCGAGGGATTTAAAGGAATGCACTGAAATTTTGCCACACTTGTGCCAAAGTAGGCATTAAGAATACAACTTTAGCTTACCATTTGAGAGTTCAACTTGGTCTATGTTTCAAGTCCCTGGATAAATACTATGCCAGACTACTGAAGTTCCTGGAGGAGACTAGCAGGAGGTTTCAGAGCTCTTTTCAGAATCTAATTGTACAGGATGACATCCAACAATAGGTGGTACAAAAACTATTATGGCCCATCCCAAGACAGATAGCACATTAGTCATGAATGCCATGTTGTGCAAGAGGCACTTCTTACAGTTACAATCAACATTTCTAGACATCTTTTGACCATCTTTCTCTATTCCTACAATGACCAAGAATAGAAAATGAAAACCAATGTAGCATCAGAGAGCGCTGACTGTACATAAAGGTGAGCCAGGTGAATGGCTCTGGAAAAACTTGAATTGTAATAATGATTACAAAACTATAATGGGTTCTGGAATGGAGTTATATCAACTCTTGTATTTTGATGACACTCCAAGGCATTAGAGTGCACATGACACAGTGACTGAAGTTAAGTAATACTGCAAGCAAAAATGCAGGCACAACATCCAGAGGCATCAAAGGTGAAGACAGCACCTCAGCAAAAGATTCTGAGGATCACTGATGAAGAAACCAAAAATCTTCAAAATGTGAGCTTACATAAGGATAAAGAAAAAAGGAGGCATAAGCAGCAAAGCCATCAAGTGTCATCGAGAGCCAGCAGAATGGAGGCAAGCACAAAAGTCCTGAGAAAGCTTCTATGTTAACTGCACAGGAAAGGAACTAAGCATAGAACACATAGAAAAGCCTAACTACTGGCATGCACAAAGCACACCAATATGGAACCTCAATGTCCCAGAATTTAAGTGCTAAGGCTCTAGCTGCTTCTGCACTGGAAGCACGTACCGAAGAGTAGTAATACACAGAATGTGTCATCTTTGAGGTAGGATTTGACATTTGCATAAATCACTGTTATAAACTAGTTTTGTCAAAGTCATGTCTGAAATTGCTAGTACGCCTATTACTGTTACGAGATATATGTTCAGCAGTTCAATGGCGTGAATCACTGTTAGCAAACTTTGCTTTCATATTTTCAGTATCCTTATTTAGACTAGATGGATTCAAACATAGCCCTCGCTCCTCCATTTTAATATAGTCCTTCAAATATAGCCCTTGCTCCTCCATGTTAATATATTCCTTTTCTTCCCTACTGACATAAATTATGAAGTTAAAGTGACTTTAGAGTTGTAAATAATGCAGTCCTTACTGGTAAAATTTTTTTTTAACCTGTTCATTGTCCACAACACATATTTTACACATATTCTAAAGCTGAATGTGTGCAGTGTGGGAGCAAGAAGGTGGCCTAGCAGCTAGAGCACTGGAACATGTCTCTGAAGGTCTGAGTTTTATTCTTGGTTCTGCCACTGGCCTGCTGGGTGACCTTGAGCAAGTCCCTTCACTTCTCTGTGCCTCACTTTCCCCATCTGTAGAATGATACTGACCTCTTTTTAAAGCACTTTAAAAGATCTAGGGATAAAAAATCCTATGTAAGATATACATGTTATTTTTATTATTCAGTAGAAGTCTTAATCAGAAAGCACAGAATTGTTGCTACTCCCTAAAAAATCTGTAATTATCTTCATGTCTTCAGGAAAACAGAATAAAATAGTGACAGCCTTCTGCAGATGAAGATTACTGATTACTAAACTAACATTGTTATATCTGGCACAAGTAACTATTGCAGTATGGATGCAATATTGCAGTTAAAAGGGTGAAGCCAGCAAAAACAGTGTATATGAGAGGTGATCAAGGTCATTCATACATTCAAAGATTTTAGGTCAGTGTGGCCACTGTGGTTTTCTAGTGTGATCTCCTGCATAAAACTAGGTCACATCCCTGAATTAATTCCTGCTTCAAGTCTAATAGCCTTGTTTAAACTAGAGCATATCTTTCAGAAAAAACATCCAATCCTGATTTAAAAATCTCCAATGATGTAGATGTGCACCTTTATGTTGATTACTTCAGAAACAAAAATAAATTTGCAGGTTAAGTGCTACAAACTAAATAGGATTTGAATCAAACAGTCTCTCACCCTGACAGATAGTAACAAGCAGGTTACGGATCTTCAATTCACAGGCTGGAACTGCCTTCCAGCCCAGGACCACCCTTCTTCCCCAGTTCAAAGTCTTTATCCTCCAGACATTTCTTACAGGTGCTGAGTTTTGGGAGGGGGGAAGAGAGGGCAAGTGATGACATCACTCCCCTCTTTTATAGTTTGTTCCAGCTCGATGGAAAGATCTTTGCTTATGATATGGGGTTTCACCCCCATTGGTCAACCAGCCTCCTCCACTGTATACAAGTTCTCTCTGAGATGCCTCCATTTTACACAGTTCCTGAGATACTGGATTCTTTCCTTGATAGGTGTTAGAGAGCCATTATTGCTGTCTGGCTACTCCATTGTTATATCTGAAAGGCTGGTTGTGGGTGTTTCCAATCTCACAATGTATTGCAACAACACACACAACAAAACTTCATAACTCCACATGCGATGATAGCACATCAATACAATAGGATATTAATGTTTAACATGTCAAGACTTTTAAAATGATACCTCATAAAGCATGCATTGTACAAAACATATCAACTGTATGACAGTGGTGAACATGTAGGTTCCTGGGCATTACTGTGAGGTACAGAGTGACACACGTATAATGGATAAGCTTACCCATGACACAATCCAGCCACTTTCAGAGTGATCTAGTGGTCCCAATACAGGTCTAATAGTCAGGGATGCCTCAATTCTAATTTTATATCTGAAACCTCTCTTTGTGGCTTTAAATTAGTCATTTAAGCTTTCTACTTTAGTTTCCTCATCTCTAAAATAGAGAAAAAAATACTTAATCTACCTCACATGGATATATGAATTAATTAGTTAATGCTTGTAAAGTCCTTTGAAAATGGAAAACACTTTCTTATATAAATGCCAACTGCTATTGTTACAAAGTCTTAAATCTAGAGAAGACTTACTTCAACATAGCATTAAGAGTGGCTAAACATAAGTGAACTAAGATTCAACACTTTTGACAGCTCTGTATTTCACCAAAAGGCATTATCATTTTTACATTACTTATTGAAATGAAGCAAATGTTATACTTATTTGGTTATCTGGCTATTAACTGAGCATAACTGACTGCTAACATGTCTGCGGAGTATAATCAAATAAGTTCCTAAAGATATCAATGAGCAGTAAAATTATCTTAAAACTGTAGAACATGCTTTACCAATTATAACACACACACTTTTGTCATATTTATTTGAGGGGAAACTTATTCTTTACACTTGTTGCATACTAGAATATTAACCCTTAATGTATATTTTAACATTGAATTCATTAACAAATCACACCCACCCACTCACCCACACAAAAGAAGGGTCTTGTCCTCACTGGAGTACCCTGCATCCAAAACTGCTCCTGTTTTGTATATGGTAAAGGGATATTTAAAAAGTATTAAAGCTATAAGGAGAAGACTGATTTTTTTTTCTCATGGTACTTTGAAGATTGACTCACTGCATGTTTGTAGAAGAGGTTGGTTGCAGTATTTTGAATGGAGGCTGGCATATCTGATGTTATTCCTCCTCAGAGTACTGTGATCTCATTGACTAAAATGTGGCAACTAACCAATGAGGCAACAGGAAAACTTGTATGAAGTGTATTCATCCTAGGACTCCCGAATCTAAAAGAATATCTTTATATAACTTGAACATAAACAGCCTACAAGAAATAATATGTTAAATATAAATATTACTCAGAGGCAGACTGTTTGATTGGAACCTTAATCTTTTGTGCCAAATCATAGTACCTGAAAGTTTGAATCCTCTTTTAAAATGGATCTGAAGTGTAACTAAAAAGAATTCAATTTAGTGATACATCAGTTAAAGGGAGAGTGGATTAACAGATCTCCACAACAGCTGTTTCATAGAATGGTTTCAAAGAATCACAAAATTACATGTTCTCATGCAATTTTAAGTTTATAGTGCATATTTTTAGAAATTCTTTTAGGGGAAAAAAACATTTTCATCCATATTTTCAAAACAAAGGAATTTCAGTTATCAAATACGAAATACAGAAAATTAACAATGGCAATAGTCCTAAAAAATTTTTTTAGAAATGAAAATGACTAAAATTTAGCTGCAACAAGTCAGTGCACTTGTATCAGTTAAGCGTTTATCAAAGTATAATTTTAAATTAAAATAACCAGATGCCTTATTATGGACCCATAATGGGATACAGCTTTTAATCACACCTGGGTCAGCAGCTCAAACCTGGCTCATGTTAGAACTGAGCAAAAAATGTCATCTGACATGTTTCCAATGGCCTACCCAAAGTGAACAGGTAGCTTCAATTAGGTTCTTAGCTGACTAGTGACACAACAGAAACTACCATCACAACTGTATCCTTTCTCGGAAAGCCCAGTTTCATCCTATGTAGCGATGGGCTGGATGGATCATGCTCAGTTACTCTGTGAGGATGGCACATAAGCAGTCTGGTCAGCACTAGGAGCTGAGAGTTCAACTATGGTCAATGAGAGGAGGGATTTTAGTTGTTAAAAATGAAGTCTTCACTGAGCATGTGTGAACTACAATTTTTCAAAAGTTTAGAACGTGGCCAAATTTTGGCAGATTTTTCCTGGGTCAGCAAGAAGGCATATGCATCTTTAACACAAAGGCCATACCCCTTTCAAGTTTCAAGTCCCTGTTCCAAAGCATAGGCGCACTAGAGCCGTTAAAAAAAAAAAAACAACTGGTACCTTTTTTTGAACATGGGAGAAATAGTTGAACCATTCTGGCTGAAATGTTAAAATAAATAAATTAATTAAATTAAACCTGAGGCAGACACCTGTCATGGAAAATTTCAGACCAAAGGGTCAAAGTCTGGCAAAGTTATACGCAACTAAACAGCATCTTATAATGGGAAGAGATGTGTATCCTTAACAGGCAGTGCCATCAGCCCCACCTGTAATAAAGAATTACTGGCTGAGGTTCTAAATATCTAAATATAATGATAAAAATAGAAACAATATGAAATGAACTGTCCCAATGGGGCAATTTACCTTAAATTCTTCCACAATAATAGTCAGGGCTTCATGTCCAGCTTTCCTCATGTCTTCTAACTCAAGTTTATGTTTCTCCTGTAAAAAAAATGTAACAAAGGTTATACAATAACTACAGAGGCTTAACAGAATCGTATAAATTGATATGCAATATCCAGTGACCGAGGTACACCTCTTTCCTAGTGCAGGATTGTTCCTCATTTTCCAGTATTTTGCGCAAATTAGATTTAAAAGTCTCAAGCAACTGACTGTCCATCAATTCTCTTTAGATACAGTCCTCCTGCCCACCTCAATTCAGTACCAAAAAGTAATTGCTAATATTCAGCTCAAGTTTTCCATTTCTGAATTTCTTCTGTGGCAAACGGATGGCTTCTCCCTAGTGGGTCTTCCACTTTTGCCTCTCATAGTGGGCCAGGGCATCGCCAGTTACCCCGTCTTCCTAGGGAGGGGGGTAGGGACCCAGGCCCATCTGCTCCTCTGGGTCCCAGCCCAGGGGCCCTCTGAGTAGCAGGTATGTGCTGCTAGCACCGTACTTGTAGCTGCAGACTTTTCCCCTAGGCTACTTTCCCTCCTCTGTCTTTCTGGCTTTTTGAGCCCAGTACCTTCCTCAGGACTCCACCTCTCTTCCACACACTGCTGCACTCCGTTCTGTTCTTCTCCACAACTTCACACACCGCTGCTCACTACACACCTGTTCCTTCGACACCCACAGTGTCTCTCAGGAGTAGAGGGTTTTTATAGGCACTTGAGTGGGGCCTTAATTGGTGTCAGCTGACCCTAATTACCCTCTACATGATTCTAGCTAGTCTATAGGAAATAAAGCCCGGATCATTCTAGCACTTACATATCGCCCTTCCAGAACTTTCCTACTGCCCTCGCTATACCACACTTCCTGTAACTTTTTCTTGTGCTATACTAAGTACTTCTCCATTATTTATATTTAGACTCTTTAAATATCTGAATATCCATGGTCATTTTTGTTTTTATTATATGTATTATCTTAATGCCTTTGTAGTTTCTTAATTAAGATATTTTAAATTTTCATTCTCTTTTGCCTTAAAAGGAGTTGGGGTAGTCAGTATCTCTCTGGATCAGAGCTTTATGACATTCCATTCAATCCCTTAAACTCTGTGACCATTTTTATTACCTATCTTTTAACTCACTCCACTTAATATTTTTCTACTTATATAGTGCCCATAACTAATACAATATTCCAGAGATGGGTTTCTGCTAGAATCATATAGAAGGACTATGATACAGCTAAAAAATGCATTCACTTTTTTCTAAATTGCTATAATGTACAGTGAATTCATATTTAGTTTCCTGTCCACTATCACCCCTAGAGCTCTTACTATTACTGCTTCCCAATTTTCTTCCTTTCAATAAATATACATTTCACAGTATTATATACGATATATACTGCATTAGCTTGCATTTTTCTAAGTTGAATCTCATTTTGTTATTTTCTGTACATTTCTGAATTCTCTAGGTTTCTTTGTATTATTTCTCAGCACTGGCAGATGTTTAATTACTTTCAAATTACAATAAGTCATTTCTTCAGAATTTTATTGTCACACTATTTACTCCTTCTATGTGTCATTAATTAAAATGTTTGATAAACAGACCTATCTGTAATCCATGCTGAACACCCCCTACACAGCTCTCCCCAACTCAACACGTTGTTGTTTTTTATCTTTCTTATGTTGCCAGTTTTCAGTATAGTGTTCCTCTCCACACCAATCTGAATTAGTTTGCAATTAAAATTTAGCAACAGTACCAAATACTTTACTTTTATAGAAGCATTATGTCTTCTGCATTCAACTTCATACATTAACAATTCTAACAAAAAGAAATGCTGTTGAGCTGGGGTAAAGCACCAAAAGACACAGTGATTATATTGTTCAATTTGATATGAAGCACCTGTCAGCTCTCAGTAACCTGAATCTGCAATTTGGGCTTACTGTTAGATCTTCAGCTGTTTTTCAAGATAGTAACCAGGATTAACTTTTTTTTTCATCTGCACCTGATAAGGAGGTTAAAAACCTTTCCTCCTTTCCCCTAACTGTGTGTCTTGCTACAATGGTCTCTTCTTGAGATTAAGATAGTACAATATGCTGTTGTCACCAATCCAGTTGGGCTCCCAGTAGTTTTAAGCCTCTGGAGTCGGGGGGAGGAGGAGGGGAGGGAATCTGTGCTCAGGAAGGCAAGGCTCCCCCACCTCCTCAAGTTCTTATTTGCAGCTCATCTAGCTTGAGCTTATAAAAATGGCTGGTGAGGAACAGCAAATAGAGCAGCTTCTGCCTTTTTTATAACCTCCCAGTCCCCTCTGTTAGCTGATGCTGTTCAGCCTCAACAGGTGACCACAGTCCCTTATCAGATGATCCATTGCCTAGTTACCTCCCACTGGAGGTCAGACTTGAAAATCTGGCACTCTCTGGATGGCAGACATCTCTTTGTTTAAGGCTGCTAAATTTGAATAGATGGTCATTAAAGTCTAACAGCTCTATTGTGAGCCCTGTACAATTATCCTTTGGAATGTCTATAAATCACAGAAGTAAAAGACTGCAAGAAGGCAAAGACTAGCCTTACGCTCAACATGGAGTTTGCAGTCTGACACAGTGTGTTCATAATCTCACATAATATACACTTTACAGTTCTTCAAATCATCACAGCTGTACATGGAGATGTGTTTTAAATCTATCTGAAAACCTGATCTCCAACATAGAAGAGCACCTGCCAAGCAGGATATCTTGCAGTGAGTGCACGCCAGCTTGTGCTACATGATCTGCACTACCTCCATATTGTTTTTTTGGGTAGAATTTAAAGAGATAGCTTTAATTTTTAAAGTTCTAAATGTTTTGAGACATATTTACTTGCGTTACTAAGTCTTCTTATGTGCAACATGCCACTGTTGGTGTTAGCAAAGGCATTTAATTGGGAACCACTATACTTTAATAGAAAGCACTGATGAAGTGGGTTACAGCCCATGAAAGCTTATGCCTGCAGAAATTAAATTAGTTAGTCTTTAAAGTGCTACAGGACTCTCAATGTTTCTGCTGCATACAGATTAACCTGGCTACCCCTCTGAAACTTTCAACAGTGTCACCTTCTTGGCTCTGGAATCTCCCTTCTTAGAATATTTAGTAGGATTGTGGTCTTTGGGAAGATGATGAGTGAGGATGTTTTCATTTTAATTAGTTAAAAGCTTTTTTTTTTTATGTGAAAACTACTGTTGATTTGTTATTTTCTAGCTGGATTGTAATTGCAGAAATTGTTAAAGCATCTTGGATTAAGTTTTCAAAGATATTTAAGTACCTAAAGATGCAGATAGCTATCTACCGGGATTTTCAAATGAGCCTAGGCACCTAGTTTCCATTTAAGACATGCAGGCACCTAAATACTTTTGAAGACCTGGGCCCTTGACCTGAGGACAGGTTGTATTTTATGTATTTTTTTTTAAATTGTGAAATTTTATTGCCCAATAACCATTTATTTCATCAGATAGTACAGCATGAATGCTCAAACAACACACTCTTCCACAGCAGAACAATGTCCTACTCAACAAAATATTGTTCAAGTTAAAGCATTGTAAAAAGTATAGAAATTAAAATAAAATTTAATACAGTAAGCTTATGTACTATAGTTTTGTATCCAAGTAACAACAGATTATAGTAAGTGAAATCAGTATTTAATAAAATTTAAACTAACTATTCTGATTCATTAAAAAAAATCTAAAGATGTAGCAATGGTTTTGAATCATAGCTTTTCACATCAGTGTACCTCCTGGCCTAAAGGCAGCAAACGTATTTGGATACTTGATGGTACTCACCTGTATGAATTTTAGGGGCAGTATTGAATATCAGACTCAAAAGGAGAAGATTAAATTTAGGAGGGAAAATTGTAATATGCAAATACATTACTATTTTTAGATAACATCGCATTGGGACTGTAACATCTGTTTATATAAGTCAGTCACATCATGTGACACATATCAATGACACCACATGCTAACTCACACATTGTAAAAAATCCACACTTGATATGCTGAGAACTAGCAATTTTTTTTTAGTACAAAAGAATAGAATCTACGATATGGAAAAAATATGGTCCAGTGCTTAATATCCAAAACGTCACAAATCATTAGCAAGTTAAGTTAGCTGTGAGAAGTGAACATGGGAAAATGCAGAAAGCAGGCGTTTCCATGCTACTGTATCTTTGGTCATAGCTATGGAGAAGGGGGTTGCGGATAGAGATCACTTTCAAGTAACTATTCTGGCAAAACAGTATTGGAGAGAAAATGTTACAAATTCAAAAAGCTCTAAAATAAAAATAGTTAAAGGGTCAAGCCAGGAAAATATTTTGTCAAAGATCATTTCAAATATATCTTGAATATAAATGAACAATAGCAAGATTGATGGGTCCAAAAATATTAGTTTCACCAAGAGAACAACATTTGACCTTAATTTATAAGGTTAGATCCCGTCTTTGGCTGGAATGAAGGCATCTGAAGATACAAAACAGAAGGATGACAACAAGGAGCCCTCCAGAGGCTTCTCTTCAAAGTGAATCTTTCAAAAAAAAATTTGAAATATAATTATTAACTTGTCCATATCCACAACTAATCAATAAAATACTAAGTATGAACCAGTAACTGATGTCCATGGGATTATTACAGTCAGACCAAGTTATAACTAATAATATGAAAATGTCAGATTAAACAGATGAGCACTTTAAAAAGTATGAATAAATATTGCCCAAAATCAAGGAGAGATGCCTCTCTCAATAGAAAGCAACTGGTTGGTAAAACAACAATTTCTCTCTTTGGAATTAGTATACCCAAAAATCTTAATTTACTGGATGTTGCTAGTAATGAATAAGAAACGACGGTATGAATACAAGTATACAGGGAACAAAAATAGGTAGAAACCACAAAGTTGAATACCTCCTAGAGAAAAACTGTATCCAAGCATCCCTGCAGATCAAGTTTGTAATGCTTGGTGAGTGGGTTCCACCTTATATATTTTTTCAACCACCACTTTAGATTTAGTTCACACACTGGCTGCTTCTATATTAGAATGTGCTTTAGTTCCTTCTGACCTTTTATTTTGTAGGCTTGTTAAATACAATTTAATATCCTCATGGATATATAGGGAAACTGTGTGTAATGCCAGGAAGGTGGGTCTGAAAGTGACTCAAGAATAATTCTGAGTTTTCATCTCAAGCATGAGATAATTTTAGGTGGTTTTATATTTTCTGCCTCATGAAGGATCTTTAAGTGTGATCAGCCAGACTTTGGGAACAATTTCTGTAACTTTCGGCAAACCTCTGACAAGACTTTTTTTCTTCCATTCTTTTATTTGATCACTACTTCAATGGAGGAAATGATCCAAGAAAGACTGAGATTTAGAATGTCACCAGCCAACATACCTATTTTCCAAGTGTTTGTTTTGCTTTCTCACAGCTAGGGCCCCTTATCAAGATGTTATAAATAAATAAATGCACAGTCTTTGAAGGCATAGGCTTATTATGATTTTCCGACTACAACCTTTGGGAACGCCCTGGATGTCACTGAGAGCCTGAAGGGGAGGCATTTTTACTGAAAGTTAAAACACGCAGAAGTAAATTGCAGGAAGTTATTCTACAATGACTCTCTCTCAGAACTTCAGTTTGGTGACCCTTTGTTAAAAATTAAAAAAAAATGTGATCCCCTTATATTTATTATAAAATAGTAAAAATAATGTAACAATTATAAGGCTACATAGATTGTATGCGTTTCAAGAAGTTGACATTAAATCATGACCTTGAAAAGCAAATGTGCACAGGTAGTGGGGGCACAAGATTTTTTTTTTGCTGCTTTAGATTGTAATAAAATTTATGACCTCCTGGCTTGCCTTTCATGAGTGTCTGGGAGGCGGGGCGGGTAATGACCCATCAGTTGAGAAACACTACTGTGTCTTTTCAGAATGCACAGCAGACTTCTGAGAGGTCTACTTAGGTTATGCCTGTGCACCCAAGTATAGAAGACTGTCTCAATGCTGAATTTCTGCTCTCTCACGTGCTTATGCAGGGCTATTAGGCTTGAGGTTGTTTTCAGCTAACAACTCACTTAAATGGCTAACGAGCATACCTGATCCTCAAGTACAATGGCTAGTGTAAGCATCCGATGGCTCAGGAAGCCAGATGTCCTCTTAGTGATTCTAATTCCAATGAGACCAGCACATTTGCTTTTAGAATTTCTGTCTGTCTGCCACTTATCTGTAAGGACCCTCCCCCTACTTCTTCCTCCATCCTACCCACCCTCAGAGTGTAACCATAGCATCCTTGATGTAATTAAAGAGATTAAAAGTACCTCAGCATGTATTTAATGACTATTATCACTGTTGTTCTCTCCAGATGGGACAATGTCTGTATTTGTAAGTGAACAGATAAAGAATTTAAAACATACAATGTAATCGATAAGAAAGTGTATATAATTGACCTCTGTAACACTATGAAGCTCAAGCTGATTTATCAGACTTCCCGGTATGGTGAATAAACCTCTTCAGTATTGTCTGTGGTGCCTGATGCTTGAAGAAAGAATCCTTTGTGGTTTACAGGCTGAACGCTGCTCTGACCCTCCCCTTCACCCCCACCCCCACGCTGTAAAGGACATCAAACAGATGCACATTAATCTCTCTTTTTGTGACACTGGATATCACTCTTTTGAATACATAAGGATATACTTAAATGTACAATGCAATCTAATGGTGTTCTTCTCTGTTTAGTTATGTATTCTTTTCCTTATTAACTTGAAGACTGACTGACTTAAGCTGAGTCTTTCCCAGGCTGGCTAGAAAAGAGAGAGATCCCCACCACCTAAATATCAACCCTCAATGACTGAGTGTGCAGTTGTCATTTCAACAGAAAGATAAGCAATGAAGAGTCCAGACATACCAATTGAAAAGGGAAACAAAGGGTTTTGTTTTAAAATAGCTGTCAGATAACAATCAGTCCACCAAAAAGAACATATCAATAATATTACAATCCTAGTTCTTCAGCTGTGCAACCACCCTAAACAAATCCACAACACTCAGAACACCTTGCATTAAATAAATGAAGGAACAATTAGTAATGTTGTGTCATTAAGATGGTGAAAGAGGCATGGTCTCCCAACTGTTTGTTCTTGTGATTAGGCAGAGGATTGAAATTAAAAGGAAGATTGAAAAATATTTCATGAGAATAATCAATAATCATCATTTGGAAAGAAATTCAGAAAGGTAATAATGTTAAAATGGATAAAACCTGGAAATCATCATCAGCAATCAGTATGGGACTGCACTTATTAGGGACAATTAATATAATGGGTTGAGAAAATATTGATTGGGACAAAATTCCTCAAATTTTGCCAGGTATTATTAAAATATAATGAAGTAATAATAATCCATGATGAAACGTATTAGGCCCCATCAGGTCAATTGATGTTCTATGCTGTTTACATAAAACTACTCATAAAACATATTAAAATGTCAGTAATAAATTAAACCAACTCCATGTGCCCATGTTATAATAAGCTCAATACATGTTTCTGTAATATTACCATATAGAACAGCAGCTACATGTTGGTGCTGATATTGCATACCATCTGTAAGGCAGTGCTATTCCAGAGTTGAACTGAGCTGGAAGCAGCTACTTTAGAAAGTGATGTTCTTTTGCCCTTCCCAGTTACAGAACTGCTGCACAAGCACAACTGCAAGAAAGAGTAATTGTCTGCATCACCTTTTATCTAAGCACATAAGTCCAATATATCAAGATTTACCCCACTAAAAATTAACATTTTTCCAGAAGACTTTCAAGTAACTTTTTATAAACCTAATAAATGCCCATCCAAGTCTATATCAGTTAATATAGTTAAATCTTAGCTGTGTTTTACACTGGTACCTTCATGTCTCAACAATATAAAGTGTACTGGGAGTTGATTCCCCTCCTGTTCCCATAGGGGTAAACCAGGATTAAATCCACTAAATTCAATGGAGTTAAACCAGTATGAGAAGAATTAGTCATTATGGGACTAATGAACATACACATTAGAGCATTCAATTGTGCATTAAATACAGATAAGTTACTATTTTTGTTTATCATATTATAATAAGTGTGTGTTCTGATCAAAAGGCTGTAACAAAATAAAACATTTTGTGCTGCTGGAATGGAGTGAAAACTGGCTCTTAATTGCCCGTGCTCCAGGTTAAATCCCTAGAGCCAGAGATGTAGGCTGATCAGCACCCCTCTCACACAACTGCCCAATGCATGTCAGAGCCTCCCAGAGCAGGAAAGAGCTACTTCATGCCTCTCAGCAAGTGTCTCCCTCCCTTGCTTATGGAGCTACCTCCTTTGCCATGGCCCCATCCAGTTCCCCCAACAATTGAGGTGGATATATAGCATTTTTCACTTTCAAGTTATCACAACATTAGTGAAATATGCAACAGGAAACAAAAGGTGAAGGGTATTTCTCTAGAAAGCAGCAATAAATAAATAAACCATGTTTCCTCATGTTAGTTATAAAATTTACAATATTCCCATTGTGCTGCGTCCTAGAGGAAGACTTTATTAATTCTTCTAACGATAATGATTGTTCTGGCTATTAATGTAAGTCAAAAAGACCTTTATTGTATTCATACAATCTACTACAATGGCAGACTTTACAAAGAATAATTAAGTCAGCAAGGTAGTGAAGTGACTTTCATGAACAATTTCTTAATATACTGGTGAGGACACTTCCAGTTTTTGTTGGAGCTAAGCAAGTGTGAATGTACCATTCTTCTGGGACAGATTACGATTGATTAAATGTGAAAAACTATGTTAATGCAATGCTATGGTGGAGATTTTACATGCCCAAATGTAAGGAAATGTAAGGTTATAATTCCCACAGTCAATGTAACACAACCCCTTCAGCATTTGTAGTATATTATATGGCACTTTAATGTGAACAATAATCCCTTAAAATATTACATGCAAAAAGATTATGGATAAATTTTACTCCCACGTATAATACAGTGCTGGGAAGCCATTGAAAAAGAAGCAGAGCATAGAAGAGAAAGACAGAAGACGACTTAACCCATCTCCTGTCCTTCACCAAGGAACTTTAAGGACAAGTTTTAATATTATTAGTTTATATTTTGCTAGCAGCATAGTGTGGCCTAACAGATAGAGTATTGGAATGAGACACAGTTGTGTTCTAATCCCACCTCTCTGCCACTGGCCTGCTCTCTGACACTGGGAAAGTCACTTCACATCTCTAGCTCTTAGTTTTCCCATCTCTAAAATGGGGATAGTGATATTGAGCTGCTTTGTACAGTAGTTTGACATATGCTGATGAAAAACAACTATATAAGAGCTGGGTGTTATTATTATTTGCACCTAAAAGTCTCAATCAGGATTGGGGCTTTTCTTTTCTTTTTTTTTTTTTTTAAACAAATCTACAGCTAAACACAATCCTTGACTTGAAGAGTAAATTAAAGGCAGACAAGGGAAGGGAGAACCCATGTGATGGAGATAAGATCATGCAGCTACATAAGTTACGTATTTTACAACTGAGTGGCTCCTGGTGGTTCCAAATCCCCTACAAGATGTGAAAGAAAAAAAAAACAAAAGAAAAAAAAAATCAGCCTGTCACACTGCCTGGAGTGGTTCATTACTGAGTGCCTATGTGCCTACCTCAGGGAAGACACCCCAAACTGGCTGTATGTTCTATAATTAGATTTCACCAACTCAGTAACAAATGTGAACTCCTGAATCAATATTTCAGTCTTAAAATGGAGTTACAGACAATCTCCTTGGATACTCCAGACTCTTAACTTGCCACCCAAGCAAGTTGGACATGGTGATAAATAGTCACTTATACCAAAAATCAGAAAATATTGAGGTTGCTCCTAGTCTCAAGAGACTAGTCACTTACCCCAGCTCAATTTGTATTTTAGATCTCACAACAAAGACAACGCTGGCAGCCAATGGTGTGATAAACAAACTATAGGTTTATTAACTAGGAAAAAGGAATGAGATATTTACAGGTGAAAGCAAGCAAGCAAGCAAGCAAGCAAGCAAGCATATATGCACACAAATGAATTTCAGACTGTAATTCAAAAGGTGACAGTTCTAGTAATCTGTCCGCACTGAATGTCTTCAAGGCTAACCCATGCCAAGCAACACGGGGCTTTCTTTGCTTATGTTTAGGAATCTTTGACCCTCAGAGTCCAGATAGCATGAAAGAGATTCAGTTTCGCCTTGTCAGGGATTTTTTTTTTTAAATCTTCTCCACTCCTGAATCCAGAACTGATGGGATGAGTTCTTCCCTAGGTCTCCCCTTCCTGGAGGGAATGCACTCAACAGTGCCTCTCCTTTGATGCTACACAATGCCTCATTTGACTTCAATGGACCATCCGGACCACTTTATCTTAAGTGATGCTACTTCCCCTGCTTGGTGAGTTACACAATTAGAGGGGGTTTACAATGTAAATGCTCTAAATAACTTTATAGCGTAGACCAGTGTTTCCCAACCAGTGTGCCACCGCACACTGGTGTGCCACCGCACACTGGTGTGCCACCGCACACTGGTGTGCCACCGCACACTGGTGTGCCGTCAGGCCTAAGCAGGTGTGCCACGGAATTTCTGAGTTGGCTCGTGAATATCCATGAATTCATTTGGAGACTATATGGTGGTGTGACTCAAAATAATTAAATGGTATCAAGATGTGCCATGGCAGAGAAAATTTTGGGAACCACTCGCATAGACGATAGGAGGTTATAAATGAGATGAATACAAGCAGCATTCTTCAGGCATTTTATGAAGTCTGAACATCAAACACATTCTTATCAACTTAAAATCTAATGTCTATTTTGATAATGCTAACGAACAAGCAAGCAAGACTGGTTTCCAGGTATGCATCTGTAAGTGTTCAGTGAGGCATAGGGCCTAGACGTGAGCTGGTGCTTGGTCTGCCAGTATCACACAGCTATGCCTGACTGCTGAACAAAACTGTCCATTAGTGGTTGGTAGGTTTCTTGTGGGCATCTATATTGTTCTGAGGGTTAACGTGGACTTAAAACAGGACCAAACTCCATTCCAAATTAACCCAATACAACTCTACATTTAAACTAGGGTAACAAGCAGCTCAATTTTACCCAATGTTAAAACAATGTTAACCCTTAGAACTATGTGGAAAAGTTATACTTGTCATCAGATGAGGGAAGTGAGACCTGTTAGCTCTTACTCCTGATTTCCTCCTTCTGCTTCTACTCCATCTCAGATATTGAATAAAGACCCTCTCAATTAGCTTGCTCTGTGTGAAAAGGTTGACAAGCCTCCAGTTCTCTACTCATATTACTGTATATAGCTGGTTGTCTCTTCAGTATGGAGCTTCTTCTATTCCAAGATATCCTAAGCCACTGATATGAGACAGACATCTATCATCTGCAGCTTTCTCACTGATGGAAGGACCTGGTAGCAAGGAGAGGCAAAAAAGAATGAGCAGAATAGGAGATGAGCAGAAGAAGCGAAAAAAGGATGCTCTAATGAGGGAGAAGTGAAGTATGACAAAGCTAGTTCTGCCCAAGAATCCTGATCTGGCCCTTTCTCCACATAGCCTCCTTTTTCTCAGTAACACCATCATTTAAGTCTTGTCTACACCGGGGACATTTTGTAAAAATTTCAACTCTTTCTAACACCAGTTCCCCTATTGTTAGCAAGGTGAGGTACAAACGTTTGAACGTGAAGGGACTGCCAGCTGCCATCGGTGTTTGAGCATCACATCATGTAAGCCTGAGGAGAGACAGCTTTTTGAACAGTGCAACTTACTCCATGGTTTGAACAAATGTTTGCCTCTTTGTTTCTTCTGAATAGTTCCACTGCCGCTGTATGTTGCTGAAAATTGATGAAGCTGGAATTTTCTAAGGAATTTTAGCAAGTTTGGTACCTATGTCCCACTGAAATTTAGTGGGGAGATGCATGATCAGGTTTGAGAATCTCTTCCATGGCACCTACCACTGCATTGGCTGAGCACCTCACTTAAATGTATGGTCATGTATGTGTTTGTATATGTATTTGTGACCCTGAACTGCTGACCGGAGAACTTTGATAGCAGTGCATGTGCAGGCGGGATGGGCTGCTCTCTGATTACTACAAGGCTGACCAGTGTGCATTGGCAATCTCCCCTCAGTTCTGTCTCTACTGCAGAGTCAACTACTAGAACTGCAAAGTAGAGAGGAGGAGGGTATATCATGGAGCATCAAAGAATCATTACTGCACAAGGTGAGTAACTTCTTCCTCTTCAAGTAGTGTCCCTATGGAGACTTTACTGTAGGTGACCCCAACACAGTGTCCACCACTGGAGGCTGGGACTTCAGAGTTGAGTCTGATATTGATGATAGTACAGTGACGCCAAATTTGGCACCTACAGCCAAACACCCCAGGATGACAACAGGTTCTATGAAGGTGTATTGAGACGCCCAGGGAGCTGCTCTGCAGACTTCTGATATAGATATACCCACAAAGAAGGCAGCAGACGAGGAGACTAACTTCATATGTATTGAGGATGGAGGTATTATGCTATGCAATTGGTAACAAAGTATAACAGTCCGAAACCCACTTGGAGAACATCTGAGCTGAAAACGCTGTACTTTTTGACTTATCTGCAATGAAGAGGAAGACTCTCAGAGATTCTCTGAAGGCTCTTGTCCTGTCCAAATAGATGGCCAAGACTCTCCTCACGTAAAGTGTATGCAGGATGGCTTCCCTATTATCCTTATGGGGTTAGGAATAAAAGGCTGGAAGCTGAATATGCTGATTTATGTATTATGAAATACAGAAGTCACCTTGGGAGTCAACTTCAGATGTGGTCTAAGCAAAGAGAAAAACACTGTGAAAGGGGGATGTGCCATCAGAGCCACTATTTCCCCTATCCTTCTTGCAGAGCAATAGTAATGAGGCAGGCCACCTTTACAGAAATGTGGGTTAATGAACAAGTGGCCCTGGATTCAAATGGTGACCTAGTCAGACCTTTTAATACTACGTTCAAGTCCCATTGAGGAATGGGAAGTTGGGATTGTGGGAAGAGATTCACATTATGCCTTTTGAGAAAGCCTCTTCGTAGCCAGATGTGAAAAGATCCTTCTACCTCCTCATAGAAGGTTACTATTGCCGCTAGATGAACTTTCAGCAAACTGATAGAGAGTCCCGATTTGAGAGTCAACAGGTCATCTAGAATCTCCGGTAAGGTGAGTGTATTAGGGATGACACCTTTGGGCTGGCACCAGATCTGAAATCTCTTCCATTTTTGTAGATAGGTATAGCGAATAGCTCCTTTCCTACTGTGCAATAGCACTTCTTGCACCTCTTCAGAGCAAGATGTCTCTGTGCACTGGAGCCATGAAGGAGTTAGGCTTTGAGCCACATAAACTGCAGACTGTGATTGAGATTGCATCTCTTGTTCTGCTATAGAAGGTAAGGAGTAATTGGGAGAATCATAGGTGGACATAGCACCAGCTGTGACAGGTAAGGGTACCACATCTGTCTAAGATAGGTGTGGGCAATGAGTAGGATGTTTGCTCTTTTTCACTTTCAACAGGATTTTCATTATCGGGGGGGGGGAGAATGTAAAAAACTTGCGTATCTCCCATTGACTTCGCTGCACTATTTATGGGGGTGGGGGTGATTTTCCTATGCCTATTTCTACACAGACCGCTCAGTTGATCCAGAGACATCACTCTTACAGCAGCAAATTTGCCGCTGTCAGCGTAGATGTAGACTGAGAAATCTATGATGTAGGAGGAGCATCTTCGCTTGAACGGAGTCAAGGTCCACTCCTATGAATTCCTAGCCTCTGTATCAGTTTTAAAGTAGATTTTCTTTCGTTGATGTTTAGGCCCAGATTCTGAAACCGGTCCAGTGTGGTCTGAGTTACTCGTTAGGCCTCCATGAAGAACCATGCCCTGAGAAGGCAGCCATCCAGGTAAGGTTAAATCATGATGCCTTGAGAGTAAGTGCACCACCACTACCAAAAGGAATACTTTGGGGGTTGACAAGAGGCCAAAAGGGAGTAACGTGTACTGGTAGTGGTCTTGGCCTAGCATGAGCCTAAGGTAATGTCTATGGCATGGTATAATCGAGATATGAAAATATGCATTTTGATGGTCAAGGGCTGAGAACCAGTCTCCTTTTTCTAATGCTGGAATGATTGTTGATAATATGACCACTTGAACTTCTGAGCCTTGACAAACTTGTTGAGCGCTCTGAAGTCCAGTATGGGTCTCTAACCCCCTTTTTATTTCAGTATCTGGAAGTAATGAGAGTAGATGTCACTGCCCATTAGATATGTGGGTACTATCTCTATGGCTTATATGCTGAGGAGGCTGTTTATCTCCTGACATAACAGGCTCTCATGAAAAGGGTCCCTGAAGAGGGACAGGGAAGGGTGTTTGGGAGTGTGGGACGGAGGAGAAGTGGATGGAATATCCATCTTGGATGATCTCCAGCACCCATTTGTTGGAGGTTATCTGCTCCCAAGTGCTGAGGAACACAGCGAGACAGTCTCTGAAGGGATGGGTGGTGTTTTCCAGACTGAAATGAGGAGTGTTCTACAGGCACCTCAACCAACCAATCAAAACTGCCTCTTCAGGATGGAGGGTAGGAGGACATTTGCTGAGATCCCAACATCTTCCACTTGGGAAACCTAGGTTTCTTCCTCTGGGGTTCATATTATATCTGTGCATTCTGAGATGGAGACTAGGATGAGTATTGTGAGCGAGGCTTGAATGATGGCTGCTGTATTTTTCTTTCATACCCAGGTGTATAGATCCTGAGGGATCAAAGAGTGGTCCTTGAATCTGTATGTGTGAAGAAAGGCATCCATCTATTCAGCAAATAAGTTTGTCCCCTCAAGGGGAGGTCTTCCACTACTGTCTGAACCTCCTTGAGGAAGCTGGAGAGATGAAACCACAAGGCTCGTCTTACCACAATGGCAGTCAAAATAGAACATGCTGTCATGTCAGCTGCATCATGAGACATTTTTGCCATCAGTTGGCCCTCATTAACCACACTTTAAATTGCCCCTTGTGAGAATTGGGGAGCTATTCAATAAAAGAACTAAGTCCATAAGGCTTGACAGTTCATCACTCTGTATTGGATGTTGGTGGCCCAGGAGTAGGCCTTCCTGCCAAATAGGTTCAGGGGCTTCCTGTCCCGGTCATAAGAGATGGACTTAGAGTGGTGTTGGTGGCCTTTTGAGTTAACTGCATCCACAATGATCAAATTGGGAAGCAGGTAGAAGAACAAGAATTCCGTGTCCTTGCTAGTACATAACGTTTCTTGTCTGCCCTCTTCCAAGTTGGTGGAATGGATGCAGGGGTCTGCCATATCAACTTGGCAGGGTACCATACAGCCTCATTAATAAGGATGGCCAGTCTGGAGGAAGTGGAGGAATGTAGACTATCCACCAGCTTGTGGTGCAACTCAAACATTTCTTGTAAAGGTATTTGGAGTGCCTCTATGGTCCTCTGTGCCAAGTCCTAAAACAGTTTAAAGTCACCCATGAGAGACGGCAACAAGCATATCACCATCTTGTTTGGTGACAATGATGAGAAGTGGACTGGAGGAGTGACTTCCTACTCAACTTCAACCTCCGCTTCCTCCACTGACTGCTCGGAGAGTTCAGAAGCCCTTGAGGCCAGCAGCTGAAAAAGAGGGTACCTCCTTGGCTCTTAGTAAGCCACACTGGAGGTGACAGAGGCTTGTTGCCTTTGGGCCTGCCAGGAGTCCCAATACAGCAACTGTGGTGGAAAAGGCGCTGGTGGTTGATACCACGGTTGCCTGAACCAGGGAAGCTGTGGGTTAGAGGGGTGGTATACCCGGTGTCCATAGTGAAGTTGGACTCCATATATTGGGTGAGAAATGCATTGGGAAGATAGGTCCTCTTGCTCACTTTCTGATTCTGACAACAAAAAGGGTGATGTGTGGCAGGAGGTCGCCAGTGAGCCAAGAACTCCACGTGAACTCAGTACCGTGGTCCCAGAAGCTTGTACTGACAGCGTCGGAGACGCGGACTGACAGCAGGGTCCGTCAGTGCCTGGCATAGAGTCAGAAGTACCGATATTGATGACCATGCCAGCGAAGTCTTCCTAGGGTCAGATCTTCTATGTGGTACTGATGCTTCTTTTTGAGTGTGCTGCCTCCATCAGGAGGAACTTGAATCTAGTGTCACTGTCCTTTTTTTTCTGGATCTGAAACCCTTGCAGATTCTACACTGCTCCTGCATATGGGCCTCTTCCAGGCACTTAAGGCAGCTAGCGTGAGGGTCACTTAGCATCAGGTTGTGGCATGGTGCATACAGTTTGAACCCTGGGAACCAAGGTATACCTCGGTGCCCAGGGAGGGACTAGTCCCATTAAGCAGATTTCACTACTATACTAACTACTAACAAACTTTAAAATATAACTATTTATAATTTTACAAAGATATCATTGATAGGAAGTATTTGCAGAACACAAGAACAAAAAGAAGTTCCAGCAACTTTCACAGGTGGTAAGAAGGAATCGGAGGGGTGGTGGATCAGCTGGGCCCAATATACTGGCACTATGAGAGTGCAAATCCAGGATGCACCAGAGCCAACCTGATGGATATCACTGACAGAAAAACTTGCCGGCAGTGGTGCTCAGGGCAAGCACACGTCTACATTGAAATGGACATGAGAAAGCTCTTGAAGAAGAACCCTGATTTTCTGAAACCAACATTAAGCCAGACTTAATCAGAGTTTGATTGTGCACAGTAATTTTACTAAGAACACTGTACTGTCCTGAAACTCCTAATTATTTATGTCAAGGCATAAAACATGTATCAATTATAAAAGGAGACATTTAAATTTTTCTCTACTTTGTCATATCAGACATTTCAGAAAACAGTTTATTTCCACAAAAACATGATGTAGGGCTTATTTTGGTTTTGGTTTTTTTGAGGGAGTAGAGGGCTAGAAGCAGGTGACAGAAAGACTGGATGATTTTAAATGCATGTCCAGTTTTTACTGAACAAAATTGTTTTTGTAACATGCAATTCAAAAGCAGCTCTACAAAGAATTCACAAGTAAATCTTCCCCACATAACTTACTGCACCAAAATCACAAATTATTTATGAAATGGAATCTTCTCCAGCATGTCTTAGTAAGGTGAAATAAAGCAATGTCAAAAGAGGCAAAGAAAGAAAAATCCACCCAGCTTGCACAAAGAGTAATTCACTAATATAAAATATAGTAAAAGTTTGAGAAAATGTGAAACAAATAAAATCTTAACCCAAACAATTTCAGTTTGTGGGGTTCTTGCTACCAGACTATGGCATCACTACGAAATAATCTCTTCTCAAGAGGAAACTTTATTTAAAAAAAAAAAACTATATATAAGGTTTCGCATTTCCTTTCTTATTTGACCTGTGGCTTCACAGAAAATATATACCTGAACTTCCCTCTCAATTCCAGAAACCCAAATTATTTCCTTGAAGGGTGGGGCTTGCTATAATATTCTAGCAGCACATGAATATGTTAAAATCAATATGGTAGTAATCATCGGTGTCTTCATCACTAGTAACTGCCTATTTTTCAATTTCAGTTACATAATTTGGAATACAAAATAGATTCAAAATCAAACACACTATTTCAAAATTAGCTGGTCAACAGTAATATGTTTATTAAAAGAAATCTGAATGATAACACCACAGAAGGTAAAGTGCCTGTCATATTCATTTATGGATGTAAGATCAGCTGGGCAACAGATTTGGTTAACAGTGATATGCTTTTGCCAAATCTACACTGTCCAACTGTAGCAAGGCTCTGCATAAAACCTTCATCAGGATAGCAAGTGCAGTTTTGAAAACACCTTCTTCAATACAGTAAATTGAAGACATTTGTGTGGATAGCTTCTGCAGGTCCCGAGTGTGCCATGAGGCCCCTCAACAAAGGAGGAAGGGACAGCAGCTTTTCAGGAATCAGAAGTGCCAGTGAAAGATGTAAAAGTAAAACATGAACTATGTTTTGATGAAGTAGTCCTCTCTCGGTGTTGTAGAAGTAAACATATAAGCAGTCTCTTTGTTTTGGAATAACATATCTCGCATTAAATCAGAACATAACTAACTCCAACCTTCACTCTCAAGTACATGGCCAAACAAAATCATCCTTATTCAGCATGCTGACATGTAGTTCCAAAGTGGTGGTGGTGATGGGTTTTTTGTTTTTGTTTTAAATAGTGTTCTATGTTTCTATCTTGGCATGCAGCCATATATTACAAATTAGAACCGTTACCTTTTTGTGTTTGCACAGGGGGGGAAAAAATCCTCAAATTAGGTTTTGTTTTCAGATATGATGAAAAAATATGCTGAGAATGAAAACTAATCTTCAGCATCCAGTTTGTGCGAGTGGGAGCAAGGAATGTTTGATTTGCATTGCTAATTTATATAACACGTACCATTTTATTGCTAGACACACCTTACAAATGCATGTATCAGTAACAGTACAGAACAAATTAATGCGACCTAAGTAACTCCATTTTAATTATTATTAAAACCCATCCAGAACACGGAGATGCTGCATAGCATGAGTTCCTGTTCTTACAGGGCAGATATAATTCAAACCTTAAAACTTTAACAATTCAATACAGCTGTGACTTAAATTTACAACTGATATTCTGATTAATATAATATTTCATATACTATATGAATCAGATTTTTGGTACAAGCATATCTTTCCTGCCCTGCCCTAAATTGCTAATGTGTTTCTGCTAACAGTTAATCAGGCCAGACTAGAGTAAAATATTCCAGCTACTTCATGGGAGTATCCCATGCATTTGAGTTATGACCCCAGTGACTGGGAGTTGGCTATTTATTTTTCTCTATTAATGGCCAAAATATTAGATAAAATGATCCAATTTTTGTCTTCTTTGGTGGGTGGGTGTCTGTGGTTTTCTTGGTTGTTTTACCACAACTCACCCTTGAGGTGGCTAGGATTTCATTATTTGATGATAAACTGATGTCAGACACTTAAATCTGAGGCAAGGAAGATACTCTTTCTGCCTATTTAAACCACAATATACATCGGTCAAAATTAGGTGCCTAAAGTTAAACTCTTAAATCCTTATTTATGTTCAGTTAATATTGCTTGATTTTCAAGGGTGCTAAGACCCTTCTTATTTAGATGCATAAACGTGTCTAAACCGAGGTGTGACAATGTTGGCCTTTTTTTTTTAAATTATGAAAACAATCTGTAAGAAAAATAAGAGGAGTCAGATGTAAGCCTGACAAAAGGAGTTGTTCCTAATACTTTAGAATTGAAATCCTGGCCCCACTGAAGTTAATGGCAAAACTCCCCAACTTCAATGGAGTCAGGGCTTTCACCCTAGTTTATTTAAGGTGATTTCTTCTGTCTCAATTAACTGAAGGTGAGAATAGGAGGCAATCTTTAGTTTCTTCTCTTTGTAAGCATACAACATCTGTTCTGCGCATCTGGGGCAGGCGGCAATGTTCAGTCAACAAATCTATCCCAGCAAAATCTAAACAGCTTATATGGTGTCCAAATATGGTTGACACTGAATCTTTTATTTACACCACAAGATGCTAGATATAAACAACAAATTTACAGAATATTAAGAAGGAAATGACTATATTTAAACACACAATTTATGAGATGCATTTATCTAACTTTATTAAAGATGAGACAAAATGCTCCTACCAATTTTCAAGCAGCTAGGAATAAGACTACGCATTCTTATATATATGTGTATATATATATATATATATATACACACACACATATACATTCTTATATATACACCATTCTTAAAAACAGATCATCAATAAACTTAGCACTTTTCTCAGTTTTTAATCCTGTTCTAATTGTAAGATGTTAAAGACAAAGGAACTCAAACAGGCTAATCTTCAAAATACAAAAGTTTCAGTGCAAACAAAACAAAAATATGCAAATTCAGGAGTCAGTCAAGACAGACAATGGTTAAAATAAAATGTGATGCGTTCTCGGAGTGTAATAAATTAGAAACACCACTCATTTCCTCATATATAGTATTTCATATATCATTCCATGACAATTCAAAAATTTACTGAAAGAAGAAAATGACACACATCTGACAATAAACCACAAAGTTAATCTCCTTTTAAATATTTACCTGACAAAGTAACAAATATATGTGTGTTCAACCACACTAATTCTATGTTTATCCATGCTTCCATTATAAGATAATATTTTTCAAGATTCTTACTGTTAATTCACTCAAAGTAAATAAATGTCCATGCCTAGGAGGTGAAGGGAAAGCACCTCTGGAAAGTACCTAAAGACTTCCAAAAAATAAACAGGAAATGAGAAAGAAGTGAATCTTTGAGAAAAAACTACTAAGAGCTTGTCTACATGAACAATTAGGCTGCGGAAAGCTAGGGTTTGAATCATAGCAGTCTGCCGTGGTCTGTGAGCACCCTGCTGACGCACTTTAACAGGACTAGCTTAAAGCGCTCTAACAAACTAATACAACACATCAGAAGGGTGACACACAGTTTGAACTGACTAGGCTAGTAGCACAGGGTAGATTTACACTCCAGTTTTCCATGATCTAATTGTCTCTGTAAACAAGCTCTTAGCTTTCTAATGTACTTTTAGTGTCACTAAGCCTTAAGTACAAGAAAAGTGGTAGTTGATAGGTGAAACATGGAAACTGAGAATAATTAAAAACAAATAAAAAAACATTTAGGGCCAAACTGATTTCAGATGGGTCTGAATCCAGCTTTCCACTCACTTGAATTGAAGCTGCATACCTGAAGAATGAATTTTTCCCTTGTCGATAAACTGTATGGCAAGTAGAAGTGGAAAGAAAGATCTGAGAAAGAACCTGCACAGAAAATTCTTTTTCTGACATGGAGAGAGATCAAACAGCAAACACAGACAGAATATAGATAGGTAAAATTTAACTTTTCATCTTTCCTCTTACAGTCTTTCCTCTCCTCATTCTCCATCACTTCTGATAATGCCACTCTTCTTCCAATCTCATACACATGCAACCTTCAAGTAATCGTTGACTGGCTCTTCTCTCTCTTTCCTAAAACTCAGATTCTCTCCAAATCTTGTCATTTCTCCCATTCTAACATTTCTAAACTCCACTCCTTCTGATTCTCATCCTGAAAGTGTCGTTTGTAACCTCTTCCTCTTCAGCCTTCCTGATTTTTCCCTCTTTAGGCTATCCAACATGCTGCAGTTAAAATAATGTTCCTTTCCAATTTAAGGTGAGGAATAAGAAGAAACAACTACAGCACCTTGGAAGTAAGGCGGCGGCATTTAAACTTGATGCAGAGAAGTACAGAAAACCAATGAAGAAATTCCAGATCAGAGATACATGTAATTCAAAACCTATATTCCATAAACCAAGAGCATAAATATGCCACCCCCTCTAATGGATCCTCAGTTCCTCTCTGTAGCCAACTGGAAGAGTCACAGAAGCAACCTCTTTCTGCTGTAAAAGAAAAATAAATCAAATTGTAAATAGTCTTAAATGGTTGTAACAGAGATGAGTTTAGGCTGAAAAGTTTTAGTTGTATTTTAACTTTCCAATTGTTTCAAACTTTTTGGTACTCTACACTGTATTGGGCCACCCACAAGATGGCAAACCTACATGAAAGGATGGTGATTAAGATTTTCTTAGATTGTAAATTCTTACAGGGAAGGGAAGAGATTAACGCAAAACTGTTTTTTCTTTTAAAAATTAGTATTGGGTTACTATGGTGTATTGGAAGATTAATCAGTTACCCCTTTCAAATCTTCCTCTATGCTGTAATTCAACCATGATTAGAATCTGCCAAAATAATTTAAGCAGTGGTGACAGATTGGGAATGCACTGAAAGTTTGCAAAATATTATCCAAGGGATTACAACACACTGTAAAGAGTGGTCATTTTTATTTATTAAATATGTGAACAATTCAGCTTCCTAAGGAAGATGTGCATGTAAAGACACACTTAATCTTGAAGGAAAGGGGGCACACATGCTAGTGGAGAGTCATCCATGAGAGTGTTTAGGCAAACTACCTTCCTGAGATATACGAGAAAGTATTAGACTCACAGAAGAGAGGGTTTTTTGTAACAGTCAAAAGTCTCCTTTCTTTCCACTTGTTCACAGGATGTCTTCTGCACCTTTGGCAGTGCCCCAAAAATCGCTAAGTGATATCCCCAATTTACATTTACAGCAACAATTCTTTGGGCAGCTGAGAATTGTGTGGGATGCACGTAAGACATTCTTAATCTACATTCAAAAAAGGAAGATTACTGCACTCTCAGTGTGATGCAAAGTTAGTAAACATGCACGCCTATCATTCGTAGGCCTGGATATCATACACTGGGCACCTCTGCATTACTCCAGCTGCACAGAGCTGCTCTAAAGCCAGGCCACTGGAGAAGTCCACCAGTGTAGCAGTTCCTACACCACCACAAAGCCAGCATAGCAATTCTTACACTATCTCCTTCTCCATGCAATTGGTGTAGAGGCATGGCCAAACCAGAGCTCCCCTATGCAATGCATGGCTGACCAGGAAGCAGGAAGCACTGGGGACAACACTGGCACCCAAATGGCACTAGTAGCAGGAGAATATACAGGTGGCTTTAAAGGCCCATTTCCTTATAGGCCCTCTACAAATCTGTTCTGCACAGTCCTCAGCAACAGTTCAGGATCTAGCTCCAAATTATTTAATTATAAAAAATGAGAAATGGTTAAGGATATCCTCAAGTGTCATTGTCATATATTTTTTTAAAAATTGCTTACCTTTACAGTAACTGTTGCTCTCTGAGAAACGTCGCGCATATATACATTCTTCTTTAGGTGCGTATATGACCAATAAACTTGAGGTGCAGACTTTTGTCTGCAGTACTGGTGGGCAGCACATGCACCCTGGCAGTCTTCAGGCTAAGAGCTGAGAGTACGAAGTGGCATCACCACCAACTCCCTCTATGTTCCTTCTCACTAATATGTAAGTTTTCAAAGGAAAGAAGGTGGATGAGGGAGGTGGGGCTGCTTCTAGTAACTTTGCACATACACATTCCATTCTAGACAACTTTCTGACATTTCACTTGCACGCTACTTGAAGAACGGCTACAGGAGCAATTTGCAAATGATCGCATCAGTGTGGGAAGCATGAGTAGTGGAGAAGGTGTGCACAGCCTGGAAATGTCCATAATAAGTACGTTCACAGACTCAGACTATTACGTCAGAAGGGACCATTATGATCATCTAGTCTGACCTCTTGCACAACACAGGCCACAGAATCTCACCCACCCATTCCTGTAATAGACCCCTAACCTAAGACTGAGTTACTGAAATTCTCAAATAATGATTTAAAGACTTCAAGGTACAGAAAATCCACCAGCAAGCGACCCGTTCCCCATGTTACAGAGGAAGGCGAAAAAAACCCAGGGCCTATGCCTACCTGCTCTGGGAGAAAATTCCATCCCAACCCCATGTATGGTGATCAGTTAAACCCTGAGCATGTGGGCAAGACTCACCAGCCAGACACCCAGAAAGAGTTCTCTGTAATAACTAGAACCCACCCGATCTAACATCCCCTCACAAGACACTGGGCACATTTACCACTAATAATCTAAGATCAGTCTATTGCCAAATTAGGCTGACGCATCATACCATCCATTCCATAAACGTATCAAGCTCAGTCTTGAAGTCAGCTAGGTTTCTTGCCCCCCTGCTCTCCTTTGAAGGCTGTTCCAGAATGTCACTTCCCTGATGGTTAGAAACATATGTCTAATTTCAAGTCTAAACTTCCTGATGGCCAGTTTATATCCATTTGTTCTTGTGTCCACAATGGTGCTGAACTTAAATAACTCCTCTCCCTCCCTGGTATTTATCCCTCTGATATATTTATAGAGAGCAGTCATATCTCCGCTCAGCCATCATATTGTCCCTGTTGCTTAAAAAAGCTGATGATGCAGGGCTCCATATAGATACTTCACATACCTCCATGTTGTAAACTATATTTATGAAACTGCCAAAATAAAGAAGCAGTCAACAAAATATTATAAAGTTATCATACCAAAATGCTTTACAATAGCAACCCCACAAAAATGAGTGGCTCTTGAGGTGTAACGTAACATACACATAAATTATTTTCTTAGTTAATGAAGATATGAGGAAGAGAACGTTATTTTTAATCCTATTGATCAGAAGGGCTCTACCGTTTTCTTTAGTTGTGCCTCAATTACTTTTTATGATGAGACTTGCTGAACTTAAGGGGTTAAGGAAAAAAAGTTGTCCATTCTTTCCTCCTAGTTACCTCTGATTCCCGGTTTGTTTGTTTTTTAACCTTTCTTTAGTATGTGCTCTGTCTTATCATTTACCTTAGCCTTAGATTACACCTGTGAGGAAAGAGTACTTTTGAATGATAATGTCATTCCTTTCTTTAAGAATTTAAAAGCTTATAAAATGCACTATGTCCCAGCCTTCACAAAGAGGAATTAATTTGATTTCTCTCCTCAAACAGATATGAAATAAACTAGAGTTACAATAGCTACAGCCAATCACATTGAAGTTATTTGTTACACTCAAACAAAAGATATAGAAATAAAACTACATTCAAAATTACTTTCATACTCTCCAGTCATAAAAACCTGCACAGAGATGTTTTAAAACCATTATTTTGAGAACAGCTGGGAGGTTTTTAAGTACAATCTCATTATGGTATTTAGTTCTGGCAAGGAAGGCTGTTCACCCTAAACAACATATTATGCTTCAGGATACTTAAATTTGTAATTTAAATCTACATGCTGTGCACTATTAATTGCAGGTATATTATTTAAGGTACTGTAATACAAGGGAAGTCTGTTTGAAAGGGCAGTTCATTTATCTCAATATCCTTCAATTTTGAGAATACATGTTCTAGTTTTGTTTAGTGTCAGTTTCCTCTAAATGAACTCAACATGCAGACATAACTAATCTTCAGCCAAGAAAACTAAAAAATAGTTCTTAATAATTTAAGTACATGATTATTTAAAATGTCATACAGTACTTTCCAAACCTTGATTTAAATCTTCAAATTAATCATTTCTGTGAGCTTGCAAACATTTACTGAGGAAAAAAATGATACAAATCTGAACTGCAAAATATTTTTATTAAAAACAATAACAGTAAATGGACTAACGTAATTACAGCATCATTTTGCTCATATATAAATTGAATCAAAATGATTCACATGCAAAAAATGCAAGTCAGAAAAACAGTTGAGTTATGTAAGAATTAAAAACTTTTAGAGATGGGTCAACAAGGGGTGGGGGCTGACTTTTATCTCTTTATCTCCCCAGCCTTCCACAAAAATACATACCTCCTTCTTGCCCTTCATCAGGTTCTTGAAATCATATGGCAGTCATGAACTGTGGTGGGATTTCAAACTAGCTCTAATCATGTCTTGTCTATCTTGATCATTTAATCAACCAACCTTTTCCCAAGGTAGCTGTTTTTACAAACAACAGCTTTATGCAGCTGGCCTGTTTCTAACTTAGCATTTTAAAGTATTTCTATGCCATGGAAGCAATGGTAGCTAAGAAATCACCTTGAAACAGGAAAAAAAAGTACAAATTTAAACAAATGAGTTTATATTAAAAAAATCATTTTAGAGAAAGGATACAGGGCATTAAAAGTAATGTGTGTGTGTATATATATATGAAGTCCAAAAGGTAAACAAGTCTGAAAAAATAATAAAGACTTTTTTAAAAAGAATGTGAGAAAGAAGAGCCTGCACAGAATAATATGAAAAAAAATGTTTTGTTTTTAAGATGAAGAATCAACATGAGGTCTCTGGCACAATTTTGAAAGTGAGGTGGGCAGAGGATTGTTCCCACATACATAAATACCTCTAATCATTCAGCAAAAAGCCAGGTTGGTATCCACTGTGAAAGTGTCTTTTGGATTCTGCAATCTTCACATTCTTTTGTAACCTGTGAAAATTTCTAGAATCTGGTATATAAATTTAGTTGCAGTACAGTAGGTAACTTTTTATAACACCTATTTTTCATTATTAGTATTCTGTCTCCTCTATGTCTGCACCTAAAACCAACTTAAATATTTTGTTAGAAGATGGTATTTAACAGGATGTAAGTCATATATTAGTTTTGTAACAAAACATACATTTTCTAGTACTCTAGCCACAAACAGCACCTACCTCCAGGACCTGCTTCCAATCCTCCTTAAACGACTTTTTCAGATTCATAACATGTACTGAACGAAGTAAAATGTTTCATCTTATTTTATTCCAGGTTTATTTTTTTAAAGAACAGTTTTCAAACTAAGAATTAAGATGCCGGGGAAGTGATGAATGGATTACAAAGTGCTGCAACCTCCACCATAACACAAGTATTCTGCTAGCCCAGCCTGAGACACACCTTTTTCCTTCAGTTATCATACCCTTTATAACGGGATTCAGTAGCTGTTGTATTATAGTAGTACTGAGCTTCTGCAGGAAAAACACTTCACCAGTGATGGTATAAAGTGTCCTACTCAGTATCACTCATTGTACCACACTGGATATAATTAACTTCAGTGCAGGACCTAAGACTACTATAATTCTCCAGCTTCTGGTAAGAAAAGAATAGAAACAAGGGTATGAACAAAAAGATAAGGCTGGGATTTTCAAAGGAGCCTATGAGAGTTAGGCACCAAGACCCAACTGAAAAGCCCAGCTTAAATATATTAAGACTTATTTAAAATATTTCTGCTATCGAGTGCAGAGCAAACCAGAAACAGTTCTGAACTCAGTATACACAGAACTATTTGTTACTGAACTCATTTACACACATACGGTTCAATTCTATAGTACAGAACCAGACACATCCTTGGAGTCCTTAAAGGATGGAAGACACAGGAAGTTTCTTTCCTATGTTTATGACCCAGAAATGACATTCAACTCCAGGCTCCCACTGACAGACAAGGTAGAGGAGTTGTGGTTCAGATTCCAATTCCTAGGTAAAAGGAGACCCTGTATTTATCAGGTGTTTGTCTCACCAGCTCTCTTAAGCCTGGTCTACAACATGAGAAATTTCCCCCAAAATATTCTAGTCTATTTTAAAACCAGATCAGCGGAATCAATTTTAAAACAAGTTAGAGCAACGGTGTCGACCAGGCTCCCATGGCTTGAACTGTTTTTGCTAAACCAGTTATTAAAAGCGTACAAGTATTATTTTAATTCTCTTGGTTTTTTTCTGCATCTATTTAGAAAAGGAGAGAACCACTCTTCCACCAAGATTAGATTGACAGAATAGGAAAGTTTATCAATACTTACTTATAAATTTGCTTTATTTGAGACATAAGGGGTCCACAGAAACATTAAGAAGGGGTACTTCAGTCTATTTGTAGTTCAAGGGGAGAATCAGACCTGTCAGCCTGGAACAAGGAAATGCCCTGTCTCCTTAAATTCCCTTCAGTTGAGATAACTTCTGCAACAAGGATAATTCAAATCTACTTGCCTAAATTACAGACTATGTTAAATATATTTTGAAGACAAAAGCACTATTTATCCTACAGCAAAGCATGATAAATTCCACCTAATTACCATAAACCCAAATCCTTTGATGTCCATTTCCATTTCCATCCTGGATCCAAAACAATTATCCAGAATGGACTGGATCTGTGGACTTCATTACTCAAAAACAAGAGACTTTTAAATAAGTTGGATCATCCTTTAAATGTGAACATCCAAAGTGAAGCAGACTTCTGCAAAAAAATACAAGATATAATACTGGCTAAGATTGGATGACCAATATGCAGAATTCAGTGAATTTATGTATAGATGGCCATGAAACAGCAGATCTCAATACAGAAGACATCACTACTCTGGGCTGAGAGTATTTGTGCTCCTAAATACTGGACTTCAACAGGTAACCAAAAAAGGAATACTTCTTGAATTTATGGAGGGATTAATGCTAAAACAGTTGTGAGGGCTACCTATTAGAATTAAAATTACAATACTGGGCCTTGTCAGAGAAAGCTCCGAAATTCAAATAAATTAATCTGATTAGAGATAGTAGACATAGGGAGACCTACTCTAATGGATAGGAAGTAAGGAGTAGAGTATTTCCTGCAAGAGTTCATTCTGAGCAGTGCTAAGGAGCAAGAATGAGGTTACATGGTCATGCTATATGACCTTGCAGTGTAGAAATAAGACTGATGACCTAAGTAAGCATTTAATGTTGGAATTTGTACAAAACATTTTTATTTTTGAACATGCTGTGAATTCTACATTACAGAGATTTTCCCTTTTTGCTTGGACACTGTTGTACATGCACAATAAAATTATCTCGGAGGAACTCAAAGCTGTTTCACTGGATTGAAAATGTGAATGTTTTGGGGAATGCATGATTGATTTGATTTACATTATATGGGGGAAAAAAGGAAACCCCCCCCAAAAAAAATCATGTTAATTTTTCCTTAACTTCATTGTTAATGTTTTACATGTTATAGCTCACTGATGTTTCAGGAATATACAGTTATTATAAGATTTATATCTTGGACATGTGACCATGACATTTTTAATGGTCTTCATGCAACACAAGCCAGGCAGACAATTACCAAAGATCAGTGCATTTCTGTACTCCTAAATTTGAATCCATAAGGAAAATAAAAATTCCAGTGTATATACTAAAAACACATGTAAAGACATTACAGCATAACTACAGCACAATACCTGTTTTACTTTGCTAGCAACTATGTACACATGCTACTAAGTCTCAGCATTTTTACCATAAGAAAGTTTCAAAACAAACTACTGAACCTCTGTTTATTGGAAAAAAACCTGTCAGAACCATCACTAAATATGTAAACTATCATATTCTAAGGAAGAGCTTTACCACATACCAGATGCGCATGACAGAGACTTCTCTACTGTACAGGTTGCTCCCCACTGGTTTCATAAACAAAATATTAATGTTTTATGTGACCATCATTACATACAATAGTATATTTATTCTATACCCTGGATGACTATTTTGCTAAAATGACCAGTCATTCTTAAATGCAATCTTTGACTATGTACTTTTCTGATTCCAATGCCTTAGATTAAATATAAAATTAAAAGATTTCCCTTGTCTTATATAAAAGAAGAAAAGGCTGAAGACTACATTATAGGTGTCTTTCTTTTAGATAAGACACTTCTCTAGAGCAAAATGTTGTACACGACTTGAACACACCAAAAAACCTCTGCAAGACTCAATCTGCAAATGCATAACATTTGTAGGCACAAATCTGACTGTCTTCCTGAACAAGAGGTAAAATATTTAAAAAACCCCACAAGAAAGTCTTATAAGCAGGGGAACTTAGCCATCTATTTAACAGTACAAATGACTTTTTGCCTGAAGTAGTGTGCCATAAGCATTCCTACATTAAGTTCATATATTTGAATATTTAAATTATGAATTACTGAAATCTATTCTGTTTGAAATGCTTTGCGTACATTCCCTACAAGTCAATTGAGAATCATATGATTGATTTTTGACATATCCAGAAAATGTTTCCATTGTTTAATTCCTTTTTTAAAAAACAAAAAAATTATAAAATTTAGAAAGTTAGCCACAAAATCCATAACTAACTGCAGCCATGTATATACAAAACTAACCAAAATAAACAAACACACAAACAAGCAGATATTGATCAGAGTAGAAACATAAGTGCATCAACTTGCCTCAAAGATTACGCAGGCATGAACTGCACCCACAAAATTTAGAGTTTATTATTTTTAGTTATATTGTTTCAAATGCACTCATGCAAATAATTCTAAGTTTCTCGTTTCACAATTTTACAGGCGCTGTTTTCAGAACTGAGAGTTTAATAGGCACTCTTTGAATACCCCATAATATCAAACACAGTAATGTAGGAATACATACAAACTTTGTCACCTAACAGCAACAACAGTATTCCTGCATTAAGTGTTGGCTCATCATTCAATCTCCATTTATGTTACATTTTTGATAAAGGAAACAGGAAATTAGATATATAAGCTCCATTAATGACAACAGACCTTCTGTAACTCAAACACTCATGATACATGTACAGCATTGAAAATGTGTCCCACTGAAGCACCAGTTTTCTTTTGTTCTCATGTCTCTAAAGTATTATGATATCATGGACTTTACCTGGCCTACTGATTTTATCCTGCAGATCACAATATTTTTATGAATACAAAGAGAAAAAGAACAGATTTTTAGACTAAATGTCATAAAATGACATCAGTTTTGCTCATGACTTTTACCACAGTTAGAATATTGTTAACTTAAAAGGCAGAATGAAATCAAGTTTGGAAGTAAGTTACAAGACATTCCCTAAACAAAAGGCAAAAGCAATGATAACAAGGATTTAAAAAAATAATAATAATAAAGTACTCCCAAAACAGCTATACATTTTGTTTTTAATTTAAAAAAATGTGGGCTGCCAAGTGAAAAATCTTGAAACCCTGTTTCAAAGGAAAGATCATACCACATCAATTACATTGTTCTGTGGGGGGAAAAAAAAAGCCTACGCAATGTCTAAAAGGATTGGTGATGGGGAAAATTTGTATAGCTGCAATTAGATTTTCCAGTGATGCTATATAACTTCAAATAAGTTTGTGTGGTAAATCAAAGAAAAGGAAGAAGAAAACAACTATCCATTTTTTAGTGAATCATCTAATGCTGTTGTCTGCAAACAGACCATATACCAGAAGTCATATCAGATAAAGAATGTAGCTAAATAATTAAAGTTTCTACTTCAGAGTTTTAGAGTCTAGTTTTATAGCAACATAATGAAATGCAACTTTTTCTCCTTCTCAAATTCAGTGTTACCTTTTTTGTTTTAATATGAGAATGTTATTTATTTAATAAGGAACAATTTCCTTCAGTACCACTGTAATATCTATCTCTATTAGAAATAACTCCTTATAACTGAGTGAAGATCTGTAAAACTTAGTAAATGTTCAGTTTTATAGCATATCAATACAGAATATGCCATAGTTCAATTTTTACAATGATCACAACTTTCATTTGTAGAGACAGAGATATGTACTCCTAACCACAAAAATGGCAGTAGAAAAGGTCCAGCGCAGGGCATTCAGGACATAGAGAGCCAGAGCATGAGAAATTTCAGATGAATATACATTTGACTGTTTGATCAGAAAATCAGACACAAATACTGGCACCTGCTTCCTTCCTCTCTATTTAAGTAACCAAGAAAATGATATGCATAACTGTATTAATGCAATTTTATGGTTGAAGATGGTGCATACAGAAAAGTCAGGAAATTCAAAGTTATGGTTCCCAGCGCAATTGTAACCTGGCCACATTTCATATGCAAAGAAGTTTAAGTTACAACATGTTGTTCTGTATGTTAAAATATTGCAAATAATCATGTGGGAATCAGAACGCTGAATTTACTAACTTATGTGAGTGAAATCTCAAAACAGATTTACATTAAATATTGGATAAAGTATATAACATCAATTAAGAGCAATTTATCCATTCAATTTATGAACAGTCTGTTCTGCCCTTTTATGGTGGAAATATGTGAGAACAACATTAAGAATGTAAGAATACCACATGCTATGCTCACACTTGATTTTTATACTTAAACTTTTAGAGAAACACTAGTCTGAGAAATTTTTATTTTCCTCTTTTATAGATAGTACAGATGAGTGTGAGAGCACTGCATTGTCATCTGTTAGGTCAAGTGCTGGTGTTAAAGCAAAGAATATCTAAAGTCTAGTCACAGCTATAACAATTATTTTCTTTCTGGCTCAGTATTATAACCTCTGTCTCAGCTTCTTCATCTGTATGTGTTGATAAAACCACATGTCAGTTTTGCAGTTGTGGGGGGTTCTTTTTTGTGGATTCTGGCTAGCCCTAAGCAGCATTGCCTCAGTAATACACAGACTAATCCATTTACAGTACACATTTTTATTTACTGTATGTTCTTTTCTTGGTCTTTCAATATATTTAAATGAACAAACACAAAAAATTGAAAAGCTTGAACACAGTATTCAAATAGAATTTCATGACAACTAAAGTGCAAAAAAATAATGCAAAAAAAAATGTGCAAAAATACACATATCAGTGTCTATTGTATGTGTATACATACTGCTGACATCCTCTTAGGCCTCAGCACAGGTAGCTGCTGGCAGTAAAAGAATTGTCTACTTATCCAAACATTTCCTAGCCTAAAAAATATTAATTGTACATTGTTTTAAGATTTGGTCTGCAGTTTGGATCTACTATTACTTCCAAACAACTTTAGCCATCACTAGTTCTCCACTGAAAGTAAGCTGAGTCCTCATCTTGAGGATTCTTTGTATTACAAGTGTTGGATAAACTCGGTTTTATATGAAAAGCATATAAAAAGTCTTTGCACAGTAGTACTCAGTGGTATGAAAAGAACTTACTCATTGAAACGTGAGTGGTCATTTTAGATAGCGTGAGTAAGTTTATAAAACAAATATATAAGGTCATCTGAAACAATACATTTTCCACATAAATGACCTTGTATACGGATCCTGACGTGTTTGTATTGGATATTAAATTCAAACATTAAAGTAAACATTAAACTTCATATAGCAGGAGGTAAATCAAAGAAAACTATTACTTGGGAAGACAGGATCAGTCATTATAGGCTTAATCTGAGAGCTCCCAAGAATATTCCAGTCTCCAATACAGTCTGCTTTTAAACTCTGCAAGTTAACAGCCTAATAACCAGCTGTTTCTGCTGGAAAAAGAATTGTTGGCGAGCTGGACATCTGTACTTTGCAGCGGCCAAATTTACTCAGTGTGTGGCCACAGGTGTTGACCTAAGTGCTATGAAGCCAAAGGAGGAAGACAAAAGGAACTGGCATTTAAAGCTGTACTTTAAGGAGTCCAATATTCATGTTACATTAAAGTAATTTTAGCTGTCAGCTCCTAGAAGTATGACTCACTTCTCTGCTGATTTGATTCAGACTATATACCCTGAAGACAACAGAAGAGGGAAGGAGGAAGTACATGAGTCTTTCTTCAAAGTAAGTTAAAGTCTATGACCTTTCAATTTGGCATTCTTGAAAGTCGTAGAGTCTGACAGTGAAAAGGTACAGCACAGACACTCCCATTCTTGCCAGCCTGAGTAGTAGTCCCTTTTCTTAAACACTACTCATGAACCAAAGGAAAGCCTCTCAAAGTATTAAAAAATAAACCTGGTAATTCAAATGTCTGGGTTAATGAACAATGTGGTAATTAACCTTACAGTCAATATATACTATGACTTTCTATATAAGAAAGAATTTTAAGCAATTTTTATTTTTTAAAATGTAGTTAGCAATCTGATCCAGTTTAACCAGTTCTGTCATTACGCAGAGATTCCTGACTTCACGTAGGATGGTTTCATAAAGAGGTAGGAAAAAAAAAAACATCATAAGGCTTGAAGGTAGAGCAGCCAAGAATTCACTCCTACCTGATGAAGGATGTATTTTATTGCAGGCAGCCTTAAATGTAATGGAAAACAACACAGCTGCTATTTAGGAATGTCAAGTGTCAAGCAACTTTAGGGGCCCCAATGAGAAACCTTTGAGGAGTTTTTGGGCCAGTGTCCAGGGGTTTGGGCACATATCTAATTCCATGACTTGACACGGATGATGTGATGAAAGTGTTTTTTATGCTGTTGCTCAGCAATTACCTAGTTACACTTATTTCTGATCCACGTTTGTGTTGCAATGCTCAAACTATTCTACTTCCTATTCAAATCACCTAACACTTTTTAAGCATAATCATTCATGTGCACTCTGTGCTAAGCAAAATCACATAGCTAGCACTCAAACACTATGGAACAGAACTTTCTTCCAGTCTCCTGTCAAGTGGATTATGTTAGAGAAGTCTAATTTAGAGACTAACAGGTCAAGTGTACCTATTTAAGATAAAAAAAGTTAGATCATTAAGTTCATGCCCTGCCAGTACCGAATATCAGGCCTGACCAAAGACCATAAAAGTAAATGGAGATTTTCTCATGGACTTCAACAGGCTTTTGATCAGGCCCACAGACACCTAGTTAGAGGACTTACGGGATATTAAACAGATTTAAAGGTTTTATTAGAAGCTAATGTTTCATGAGCAATAAAGGTTTTACAACACAAGGACAAGAGGCATCCGGGCGGGGGTACGGGCTATCGGTGGGTACAGAGTCATTGGGGGTCAGGGAGTAGAATGAGATCATAGCCCGAGGAGTCCCGGATGGATACTACACAAGATCTTTGCCAGAAGGACAACAAATAGAGAGAGAAACAGAATTACCTGCAACTTTTTGTATCGATCTTGGTGTGAGATGAATTCACCCTCTTTTTCTTTCAAGAAATCGGATTGTAGGATATTATGCTTTTCCATCAAATCTTCTAACTCCTACCAATTGAAAAAGTTAAACTTTTTTTTAAAATGTGAGAGTACAATCTTCAGGACAACATTCCAAACTAGCTACACTTATGATTTTAGGACACTTGCTATTATGCAAAAATAAACTGCATATGAGGCCTCACCAGACCCCAAATGCCACACTGGCAAACTGTGCCAATCACAGATCCAGAGTATCTACCAGTTGGCACATTGAGGCCCCTGGATCAAGCACCAAGCCCTTCCAAAATATGAACAAGAATATGTGCTGTGCCCAGTAATTGTATGTATTAACTTCTGCCTTCCATCTAAAAAACTGTGCGCGAGATTCCCAGATGATCCAAAGCAGATACCCATATTGTGGAAGCTTACTGAAGCCAAAATATCCACGGGCTCAAATTAAAGAGGTGTCAGGTAAGGTAAAGTCCATGCTGCATGGACATCAGGCAGGAAGGCACAGAGAGTACAGGAGAGAAAGTGTGCCCACTCAATTCCAATATCCAGGGCACTGGGACACTTAATAGCTGGGAGAAGCAATAGCTGGGAAAGAACTGCTCAGCCCTGGGCTGTAGTGTATTCATTGTACGTGTAATCTGAAGAATTTAACTGCCAGCCTCTTACAAACCTGCACTGAACATGATTTTCACAGAGAAAGCAAAAGGCACCTGTCTGATCCCAGAGCAATCCCTGATTCAAAATGTCATGTGCCTGTTTCAAAGCATGGAGATGCTAGAACTTCTCAACAAAATGGCTGTAAGAATGTTTTCACATTGGAAAGGCACTTTTCTCTAATTCTTAGAATAAGTTGAACCATTTGTTGCTAAAATTTTTTAAAAAAATAAATAAATAAAAGAACAATGTCTGAGGTAGATCCCGACATGGACAATTTAAATCTGAACTGCTTAAATTTGACAAAATTATAAGTAACTGAAAACGAGGTCTTGTAACAGAAAGTATTAAACACTTTAAATATGGGTGCCACTGCCAGCTTCTGCTATAACTAAGTTCTGTATGCATTTAAGAGCAGCCATACCTTCTTAATTCTATATTTTTCTTCTTCAGCAGCTTTGAGTTTAATCTCTAGATTTGCAGCTGTTGGTTGATGATGCTTCTTTGATCCATTTATCTCCTGCTTCTCAGAATCACCCACAGGGATGGTTGAACTTTCTGAAGGTTTTCCTTCAGTTAAATTCAAAGAAGGAATTGGGATATCCAAGGAAGACCTGATTGATAACTGAACCTAAATCATAGGAAAGACAAAGTATATTAATTCATCATAAGTAATATACAAGAGACCATAGTTTGAAATTATATGTCATATAAAAGCTATGAAAACTTCACTTTCGAAAGAAGAGTTTAAATGTTAGTTTGCCAAAACACATACATTACATGGTGGTTAGCAGACCTATGTCTGAAGCTCTACCACAGAAACATTTGCTTCTGAAATACCATTAACATAGCCAGACTGTTAGCTCCTAAATTCACTTTGAATTAAACTTTACATGAGTAGCCTCACTGAAGTTCATGGGAATACCTGAAGAGTAAGATACCATTAATTGAGAGTAAAGGGGCTCGTAAATCTTAAGGTAACTGTCTAATAGTAAAGCTGCTAGAAAAAACATTTATAAGTAGTGACTGCTTCTGAAATCTTTGGTAGCTTTAATACTTTTTCTAAGGAACACATCTGCCAATGCCTCCTATAGGTCAGCATTATGCCCCAAACTAGCAAAACACATAAGCATGTGCTTAAAATTGAACATGTTTTAATGTACTTAGCTCATTGGGGACCAAATAAAGGTATGGTGATGTTTCACAAATTGCTTTCTTAAATAAAAGATTTTTTAAAGTATGTATATATTGACATGGCTATTTTGAGGTTGAGAAGATTTCAGTGTGGATATAAACTCCATTTTTATCAAATATTATACACATGCTAAAATCTTCATTGCTTTGTAGCTTAATTATATTCTGTCATCTGAAAAAATTCCAAGGTACTCATCTTCACAATTAATATTCACAAACTGGTAACCGATACCTTCGTTCTGAAATTACACCTTTAGAAACTACTCAAGGGTCAACTTTTGTCCCTTAAGAAAAATAAAATCTCCTATTTAATAAAGAATACAATGCCAAGGGATAAAATATATCAACTTCCTGTAATAAAACTTATGCACTTACCTGTTCTTTAAGAACAGCAGGGTTTAAAATGCTGTTTGCTGTTTGAACACTTGTGATTACATCATCATCTGATAAGATGAATGAATCAGAAGGGACAAGGCAAACAGCAGGCAGAGAGTGCTCCAGTAGAACATCAGAAGAAACATTTTGTGGTACATGGACTTCAGATACTAATGCAAGAAACAAAAAACAGAAGAAAAATGAAACAGAAGACAGAAAAAAATTCCAGTATTAGTAGATTATGTATATATGTTTCTGAAATCTGTATCTAGTGAATTTAAGAGAAATCATTTTTGTTATTAAAAGGAACATCATAGAATACAAGCAAGTAGATAAAAATACGTTATTACGCTAGTATAAATTTGGCTTGATTTTATAAAAGTTAATCCTGCCATCGTTATATATCTTTGAATAATGTTATTGAGGTAGTCTCCATGCTTGTATGATTTACCTTTGCGCTTAAAGATATCACCAGATAAAGTGATATATCCCTTGCTCTGAAATTGCCTGAACTTGAGAACCTTTGGGGCACATTGCAAAAGCCATTTATCTGACAAAGTTTATAGGGACAGATGATAATATGCTCCTTTGTGGTGGAAATGGCGGGGAAGGACTACAAGTGGCTGTTTTGAATTATTGACTGCCTTATTTAGTTCATTATTTACATAGGATTATATTTTGCAACTGCATAGTAATTTGACAGCATGCAATTGTTAGAGCACCTAGGACATTTTGGATAGGTAAGTTTTGTTATTTAAATCTAAAAAGAAAGAAAATAAAGCTCTTAAATAAGGACATGTAGAGAAACCTCTCATCATTCAACATAGTGACAAGCAATTTTATTCATGTTAAAACACGGCTTTGTTTATTAAATCTATAATGGTGAAGAAGGGGAAGTAAAAAAATAAAATGACCCTATACCTAACACCACACAGGTGTAATAATTATTTTTGCCCGTATAGAGCTTTCATTGTCATTACATTGCAGAGGAAGGAGTTTTCTGTTTTGAGCTATGATCCTGCATGTGCATCATCAGAATTTCTACATTACAGTGACTTGGCTAGTTTAAGGGAATAAACAGAAACAAACTAAATAATAATAATATAAAAAAAAACCCACAGGGGGAAAACAGTGAGATTGCATCAATTAAGTTTTTTAATTGGTCCCAGAAAGCCTGTACCCCAGGATACAACAGCCAGAGATGTGCTTTTCCAGCAGAGGGAAGAAAAGGCCAAGCTACTAGAATGCAGTCTACTAAGGGCAACAAAAAAAAGTTAATATGCTTAAAATGCATTTTTTAAAATAACTAGAGACGAGTCAGTCTTATCAAAGTAATAGAATTAGAGTCTATTAATAGAATTAGAGATTGACACGCCAGGCTGTAATCTTGGCTTTTCATTAATAATAAATCCTATCGCTCTTTCATTCCCAAAGTCAAACAACAATATAATTTAAGGACCCCGAGGGCTCTTATATAGATACAGATCACATATTCTTAAACAAAACCACTTGGATAAGGATTGACAATTAAATAGGCACCACACTGCATATGAGTTGTCTTTGTTTTGAGCTGCAGAAGCAATGCAATAGGTTTGTAAATACTAACAGAAACAGTAAGTCTGACATTGCCTACATCCATGAACTTTTTGTCAGGCTTCACTGGTGAATAGTTTCCAAGGCCAGAACGGACCACTGTGATCAACTAGTTTGACCTCCTGTATAAAATAAGACACAGAACTTTCCCCAAAATAATTCCCAGAGCGTATCTTTTATTCAAAAAAAGATCCAATCTTGATTTAAAAAATGTCAGTGATAGAGAGAGAATCCACTATGATCACTGGTAAATTGTTCCAATTGTTAATTACCCTCACTATTAAATATTTACACCTTATTTTCACTCTGAATTGGTCTATCTTCAACTTTCAGCCATTGGATCACTGACAACAGAATAATCCTGTGAACCAAGATCAACAATTAATTCTCTAGCATAATTTGATTTCAGTAGCTTATTGCAATCAAAACTGGATAGCTCCTCACCCTTGTCTTTCACATGGTGGTACAGATCAATGAAGCATGCACAGCAAATGAACGGCCGTTAACAACTCAAGAGCCTAATGTATAACATAGAAAGGATGGAAAAATATAAGCAAATTTACCATCTTAACTGCTTCCCTTAACTTCTTCTTAACAATCAACCTCACTGACCAACAAGTGCTTTCATCCAGCAAAATCCCAGAATGAAGGAAGAGGAATAAAAGAGAATAGGCAGGAAAGAAAGAAAATAATAGGAAGGACATGGAAAAACAAAACTAAAAATTGTAAAGCTACTTAGAGACACAGAAAGAAAGGGAAAGACCTAGGACAGACAATACTTAAAGTTACTCTATTTACAGTTATCAGCGCAAATGAATAAACCACACAGAAAACTAGCACGCAGCAGAACAAAGAAAATTAAAAACAAAAAAAATCACCAGCACTCAATAAAGTCTATCTATCACTGCCAGTGGAAAAATCTTTTTAAATTTATTGGAGAAAAATGGAATCTATTCAAAGTCCATTCTCTTTTCTTCCAGCTAAACAAATAGCAACAGCTAACATGTGATTCAAAACAGTTAGTTTTTCCTATAACTCTTCACTGCAGTTTCCAACTTAGTGAAACTCTATATAAAGAATGCTTATTATAAGATTGTGAAATTGTTCAAAATGTGTGTTGAGGAATACATTAATAGACATGCACATGACTTCCCATTGTACCTACAGGAGATGTTGCACAAAGATCAGATGACACATACCTCCAGTTCTGCAAGGCTGGCTGTGGGTGTGGTGTGTGTGGTTTTTTTTGTTTGTTTTTGTTTAAACCAATTCCTTCTTATCACCCCGCCCCATAGAAACCCAGGAATTTCTCAAAGTTTTTACATATTGTAAATAATATCACTGATTCACTGAGGTAGGATAAATGCCTACAATTACGGGAAGGAAATAAACACCAAGAAGGCCAAAGAACAATGTTGGGATGATTCTAAGGGATACAGCTGCAACTAATGAACAGCACTAAGAAAAGGAAAATTTAAGCTTGAGAAGTGAAATGTTGGCTCCATTTATGTCAGTGGCAAAATGCCAACTGATTGCAATGGGGCCAGGATTTTACCCAACAGCAGGAAAATATCTCTATCAGCAGGAGCCCTTGGTTCAGTACAAGAGGAAGTTTCATTATAATGCGACTTAAGGGTTGTGCAGCTCCGAAGGGCCACAGAAAAAGATCTTTTCTGTATACCTCCTAAGGTGCATTACAATGGCATTTAGTCAAGTTGTTCTAGGATTATAACATTCATATGTACTATGCAAACAATCTAAAGACGTAGACTGCATGTGCAACTTTAACTTTACCCTTTCCTGACTTTAGTATGTTTAAATGCACAACCTAAAACTTCTAATAGATGTCTACATTCCAAAACTCTGCTTCCATTGAGTAGTATCCAACTTCAGGAGTAGACCCACTGCAATTAATCAAATAATACTCAGTTCAAATAGGGCCTCAGAATGTGGAACATGTTTTTTATGGAATAATGTTTGCATTATGAATTGTACTCCATAATTAATGATAGAATTTTGCTTAGTGCCAAACTGTAAAGAACTCCTCTAAAAGACTATTGAGGGAAGCTACATTGTGTGTGATTCAGCAGACTTTTATTTTAATAATATCTTCAGAGGCACTGGTAACAGATGAAGCCTATTAAAGCAGTTTTCTTGAATCTTGATGGTAAACTAATCACCATTACAAAATAAGATGGTAAAAAAAATGGCACCATTTTGTTTGAGTGTAAATGTTTAACCCAGTCCGAGATCACAAGAGAAGATAAACTGTTTAAAAGTCTTCTCACACCAAACATTGTAGCAATCTGAAACAAACTTGTTTTTTGTCTTGCATTATGAAATACTGGACATTTAACTATTTAGAAAGGCTCATGTTGGTCACTTTCAGAATTCAACAGATAAAATCTCTCTTGCAAGCAAGGCCCTTCTTTGAGCTGAAAACAGGGGAGTTTGAGTGGAGATCTCCTGGAGGAAAAAGGAGGAAGCCCCTGCTCCTCAGGGACAGTGAGTTCTTGGGAGAGTATTTGTTAGTTTGTTTATAGGTTGCAAAGTCTGTTAGGGGGCAGTGTGCTGAGAGAGATAATAGCAATATAGTCAGACTTTGGAGTCCGAGGAGGTTAGAAGACTCACAGAAGATTGCAAGTGAGAACAGAAGACAAAGAGACTTGCTGCCAGAAAGCAGAAGTGGGAAGACCTGAGAACTGCACCAACACCAGGAAGAGAAAGGTCTACATTGCTGGGGAGTCCCTTCTATGAAGAACAGTCAGGCCTGTCACCAGAGTCAATCTGGACAACAGAAGGGTGTGTTGTTTGCCAGGTGCTAAGAAACAGAATATGGACACAAGGCTGAAGAGGATCCTAATGGGAGTGGGAAAGAATCCATTGACTGTCCATGTGGGAACAAATGATACTGCTAGATTCTCACTGAGATGCATCAAGGAAGACTACAACCAGGCTGGGGAAGATTCTTAATGAAATAGAGGCTCAGGCAATCCTCAGTGGGATTCTAGTGGTTCCTGGAGGAGGACAGTGAAGGCAAGATAGGATTATGATGATCAAAAGATGGTTCAGGCAGTGGTGCTATAAGGAGGTCTTTGGCATGTTCAACCACTGAGAGGCATTTCCAGACAGAGGATTGTTCTCATGGGATGGACACCAACCGAGCAGGGAGGATAAGAGACATATAGGATGGAGGTTGGCACAACTGATTAAGGGTATGTCTACACTGCAGAGTGAAGTCCATTTACTTAAAAAGTTGACTTCCACCCGCTGATTTTTAGAAGTTGCTGGATTGTGTCCACACCATCCTCCTTGTGCCAGGCTTGTGCATCCACACTTGCCATGATTGTCAAAGCAGTGCACTGTGGGTACTGCAACTAGCCATGGTGGCTGTGGGGATGAGAGTCATTGTCCCATGATGCAATGCTCCTTCCCTCTCCCTACTTCCCCCAAACAAACAGGAAACTGATTTTCGTGCCATTTGTTTATGATGCGCGCTCGCCATTGCTGAAGAGACATGGAGCCAGTTCAACTCTGCACTATTATTGTGAGCGACACAAATACATCTCAGCTCATCATGGAGTATTTTCAAAGAGGGGCAAGAATCCGAAGCACAGGCAACTATTATGCCACCGAGGCTGCCCTGATACAAGCCATCGAGCGGAACAATTCCTGATTGCTGAAGGCCATAACACGTCATCTTCAGTCCATGGAGCATCGGTTCTGGTCCTAGAAAACAAGCACAGACTAGTGGGACCACATCATTATGCTGCTGTGGGATGACAACCAGTGGCTGCAAAACTTTCGTATGCGAAAGGCCACTTTCCTTGAACTTTCCTCAGAGCTGGCCCTGTCCCTGAAGAGCATGAATACTCGCTTGAGACAAGCTCTGATGGTGGAGAAGTGCGTGGCCATCACTCTGTGGAAGCTGGCAACTCCCAATTGTTACCGCTCGGTTGGGAATCACTTTGGAGTCAGGAAATCTACAGTGGAAGCTGCCATGATTCAAGTGTGAAAAGCCATTAATAGACTTCTGCTACGAATGCTAGTGACTTTGGGAAATGTGCAGGACATAGTGGACAGGTGTGTAGCGATGGAGTTCCCAAACTGCAGAGGGGCCATTGATGGCACGCACATCACTATCTTAACGCCTGCCCATGTTTCGACCGAGTACATAAACCGCAAGGGGTACTCTTCCATGGTCCTGCAGGCCCTGGTGGATCACAGGGGTCATTTCACAGATATCTATGTGGGGTGGTCTGGAAAGGTGCATGATGCATGTGTGTTTTGGAACTCAGGGCTGTTCTCTAACATGCAGGTGGGCACTTTCTTCCCAGACAAAATATTCACATCCAGGGTATTGAAATGCCAATAGTGATCCCAGGGGATCCTGCTTACCCCTTGTTCCCTTGGCTAATGAAGCTGTACTCCGGGCACCTTGACAGCACCAAGGAGATTTTTAGTAACAGGCTAAGCAGTTGCAGAATGGTTGTTGAATGTGCTTTTGGGTGTTTAAAGGCCAAATGGAGAAGTCTCTTCACCAGGCTGGACATGAGTGAAAAGAACATCCCGTCAGTGATATCTGAGTGCTGTGTTCTTCATAATGTGTGCGAAGTGAAATGTTCCCCCAGGGTTGGGCTGTGGAGGCAGAAAGACCGGCTGCCAATTATGAACAGCCAGATGCCAGCAATATGCTGAAAGCTAACTGCAGAGCACTTTGCATTAGGGAAGCATTGAAAACCAGGTTCTGCAATGAAATGCAATAATGATGTCTGCTGCTGTACATTATGTGCCTTTGCTTAAAAGCCCCCCCTACCATGGACATCAGTACCCTCCAAATCCTTCCCAAAAAGATATGAGTTAATAAAGAAACGTGTTGAAACAATGCAAACTTTTATGTATGAACATTCAAGTCGGTGGTGGCAGGGGGCTAGTGTTCATTCACAGTCTCAAGTGTTAATGTGGTTGCTTGCAGGCCAGCTGTTAGCAGGGTTGCCACTGCTTTCTGCTCGCCTCCACCAGGGTGGAGTTCACTACAAACTGCAGCCTAGCAATTCTCCTCCGAGACCACTTGGGGTTGGGAGAAGGGAAGGCAGCAAAGACAAAGGCTGAGGAGCGTTATGGAGGGGCTGCAGCGGGCCTCAGTCTGGCTGCTTCTCCTCCTGAAGTTCCACAATCTGCTGGTCACACATGATTTGCAGCATCTCATGCGTGGTATTGCAATCATGCTCCTGCATCGCTCTTTGACTCTCTACGTCCATGTTCTAGGACAAGGTCATCCGCCACACTCGCAGCTCTGTGTCTGAGGCCGCGAAGGCGTTCATGAGCTCACCAAACATGCCTCCTCTTGTTTTTTTTTTCTCCTCTCCCTAATCTGTGATAGTCTTTCTGCAGTAGTTCGAGTGGGCTGGGCCAAGGCTGAGGTGTCTACAGAATGAAAAGAAATGCACATTGCCATTGTTAGCGTACCCATGGAATGTGCTGTGCACAAGGGTAAGACAGACTCTCATTCCATTCCACACATCCCAGAAGGGTCGGCTCACTCTGCCATTGCAGAGATGGTAAGGCTGGGGCACTTTACTCTGCTTTAGAGAGCTCATTTCAAATGCCCTGTATGCAAGAGATGCCTGGGCACAATGGTTTAATTAAGATGACCATTTTGTCAGGAGGTGGCCACAGAGGATCTGGGGACAGCACAGGGGGCTTAACAGCATCCTCTGAAACCACAGCCAAATAATTAAAGTGACTTTATTGGGAAAATACAATGGGGAATAAACATGTGCTGTCTTCCCTAGATGACCATGAGCGATATCAGTCTATTGAAGTAATGCACAAGGAAAGGGAAGATTTGCTGCATGCAGCGGGGTAACGGCCTGGCCCTTCTGCCACTATGCCATGTTCTGCCATGATTCCAGCTCCCTTGATTGTAGCGTGGCGTGGGGAAGTATCCTACTGGGGAGGCAGGAAGAAGGCTGCCCTGCCCAGAAACCTTTTGCAAAGGATAACAGATTACCTACATGAAAGTTTCCTTGAGATATCAATTGATGATTCTCAGAGCATCTCTCTGCACATAAATAATCTGTTCCAGGAGTAGCCGCCCAAGACAGTACACTAAACCCCTGAAATCTCCTTTCCAACTCCCCCCCCCCCCCACACACACACCCCCTACGCCCCTTAAGAAAGAACATGACTGCTAAGAAAAAAAACAAAACACCTCACCAGCTCAGGATCAGCTCAGCTCAGCTTCCTCAGGATCATTATTGCTGTCTTGTGTGCTGCTGGACTGCTCTGGGGTCAGGAAAAGGTCCTGACTGTCTGGGATAAGAGACATCCTGCTCTCCTGATCCTCCTCCTCATCCACAGAGTCCAAATCATTTTCCCTGGAGTGGGCTGGAGCAGAGGTATCAATGCTGCATGGCAGCACAGTGGTGGGGTCCCTGCTGAGAATGGCATGCAGCTCCTCGTAGAAACGGCATTTTTTGGGAGAGGAGCCAGAACAGCTGTTGGCTTCCCTTGCCTTTTGTAGCTCCTTGATCTTCACGCGGCATTGCTTCATGTCCCTGTTGTGCCCTTCTCCAACATGCCCTGGGATATCTTCCCATAAATGTCCAAATTTCTTTTGCTGGTTCTGAGCTGAGCCATAATGGACTCCTCACCCCAAAGACTGATGAGAACTAAGACCTCTGGTCAACTCCATGCTGGAGCGTGTTTGGGCACGCAGTAGCCATGCTCTCTCCATGCCGGACGGACAGGAAATGAAAATTGAAATTTTCTTGAGGCATGAGGGGAGAGGCCACCTCCAGGAGCATGACCACATAACAGCAGAGTGCAAATGTCCAGAGCGGTCACAATGGGGCATTGTGATATCTACCGAAGGCCATGAACATTGAATTACGTTATGCTACATGGACGCAAAAATCCAACCAATAAAATTAAATTAGGCACTACGCCACCTACAGAGGTGGTTTTATTATGTCGACTTTTGCCGTGTGTTAAGTTGACGGGACGGCTGTGCCAGTGTACATGCAGGCTTTCAGAGATCAATGTAAGTGATGTTATGTCAACCTCTGTTGCCAGTGTAGACCAGGCCTAAAAGAGTTTTACGCTGGAATTTGGGAGCGACCATTGAGAGATGCTCACCTAATCTCCATGCTTGATTCTAATACTGAAGAGAATGGAAAATGAAGTAAAAGAAGATACAGCAATGGAGAAAAAGATAGCAGGACAGAAGAATGGACAACAAGAAGAAGAATAGTGCAGTATCAATGACAGTAACGGTCAGGTAGGCAATGCTGACAAGAAAATGACTGTCAAATCTGTCGAGGAATCTGGGTGAGGCCAGGCAGAAACAAGTAATATGTCTGTACACCAATGCAAGGAGCCTAGGTGACAAAATGGAGGAACCAGAACTACTGGCACAGGAAGTGAAAACAGGTATTATATGGATAATGGAAACATGGCAATCATGACTGGAAAACAGGTATTGATGGATACATGCCATTCAGGAAAGACAGAAACAAAGGTAAAAGTGAAGGAGTAGCACTGTATATTAGTGATGAGGTAGGCAATAAAGAAATAAGAAGTGACTGAACGGATAAAACAGAATCTTCCCCAAACTTGACCCAAACAGAATGGCAACAGAGGCTCCAACAGGATAGTGCTTGGATATGCTACAGACACCCAGGATCTGATATGGTCATGGATAGAGACCTCTTTTATATTTTTAATGAAATAAATGCTATTGGGAATTGTGTGATTATGGGAAACTTCAATTTCCCTAATATAGATTGGAAAACAAGTGTTCACAAAGAGTTGTGTTTATACCCGTTTTGAGGTACAATACCAAAAAACTTTAAAAGTACTAAAATGGAAAATAAAGACCATGCCCCAAATACAAAAAGCTATACATACTCATCAAAACAGAAAGTCTGACAAAACATGGCAACGGAAGAGGGGATGGAAGCAATTCAGATTGTTCTCGTCAGATCTCTGCAAAGATAATTCATTTTGAAAAAATGATAGAAAATAAAAATGCTGTATTGAGCCATATCAGAGTTTATCAGCACCTGAAGTATTTCATGAACTAAACAGAAAATATAGAAAAGTTGAAAAAAAAATGAGGAGAGCACCTTTCAAGCTAAGCAACAGTTGTTTGCAACTAATCACACCAGCATCAAAACGTTTGCTCTTTCCGTGCCAGCTAACTGACAGCATATCAAGAATACTGGATTCTTAACAGAATTATGAAATATTTAGTACGTCTTACCCTATACTGTACCTCTGCATTCCACAGCATGAAAGAAAATAATTAACAAGGAGAAGATTCTTCTCCAGGAATTTGGAGAGCACTCTGTAATTTGAGCAGGCACTGAGAATGCTTCGTATCGGGCTTGATCAGAAAATTTTGCCAAATTCTTATTACAGGTATGCCAAAGACATCCACATTAGATATATTCCCAAGTCCCTTTATATATAGCATGCTGAAAGGGCACAAAAATAAGCAAAGAAAGAACAAGAAAGATTCCCAAAGTATCAAAATAAATGAACAAAGAGTATCCTTTGATACATGCTTGCACCAAGAGGTGCTGAAATTATATCAGACAAAAAATAGCCACAGACCAGTCAAGACTCAGACTACAGAGAAAGATAAGCGCAATGAGAGAATCCCTTGATTTATCCATGTGTCAGAAGGGTGCCAATAAGTAGAAGCTTAAAATAAAAATTTCCAACTCATCTGTACATCACACAAACAGAAAAGAATCTCATTCTTCAATGCATTCACATGTCAAGAATTCATATAAACCAAAGAGATCTGAAAATGTTAGTGTGTCGAGTCCAGGTACCACATCCTATAAATATATTGGCACACTGGAGGGCAAAAAAGTGAAGGCCCACCAACTGCAGGAGAACAGTGAAGCATTCAAGTACCAAATTCGGGACCAAGAGGAGGGCATACCAGGGAAGTACTGAGATTCATCTCACACTTTATCTGCCCATCTAGCTCCAGTCACTCCTGACACCAAGGTAAGTGTAGATTGTGCAGATCTTCATAAAGTGATTATTCCTCTTCTTCTTGGTGCGTCAATCATTATTGATATTACTGAAATTTAAATTGCCTTAAGTAGGCAGAGTCAACATCCCATTCAGATTAACATAAGCATATCACGTTTCTCAGAGCTACTTTCTCAGTCTGTTTGAAGCCTGAGGCAGACATTACACGATGAATTTATACTTGGTTCACATACTGACTTTTTTTGTTTTCTTTTGTTTTTTTTTTACAAATAGAGACTTTTTAAAACAAAAAGTTTATATTTTGGAACACAAGAAGACAGCAAGCATTAAAAAGAACTGACTTAAGATGCCATGAGTCAGCTCAAATTCCACCTTGAAGATGGTTTAAGTTGTCCCCTTTTCCCAAGCTTCAACTGGAAGAATGAGAATGTCCTCCTATCTTAATGCAGCAGTTTGTCTAAAGGAAAAAGAAGCAAGTTAAAATTGCCTCAGTCTTGATGTACCAGCATGAAGAACAATAAGAATGCGTTCAACAAATAGTCACAGCTTATCTCAAGGCGCTGCATTCGACAGATACATAATGGAGGAATCTGGTCTTGGCTAACATTTGTTAACATAGCTGTGCCTGACCCACACAGTTTGAATCAGCAATTCCTTCCCAGACTGAACCCCACTCCTCCATCCCAGAGTCAGTAGTTTCTGCCTGGATTTCACTAACACAGCATTGATTGCTCAGGATTTCTCTAAGATCCAGGTTTTACTCTGATTAATACAATTCACAGTAGGCCAGAATCATGAAGCCCTTCTAAGTCATCACCAAAGAGTCCTCTCCTGGCCAGTTCCCCTTCCAGCTGTTCCAACATGTGAGATCTCCTGCTGTTTGACACTGGATAGCAGCTCCTGCCAATATGAAGTATTCATGTGCCAGGTTGAAGCCCATATACAGTTCCTGCTAATTCGAGTCACTCATCCTCAGTCTTCCATCTGCATACATGTCATTTTGAGCCTGAGGAGAGCACAGGAATAAACAGTCATGTGCCAACATACAAGCACAGAGGACTTAAGGATGTCAGATTTTTAAAGACCCTGCTTAAAGGCAGAAAAGGTACACTACAACACAACTGACCTATCAGTCATAAGAAGAAGGTATCCCACAATTAAACAGATTGCACACCTCAACCATAGAAAAACAAATACAATGTGGCATCATCAGACATTGGCCATTTCTAATGCCACAGCAGGTGATCATTGGATGACAAATTGACAAGAAGATACGAGAACATTTTTTTAAAATTATGTTGAAACTTTATTTCCATTTATTACTTTGTTTCTTTTTTTATAGTAAAGGTGTATTAAATACCAATGAGTCTTCTCATCAAAGAAACCTGCTTTTTCCTGCTGTCAGCAGATGTCACTCCTGCCTCTCAAAAACTTTTAAAGATAATTTCCTATAAAACCAGTGCATTAAATTCATTCCTTCAACACCTCTGAAGCCAACAGAATCACATCAGTGGTTAAATTGGTCCATTCTGTTAATGAGGACTCAGAGTAAACAGGAATAATATATTATATAAAATGCAATCATTGATTAGCACCTTCTTCTCACACAGCTAGTTTACAAAATGAAAATGCAGGGAAAAAAACAAACCTGAAAAGTGTTATAAGATAGCATATAAGAAAAATAAAACTTACAGGGCAATGTCTATAAAGTTTTGGATCAATCATATGATATCTTGCTTTTTGCAAGAAACCACTTTATTCATGAAATATTTGCAAGGATTTAAGTGCATTGGAACTGTGTGTAATAGTAATAGAAAGAACAATATCATATTAAACTTGTAATATTATACCTGAACACACAACTGCTGGGTTTTCCTTTTTTATTTTTAAAACAGTCTGGTATGAGCCACCATAAAAATTCACCAACTTGCCTATATATCCTACAAAACTTTTAAAAACCGTTTACAATTAAGATATGTGGATATAACATTTGGCTTAAATCAGATTTTAGAAAATAAATACTACATAGGTAAGCTAAAGTGTTTTAATTTTGTGGACGTCATTAGCACATCTGATTTGCATTCAAGTAAATAGATTTGGAGAACCCGGCAACAACATGATGAATGTAAAATCACTTGTGAAAATATTGTGACATTGGTAAACCAAGTGCCAGCTCTTACCAATGCTATAGGTGTCACCAGAGCACTGACAAATTCATACCTGGAAAACAGACCAGCTCATCCGTATGTTAATATTGTTCAAGATGAGTGTTAAACTTGTAAGCTATGTCTAGATTCTATAAAATGCATGTAAGTAGTTGCATGCATTAATCTTACTTGTGATGTCTGTATCCTATGTTGTATGTTAGTTTTGCTTTATAACTGTAAAAATGCCTGCACTGAACTTGTGAAGGGAGGCAGAAAAAGTGGTTCCCCTACCCTTCCAGCAGAGTTCAAATGCCCATTGTGGAACATCACAACACAAAGGCTGGTTTAATAGCCTTCTTACACACATTCAGATGCTACATGTGAGAAAGAACTGACTCACCTGAATCAATTCTGGAAGAGGGAAATAAAGATAGCTGACTGAAGACTTTTCATCTCTGCTGTTACAAGGGTAGAGCTAAGAAACAAAAGCAGAGATCTTCAGGGTCAACCTGAGCTAGCCCTAAAAAGACAGTCAGTGCTGATAAATTACTACATCTCTGTCTCATAGACTCTAAGGTCAGAAGGGATCAATATGATCATCTAGTCTGACCTCATACACAATGCAGGTCACAGAACCTCCTCCACCCACTCCTGTAATAAACCTCTAACTTATGAGTGAGTTATTAAAATCCTCAGAATCATGGTTTAAAGACTTTAAGGTATAGAGAATCCACCAGCAAGTGAGCCGTGCCCCATGCAACAGAGGAAGGTGAAACCCCCCCCCCCGAGCCTTTGGCAATCTGCCCTGGGGGAAAATTCCTTCCTGACCCCAAATATGGCGATCAGTTAAACCCTGAGCATGTGGGCAAGACTCACCAGCCAGACACCCACTAAAGAATTATCTGTAATAAGTCAGAACCCACCTGATCTAATATCCCTTCACAGGCCATTGGCATATCTACCACCAGTAGTCAAAGATCAGTCAATTGCCAAATTAGGCTGTCCCATCATACCATCCGTTCCATAAATTTATCAAACTCAGTCTTGAAGTCAGCTAGGTTTCTTGCCCCCTGCTCCCCTTGGAAGGCTGTTCCAGAACTTCATTCCCCTGATGGTTAGAAACCTACGTCTAATTTCAAGTCTAAACTTCCTGATGACCAGTTTATATCCATTAATTCTTGTGTCCACATTAGCACTCAACTTAAATAATTCCTCTCCCTCCCTGGTATTTATCCCTCTGATGTATTTATAGACAGCAATCATATCTCCCCTCAGCCTTCTTTTGGTTAGGCTAAACAAGCCAAGCTCTTTGAGTCTCCTCTCTTAAGCCACGGTTTCCATTCCATGGATCATCCTAGTAGCCCTTCTCTTCACCTGTTCCAGTGTGAATTCACCTTTCTTAAACATGGGGGACCAGAACTGCACACAGTAATCCAGATGAGGTCTCATCAGCACCTTGTGTAACGGTACTAACATCTCCCTATCTCTACTGGAAATACCTCACCAGATGCATCCTAAGGACCACGTTAGCTTTTTTCACGGCCTCATCACATTGGCAGCTCAGTCATCCTGTGATCAACGAATATACCCAGATCCTTCTCCTCCTCTGTCACTTTCAACTTATAGAAGAAATTCTTGTTATTAGTTCCTAAATGCATGACTTTGAATTTTCCATTATTAAATTTCATCCTCTTTCTATTACTCCAGTTTACAAGGTCATCCAGATCTTCCTGTATGATATCCTGATCCTTTTCTGTATTGGCAATACTTCCCAATTTTGTGTCATCCGCAAACTTTATTAGCATATTCCCACTTTTTCTGCGAAGGGCAGTAATAAAAAGGTTAAATATGATTGGTCCCAAGACCGAAACCCTGAGGAACTCCACTAGTAACCTCTCTCCAGCCTGACAGTTCACTTTTCAGTATGACCCGTAGTAGTCTCCCCTTTAACCAATTCTTTATCTGCCTTTCAAATTTCATACTAATCCCCATCTTTTTGAATTTAACTAATAATTCCCCATGTGGAACTGTATCAGATACCTTACTGAAATCTAGGTAAATTAGATCCACTACGTTCCCTTTGCCTAAAATATCTGTTATCTTCTCAAAACAGGAGATCAAATTGGTCTGGCACAATCTACCTTTTGTAAAGCCATGTTGTATTTTATCCCAATTAGTGTTAACCTCTATGTCCTTAACTATTTTCTCTTTCAAACTTTTTTCCAAGATCTTGCAGACTACTGAGATCTAACTAACAGGCCTCTAGTTACCCGGATCACATTTTTTCCCCGTTTCTTAAAAATAGGAACTTTGTTAGCAATTCTCCTGTCATACTGAACAGCCCGAATTTACAGATTCATTAAAAATCCTTGCAAATAGGCTTGCCATTTCATGTGCTAGTTCCTTTAATATTCTTGGATAGAGATTATTTAGCATCATTAAGCTGTTCAAGTTTGGCTTCTATCTCAGATGTGATAATTTCTACCTCATTCCCATTAGCCATCCTACCACTATCCCCAAGATCTTCATTAGCCTCATTAAAAATAGAGGCAAAGTATTTGTTTAGATATGCAGCAATGCACAGATTATCCTTAACCTCCACCCCTCCATTCTCAGTGCTTAATGGTCCCACTTCTTTCTTGGTTTTCTTCCTATTTATATGGCTATAGAATCTTTTACTATTGGTTTTAATTGCAAGGTCAAATTCTACTTGGCTTTTGGCATTTCTCACTTTATCTCTACGTGTTCTGACAACCAAGAGGCAGCTTTCTTTGTTGACTCCTCCCATCTTCCACTCCTTGTAGTCTTTCTGCTTTCTCAATCACTTGTCTGAGATACTTACTCATTCACTTTGGTCTGCAACTCTTGCCTTGAATTTTTTCCCCTTCTTTGGGATGCAGGTTTCAGATAGTTCCTGCAATTTTGACTTGAAGTAATTCCAAGCCTCTTGAACCTTTAGATCCATGAGTTCTTTAGTCCAGTCCACTTCCCAAACTAATTCCCTTATTTTTTTAAAGTTAGCCCTTTTGAAGTCAAAGACCCTAGTCACCGATCTATTTTTGTTTATCCTTCCATTTAATTTGAACTGAATTAGCTCATGGTTGCTCAAACCAAGGTTGTCTCCTACAAGCAGTTCTTCCATGAGGTCCTCACTACACACCAATACCAAATCTAAAATGGCATCCCCTCTTGTTGGTTCAGTAACTATTTGGTGAAAGACTCCCTTAAGCTACCACATCCAGAAAAGTCTGGGACTTATTATTATTACTAGCACTTGTCCTGCAATCTATATCTGGGAAATTAAAGTCTCCCATGAGCACACAATTCCCAGTAGTATTTACTGCATTAAAAGCCTTAAAGAGGTCTCTATCCATGTCCAAATCAGATCCCAGTGGTCTGTAGCACACCCCAAGCACTATTCCAGGGAAACTCTAGTAGTTTTCTTCCCCAATGTGATTTTTACCCCGACAGACTCTTTCTTATCAATTCCATCACTTTTAGCTCATCATTGATATACAATGCTACTCCACCCCCTTTGCCTTTATATCAGTCTTTCCTAAACAGCACATACCCTTCAATACTTGTACACCAGTCATGACTACTATTCCACCATGCTTCTGTTATTTCTATAATATCTGGTTTCACTTCCTCTACCAGTAACTCTAATTTCTCCATTTTATTACCCACGCTCCTCACATTGGTACACAAACATCTTAATTTTTGCTGTTTGGCTTCGTTCATGTTCTTTACCTGATTTGGCACAGTCATCCTACTGCCAATATCGCCTATTAGACTGGTATCTATATTATCCTCCCTCTTAATGTCCATTCTGCTCCCCACTGCTGTGTCTTTTCTTACTGCATTTTCCTCCCTCCCAATGCTAAAAATCAGATGTGGAGGTTACCTGGGCATCTCCCAACCATCTCCTCCAACTCCCTAGTTTAAAGCTCCCTTAATCAGTTGTGTCAGCCTCCATCCTAGAAGTGTACTTCCATCCCAAGAGAACAGTCCTCGGTCCACGAATGCCTCCCAGTGACCATACATTCCAAAGCCCTCCTAATAAGCACCACTGACTGAGCCATCTGCTGAATCATCAGAACTTTGTTGTCCTCCTCTAGGGACAGGCAGAATCCCAATGAAGTTACCTGAGCCTCGATTTCCTTAAAAGTCTTCCCCAGCCTGGCATAGTCTCCTTTGATACATTCCAAGGAGAATCTAGCTATATCATTTGTATCCATATGAAGGACAATCAGTGGATTCTTTCCCAGTCCCGTAAGGATCCGCTTCAGCCTCAGGTCCACATCCCGTAGCTCAGCACCTGGCAGACAGCACACGCTTCTGTTCTCCACATCAGCTGTGGTTACAGCCTGTCTATTCTTCTTAGGAGGGAGTCCTCAATCACATAGAGCTGCCTTTTCCTGTCATCTTTTGGAACCATAGACTGAACTAATTTGTGTATATGCATTGCCTGCTTTAACCTATAAATGACTCATTTCTTTTTCCTAGTTAATAAATCCTTAATTAGTTTATTACTGGATTGGCCACCAGCATTGTCTGTATCTTGATCTCACACCAAAAATTGATCTTGGGTAAGTCTTGATCTCAAGTCTCTTGAGATTGGCAGCAACCTGAATATTTTGTGATATTTTGGTGTAAGTATCCATTTAACATTAAATTCAGCTTGCCTGGGTGGCAAAATAGGCTGGAGCACCCAAGGAGACCGTCTGTGACTCCATGGTAAGACTGCTACACTGACCCAGAAGTTCACATATGTTACTGTGTTGCTGAAATCTAAATACAGAACATATCACCAGTTTGGGATGTCTGCCCTGCTTTTGACAGTCTGCTCTGAGGTTGGCACTCTCGGTCGTGAGCCACTCCAGACAATGTGACAAATATGTTTTCTCTATTTCTTAGGTGTCACTGAAACCAAAATCAACTAAAGCAAATAATAATATATACTGAGTGGAAACCAGTAGAGTAACACAACTAAAAACAAAATGGGAAGCAGGTTTAAGGAGGACTTGTATAGGCACAAAAACAATGCCAAAATTATGTGGAATTTTATAGCTATAATTAGTTTATGTGATTTATTCAGTCAAATGCTATAATAATTGTGGAAATTTTAGTTCCGGACATGAGGATTAAATCTTTTTAAAAACATAGAAAAAGAAACATTATTTTGGCTTGTGCTGGAAACCCAATTAACTCCCAACAACCAAATTAAGCACCCAACTATAATGTGTCCTTAATCTAATTCAATACTGATAGTTTATCTTTACCTGTGACTTATTAGTGTGTTTTCCCATATTTTATATGCTACAAATAAGGATTCAAAAAGCTACCAGCCAAACACAAATATAAATAAAGGGTAACTCCACAGTACATTTCAGCTTCCACCTGGGATAAAAGATGTGTAATGTGCTCAGAGACTTAAAGCACTTTTTCAAAGAAAAACTACTAAACAGTATAGTATGTTTTCCATGGAATAGCCAAAGACTCCCCGTGGCTGCCGTGGTGTGCTTCACTAAGATGTAAGAAAGAAGTTTATCGTTAAATGTTAAGTCTAACAGGACATAGTGTTTTCTTACGAGTTTAATTCTTACTCAGGCAGAACACCCATGAGAGTTTTGCACAAAAAATGCATGATCAGAACTCTTGACATTTTCTATTGTCAAGTTACTCAGGACTTCTTGACACTCCAAAATGAGGAACAGTCCCAGCTTCCTGAAGGTTACTGCTTCTCTGAAGACATAGCTGGCTACTGGATGATCTGTTTTTGTGTCAATAGCTGATTTGTGATCTCTAGAACTTTTAGATATTAGTGAAAATTTTGCCCATATATTGCCAATGTATAGAATGCAAAAAATAATGACTGCAACTGCTCTTAGGGTCCTGGCGGAACCCTCAGTTTGTTGTGGGTTGATTTGTTTTTCTGTTTTTCATTTGGCATGGAAGAAACTGGGGAAAAAAAAGATGGAAGACACTGGAAAAACAGAAAGATTGCCCAGTCCACCTTCTAATACAGATTAAAATCCAGGATTTTATCGGCACAAAGCTGTACCAGGTTTAACTAAAAATGTGTTTTTAAAACAATTTAGTTAAGCTACTGCAAATTTGCGCATAGATTCTCTTATTTCAGTTTAAGAGTGTAATTTATTTAGCATAATCTGGTTATAAACAGATTACATGATAATTAAATAAAGCTTTCTTAAAAATTCTTAAAGAGTGCTCACACATAAACTTGCACTCATTTAACTAAATTGGTTTTAATACATATATTTATTAAACCAGTGCATGTTGTGTGTGGATAAGGCCCAATTCTATTATTTCATAATATCCTATCTTGAGGGTGTCAGATATGTTCATGTCATACCGTTATTCTCCCACTGCAATGAAGCATAGGAGAAAGCAAACCTGACAACACACACCAAGACAGAAGATATAGAGAACAGGTGTCAATATAAGCAGCCCTTCCTAAGGCCTTAGCCAAAAGACAGCACTTAAAATTATCAGCTCCAGTGTGGAGGAATTCTCTGCAGAGAAGGCTGATGTTCTTTCTAGCATGAAAGCAGACATCACATGCCTGTAAGAGACACAGAGAGAGACAACAGCACCAAACATCCCTGATATGCATCTTGCTGCAAACATCTAAAACAACATTTATGACACTGTGATACTTGTATGCGACGGAAGACTGCTGAAAAACACTATTGGGAAACACCACGGTACAATGGAACTTATGGTTGAACTTGAGAGCAGTCATTTCTGTATATAAATCACCAGGCGAATAGCTTGCATGGCCAACCGACTTTCCACTGTCAGAAAGAGGCAGCTTCAAGACACTACCTGAGGATATCCCAACAACAAAAACAATGGAAAAGAAGTTGAGAAGTAGACAGCAACTAACAACCTGATCCTGCTCTATGAACATCCCCTCACCCCAACAAGGACCAATGTACTTTACATAATGGAACCAAGAGTTTAACACTGACCTAGTCTTTATCGTCTCTGAAAATACAGGGAACTTCAGAAAGGGGGTCATGGCACCAATCCCAAGAATGCAGCATAGATCAGTGGAAGCAACAACAGAGGCTGTAACTCAGGAAAAGATAGGAACCTAGGAAAACAAAATACCTGCCAAGATTCAACTTCAGAAAGGCTGAATGAGAAGTTTTTACCTATGGATTGGATTAATCCACCTATGTTACTCCAACACACAAGCATTATGGAGAATTTGTTTCCCTAGTGTGGAAGACTGCCCCAAGATACATCCCTAGGGGACGCTGACCCCTGTCTACACTGCAGAAACCCAGAGCACCAAATCTCACAGCACGGGTCAAGTGACTTGGGCTTGGGCTGCAGGGCTATAAATAGCAATACAGATGTTCTGGCTCAGGCTTGTGCCTGGGATCTGAGAGACCTCTCCACTTGCAGGGTTTCAGAGGCTGGGCTTCAGTCTCAGGGGGAATGCCTATACTGCTATTTTTAGCACGAGTCAATTGACCTGGGTCTGAGACTCAGTGCTGTAGGATTTTTATTATTAATTATTATTAAAGTGCAGACATACTCACTATGTACGTGGGCTTTTAGAACAAACCAACGAACAATATAAGAAATATTCAGAATTGTGTGACTTGGAAGGCCCTTTAGTGAAGAAACTGCTTTGTGAGAAAGACTGGAAAGCAATGGCGTGATCATTGAAGGGACCTGACTGAAACAACAAACTTGTGCAAAAATAGCAAAAAAGCCTGGGCCACCATTTGCAAGCTGAACCCTGATGAACAACCAAAGCACATCACCACAGTTTCCCCCAATTAAGCTGCATGCCAAACTCATCCTAAATGCAAACTCATCCCGCAAAGGAAACCACAAAACAAATCAAGTGGAAACTTTGCTCACTCCTCAGAGACAGTAAAGTTCATAATTTTGAGGACGTGACAATAACTGTGGAAAGGCAGCTGGACTCAAATGGCATATTTAATGTCAACTATATTTCAGGATAAGAGCCCTGAAGTGACTTACTTCATGTGTTGCATGGAAACAATACAGACAGCCAGGTTTAGAGTCAGGCCAAAATGGTTTCACTATTCAAACCACATAAAAATCCCAACTCCATAAAGAGCAAATCACCTAATATTCTGCCTCTGCTCAACCTACAAGCTACACGAGCAGATGACAATGGATAGAATAATGCCAGTAGTGCAAGGGCAGCTGACTGATGTCCAAGCCTGTGTCTGCCCAGGACATTCATGCTGAGGCCAAGTTGCATACCTAACTCAATACCTAACATTGAAGATGGCTTTGAAATCTGCAAGTTACAGGGGCTGTGGCTGTTGATCTGTCAGCTGCTTACAGCAGTATGAACCACCATGCAGTTTTACTGAAACTGGCAATAATTTTGAGAAATAATCAGATGGCCACATTGTCTCCTTCCTGCTCGAGAATCAATATTTCTATGTTACCAGAAAAGTTGATGGAGGATTCAACAGAATGGGTTGCCTCAAGGCTTAGTGTCAGCACCCTTGCGGTATGTCTGCACAAACCACCAGAATTCCTCATCACGTGAAGATTCATTGTTGCAGATGATCTTTGCATTGCCACCCCATCAGAAAGATCTGGGGATATCAAGTGCACTCTAACTAGCTCCATGCATGTATTTGGAGAATAATATCACAGGTCCATGACTGTCAATCCTAGCAAAACACAAGTGCACACCTTCCATTGAAAACTTCATCAGGCCAAGCAAAAACCTCAGACATTGTGGGATCATACAATTCTTGAGGACTATGAACATCCAGTGTACCTTGGGGTAACATTAGATTGAATGCTGACATACAAAGAGAACATCCAGCAGCTGAAAAGAAAATGTCTTCCAGGAATTGTGTATTCAAACAAAAAATATTGGTACATTCTAAGGCCTTGTCTATACTAGCACTTATGCCGACAAAATTTTTGTTGCTTAGGAGTGGTTAATAAATTAGATTGATTAATAATTTAATCGCACAGCGTTTTAATATCACATGCTGCAAAGAGCTGCAGGAGACACATTTAAGAGCCATTTGCAGCTCCCAAGGCTTAGTCTGGAGTATCACTGGCCTGGACAAACACTTGAACACTGCTTACTGCAGTGCCCCTGATCAAATCCTGTACCCATGAGGAACTATTTGAGGTAAGTGATAATACCAAGTCTTGGCTGCAGTTCTGGAGACACAAACTATGACGATGATAAAACTTCCAAATGATAAAGGTGATCATAAACAACATCTAATACTACTACTATTAAAGGGGCCAAAAAACAAAACAAGATCAACAATAAACCAAATGGGTTTTTAGATTTCTCTACCTTGAGATTTCCTCTCCAACACAAGAACCTCTAACCTATTGCACTATCATTCTGAAGCTCCTGTAACAGACACAGAAGAGGCAAAGAGGTAGTTATGATAAAGGTTCAGCTTACCCCCATGCAGTCAAAGTTCCTCCCCAAAAAGTAAAATTTCATTCAGTCCATACTGTAACACAAATAGAATGAAGGTATCCAGAATACTCTGCAGAAAGAACTAAAGGTAAAATTTTCAAAAGCACCTAAATGATTAATTACCCAAGTCCCATTCACTTTCAATGGGACTTGGGCACCTAAGTCACCTAGGTATCTTTGAAAACTGTATCCTACAGTTTCATTCTTCTCATATGTCATGTAAAAACAACAAAGTCCATAGGTCTGGCTCCTCTGTCCTTTCTGTTTTGTGAATCTTTGGCATAGGAAGCAAAGCTGCAGGGTGTGACCTGCTTCTTTCACTAACCCTCAACCATTTACCAAGACAACAGTACAAATCTCAAATGGGTGAAGAAAATGAAGGTGTTCTGGTAGAGGCAACATCATCATTTTACTGTTGTCCCACAGACACAAACTACATATATCTATAATTCTGTGTATTAGGTGTACTTTAAAAATTAAGGTTTGCTTACAATGTAGCTAGAAGATATAGAAATTGGTGGTAACATTTGCAGATTATACACCTCCTTAAATCATATTAGCACACTTCTATACCACATATGAATTCTGAGTTTATTTTCTGGTCTAAAATTTACATAAATGAAGAGAACGGATCTAAGCCATCCGAAGAGACTTTAGTACAGATTTTTGTAATTTATCAAAATTAGATATCACAAGGTAGGATTCTTTGATTATCATCATGCTCTGTAATACATTGTATTTATTATTTATCTTTGCCCACGTCTCTTGCACTCTGTAGCTAATCCGTCTCCACAAGGATAAGCTGACATGAACATCTCTGAACAACGTCAGTCACTTTTCCTTCCCACCATTTTTAAAATCACATTGCTGGAGAAAGGGAAAATGCCACATTTTGGGTCCAAAGAAGGAAACCTAAGTTACACTGTTCTGAGGTTAGGTCAAGCAATAGTCAGTCCTACAACCATATCAAGTTTAAGATCTATAACTTGTAACTCTATAAAACTAGACAGAGAAGCTTCATATAGTACCATTGTAAAGGAGAGATTCTTAGGCGTTCAGAAAAAGACAGTAGCAATTGCTTCTGGCCCTAGAATATCATTAGATATCAGACTTTATACAAATACATACAAAAAGCATCTTTGGAAATTTCTAAGTTTCAAATGTTTTTTTCCCAGTATCTCAGAAATCTGCAGCATAGGGTTTTTGATAGAAAAGCAGCCTAGCTTTACAACTGAAGGGATAGAAAAATAGCCCCAAGAAAAACTGTTAAAAATATTTTAAAATAAATAAGAGAATACATAATGGTGTAGTATGGTATAAAGATTTATCAACACTACTCTGGAATAACTTACTGTTATGTACATATTGCAGAGATTCTTGTGATCTTTTTTTTTTTTTTTTTGAGAAGTTCTCAGCACCTCTTTATTGTTTGCAACAGACCTTTGAAACTTATCAGGAAGAACACACAGCCTAGGGAAGAGCTTTTTCTTTGTCCCATGAAATTCCACTCAGTTTTTGAACAGTTAAAAATCACCCATTTGACTTCTCACTTGCATTCCTCAAGAAAATTTTGGAGCATCCCAAAATAATTCCTCAACACATGAACATTTTAAAAGCCAGGCTCATGCTGCTGCCAAGAAAGCAATCACTACTTTTACTGGGAATATCTGGGAGCTGCCAGAAAGCTGATGCACAGGAAAAGAGAAGACAAAGCCACATGCCAAAGAGAAGAATTATGAATGTTTACCTGTACAGTAGATTGTTGTTTGCAGCAATACATTGTAAGAGCAACCACCACTTATGAGCAACGTTCCCCTTAGGAGCATTTTATCTACCGTGAATTGTCTGCTTGGTAACAGTAACATACCACTGCATAAGAGCAACATTTGTGACATCACTTCCAGGGACGGAGATTGGGGCTCTATCCCCCTTCCCCCTCTCCCCAAACTGCATCTTCCACTTGTCCTGTCTGACAGAGCCTATATGGAGAGCGTGCGTGCGTGCGTGCAGGGAAAGGGGGGGGGAAGATGGGGGGAGGGCGTCTGGGAGAAAGTATGGAAGAAGAATTTTTCAGGGAGAAGCTGGCATGGAGGAGCTGGAAGGTTTCCTCTTCCCTTCCTCAGCATCTGGCTTACAGGTAGCTGGGGGGTTGCCATTTTGCAGGATGGATGGATGGACGGACGGACACAGAGACCCATGCACCGACCTGTCCTCTCCATCTCAGTTGCCAGCAGTGGGGTATGGGTGTGCTGTTTTGCAGTGGGGGGGTCAGTGCTCACCAGGGCACTGACCTATCCTCTTTCTCCTCCTTCTTCCTCCCCCATCCCTCCCCCCCCCCGTTTCCATTGTCTATACTAGAAGCAATCCCCTCCCACCTCCATTGCAGGCTGTGCATAGTGCTGTCTCTAGCCATCCATCCCTCATCAGGGTGGAGCATGAAACTGCTATCAGGTGCATCCTCAGCCTGTCCCCAGAAGACATTCTGGCTCATCTGTTTTGTTGACTGTGGACTCCCGTGCCAAACCCAGGGTTCCCCTGCCTCGTCTCCCCTAAACTTGGGGTTCGCCAACTCCTCCCCACAATGTGGCTGCCTCATCCCTTCTGAAACACCCTTAACTCTTTATGTGCCACAGCCCACCCCGTCCCTCTGAGGCATCTGTCATCAGTGTCCATCTTGGACCCAAGTGGTCTAGATGTCACCCCCTCACCCCAGGACCATGGTGGGGTTCTCTAGGGCTGAACCCCTGCTCTGACAGGGGTAACAGATTCTGTTTCCTTTCTCAGCACCCCGCATCTTTACTCAGCTGAAGGAGGTGCTCTCCTGGCTGCTGCAGGAAAACCGGGCCCAGCAGGCTAAGCTGGCACTATTGCAATCCCAGGGCCACGCAGAATGTGCCATGCCTTCCACTGGTAATGAGCAACAATCAAAAGACTTCAGCCAGGCCCCCACTAGTGCCCCCAGGGCAGGCAGAGGCTGGGGGACATTGATTATAGTAAGGCAGGGGGGACATGGAGCTTTCCTCAATTTGTTGAGATGATTCAGGGATTTTGCCCCTGGCTCTGCAAGAGAAGGGGTGCTGGGCATCAACAGGATGCTCTGCCCTTGGTGTATGTACTGTTTTACATACCAGAAAAAAGGCTGCTTTTGATCAGATGACACACCCTATAACAGCGACAGCCGCTTCAGAACAACATAGCAAAAGGGCACCAATATGTTACTACTAAAAAGTCTACTGTACCTGCAGGAAATGCTGCCCAAGGAATAGCAGGAGAAGTAGTCTGTGTTTCACCATCTTCACCTTCAAAGATTTCTGCTGCCTAGAAATATGGAAAACATTGTTAGACTTATATGCACAGGTTTTCCAGGAGGCATTTTTGAATGATCGCATTTATCACAACTTATCAAGCATTTCAAATATATTCCTTTAACAGTGACCTATTCTGCACAGCACTAGTGCAACTGAAAGAACCATTTTTTTTACAGTAGTTGTCCAACTATGATGAGTATGCACTACAAAAACCATCTAAGCACATCACTTTTCAGCAAAGCATTTAAGCACTTGCTTAGAATTGGCTTCTTAGTCATGAGGCTAAAATGCCTAAGTAAATTTAGGAAAAACCCTCAATAAACTAGATATGAAATACAGATATGATCAGAGGCTCAACTACGCTAACACATCATAACATCTTTGAGTTAACTTCACAATGGTTACACTGTATACTGAAACTATATTTTAGCTGACGTACAGAGGTGTGTGTTATACTTATCACTTGACCAGTTGGGGGGAGGGAGGGAGAGCCCCTCACGCCCAACCTAGGCCAAAGCTTTTAAATTTGAATGCTTAATGTCAGGTAGCTAAATACACAGACACTTAGTTAAGTGGATTTTCAAAGATGCTGAGCATTCCCAAATCTGTTCTATCTAGAGAGAAAAATTAATTATTTTGCTTGATTACTAAATGTATTGGGTGGTAAATTTTGCTTTACCTTTGCCAACTAGGGACAATTTTCATATTAACATATGTACTAATATTAATTATAATATACAGCATGCCTCTCCAAATGGTGTAATTTCAAAAGTTTCTAAAGCTAACCATTTTTCAAAAAAAGGTCAGCAGCATGACATACCTCAAAGCCTCCAAAATCATCATCATCCATTCTCCAGCTGGCACCTAGAAGACAGCATAAAATAATATTGATCAAAAATCTAAATTCTTGTCAGTCTGCTGTATCCTAAGGGTGGGAAGATGTATTCTGTATAGCAACATTTTCAAGCAGCTTTCAAAGATAGCATCAAGTAGAACACATTACAATGGGCAAGCCTCAAGGAGAGAAAGGCATAGATAACCACGGCAAATTCTGCATCTGAAAGAAATGAGTGATACCAGACAAGCAGACTCACTCAATCAAGAGAAAACACTCTTTTGCTAGTTCTTCCAAATTATGTCTCAATCCCAGCTATCATCACTGATTTTTCATCAAGATGGAGCATAAGACTTTCATCAAGGTCCTTACCGTCAACAGATATTTGAGAAAGCCAGGAAAAGAGAGTCTATTCGGGTCAGGGTCAGATCAACTAGAGACTTACAGCTGAATTTCTTTGTAGCCTACAGTGCTTCAAAATCTCTCTCAAGTGCTTCCTTTCTACCAATTAAGAAGAATTTCAAGATTGAATTCTGTGGAACTCAACACTGGAGCTCCCCGGGAAGGAAAAGCACTATTGCCCAAGAACTAATCAATAAAAATAGCCATTTTAAGAGTGATTCTGTCTACTCCTATTGGGTACAGCAGCCAAGTCTGCAACACCCCATAATCAAGAGTATTAAAGGCTGCCAACTAGCCTAGTCTTTTGGACATCACACAAATCATTAAATGCCTTAAGATCACCTACAGTAACAAATGTTTCCATATAATATCTTCATTTGACATTTGAGTGGTTGGATTTATGACATACAAGCATATTATTTCTGAGCTAAATGAAAATGATTCCTTGTTACTAGTAAAACTAGGACCTGTTCAACTTTTTCATTAAAAGAGCTAGGATTTTGTTTTACTTTCTAGTAGAACTTTCTAGCAGAATTAAAATTTTCTATATTTCTTCATCTACCATGTATTCTGAAGTTTAGTTCATGTGCCAGGAATGGAAAACATATTTTTACATTTTAAGTTTCTTTTCCATATTGGCATTGTGGCTCAATTCAATAATATTTCCTGCTTTCACATCTCTTAGTTATCTGGCAACATCAGCACAAACTCCAACTTAGAACAGAACTGTGGTGAATTTCTGGAAATCTTTTTGTCACCACAAAGGTTGTTCCCTAGGTTTCATGGCAGAGATTGATTTAGATTTTCAAAACTGATCGGCATTTTTGAGTTGTGGCCATGATTTCTGTGGCATTTTGATATATTTTTAGCTAACTATATCTTGTTTCTTTTGAAAAATGCAGAGCAAGTTACTCAGCTAATGAAGGTAAACGAAGCCATGCATAGTTGTTCCTGAAAGAGTACAACTAAACAAGTAATATATTGCTAAAGTTCCCCTGATAAGGATAAGGATGAACCAACAAATCTCAAAAAATTTAACAAAAAGGTAAAAGAAATTTATAAAGTTTATAATTTTCCAGTTAAATTAAATCGCTGGCTGGGAAGATTTCAGTAACATATAGCCAGAAATAAAATGATGTATGCGGTTTGCAAGAAATCCTAATGAACTCGAACATTATAAAAGAATAATTCCTCTGAAGTTAGAGGCAGGCACACGCGTGTAGCTCTGCTGCTGAAAATCATTAGCCAGAGAAAACTGTCTCTTCCAGGGTTTACCAAAATTTGCTATTAATGAATTATTACTGATAAAGTTAAATTGAATCATCATTTTGATGCCTAATAAGAGCTACATTCAACTAAATAAAAAATGTTGCCCAATTTCCACATAAGCCTGAAAAAGATCAATCAAATTCTCAAGGTTCACCCAGCTTTTCGCAGCGCTGATGCCAGATGGATATTTTTCACAGCATAGCTGCCAGGTGGATGAATCCACCCCTAAGGAACCAAACGTTGGTCCTTCATTCATGCCTACACACTGAACTAATATTAGTAGCTTAAACACACTACATCAAAAATAAAGAAAAAACCCAGCTTTTTTTTAAAAATTGTCATTGTGATAGAGAATTGTTTTCTTGTCACAGAAATGTGATGTGAAATGATATAAACAGAAAATATGTAGACAGGAACCCATTACTGAAGGAAAGGGAATCAAAATAAGTCATAATATTACACACTTATCACACATCATTACCATGTATCCAAAAATAAAGGACAGGCTATCCAGCTACATAAAGCACACAAAAATATAAACCAGATTTCAGAAATGTATGATAGTTTGAAAAGAAGTTCAAACTAAGTTAATATTTTGGGGCCTGATTCAGTGCTCATTAAAGTAAATGGGAGTCTTTCCACTGAATAAAGGCTTTGGAACAGCCCATAAGGACCAACGTTGGATAGAAAATAGACGTCAATAGGTGTATGGAATTATTTAATAATAAAAAGAAGTTACATTAAAGAGCAATAAAGATAATGATAATTAAACAATTATAACTTTACACATACACACAAAATAAACCTAACAATTATCAAATTACTTTCATCTTAATTAACTGTAGTTAACCTAAATTAACCTATTTACTCCATAAGAGAAATTATTTTACTTACATATACTTTTAAACTCACTCTTTAGTCATTTGACAGTATTCACTGTAAGCCAAACTGAAATAAGCCTTGTACCTTTTTTCTTTACCTATTTGAAAAACTCTCATACATACCTAACAGAGGCATAAAAATCATTAAGTGTTTTCTACAAAGTATATCAGGGGTTCTCACGCTTTCTTAGGCTTAACACTTGGAGTTGGAGGTCTGATCCCCAGCTCAAACAGACATTGTCATCATCACAGGTCTCCAAGTTCATGAGAGCAGCCACAACCACCACACTCCACCTGGCAGCAATAGCTTACCTGAAACCCATGAAGCCCAGTCTTAGTGTGCGGCTCCACCCCATAGTCCAATTGGCAGAGTCCCAGATTTGCCCACTGGCCCTACTTAACACAGCAGCAGCAGCAACAGAAACTGTCCAAACAACCGGACATCACGCTGCTCTGGACTAGGTGCCTTATGCTTCCTGCTCATGCAACTCACCTGCTCCCCCCACTTGATTTCCTGGCATCTCGACCTGGCTTGACTCCTGTCATCTGATTTGCAGTTCCCAACCTGCAGTTGGTCTTCTGCCTCTGACTCTCTGGTATCCTGACAAGGTTTGACTTTGGTTCTGATATCCAGTTTGTCTCCTGCAATCCTGGCCCATCTTACTCGACTCCTGCCTTGGGACCGTGGACTTTGTTTCCAACTATTAGGTCTGTTCGCCCATGACCCAGCCATGACAGACATACTTGCTCTAGCTCTGATCAAGCAACATGCTAAAAATAGCTGTGTAGTCATGATAGCATGGACAGCAGCAAGTGGTAACACAAGGTAGCTGCCTTGAATATACACACATGGAATGCAGGGAGGTTAGTACTCAAGGCAGCTAGTCCTGTGCTATCACAGCTATACTACTATTTTTAGAATACTAGCTCAAAGACAGCTAGCTCAAGCATATCTACTGAAACTGGGAATCAAACCGTCAGTTCCAAGTATAGATGAAGCCATAGTGTACACTGCATCTTAATAAAAGCCATGTGGACAACCTCCCTCCCTCATTCACAATTATATAGTCCACCATCCCTACACATTCACAACCCCATGGCATCACCACAACATCTACAGCAGGGATGTCAAACTCAAATACACAGTGGGCCAAAATTAAAAACTTGGACAAAGTTGCAGGCCAACCTTGATATTTATTGAAAAAATGTCTACAATTGAGGAAGATTTTCCTTCTCATCAAATATAACAATGAACCTTTTTCATATGGAAACAAACTTAAGTTTTGCGTAAACATTGAATCTGGAACAAGCAAAGCTTAATGCTATAAACACATGTGAAATCAGTGCATGCGCTGTCTACCGGCGGGCCAGCTCTAGTAGACATTTGGTATTTTCTCGTGGTCCAAATATAATTACACTGCGGGCCAGATTTGGCCCGCAGGCCTGAGTTTGACATCTATGATCTACAGCAATTGCTTATGTGGAAAAGCAATAGAAAAGCATGAAATGTATTTTAGTTGTCTGATATGATGTATCAGCTAGAAATAAGGAGTAACAGCAACATGTGGCCAGTGGTTCCAAAGATGAACAGAAGTGTTTCATGGACCACTAGCCATCCATGGACTACAGTTTGTGAACCACTGCTCTAAGCAATTTATTCACCAAAAATAGCAAGGGAATTTTTATTCCACTCTACTCAGCATTGGTTATATCTTAGTTGGAGAACCACATGCAATTTTGAGCACGGCATTTTTAAAAAAGCAGACAAAATTAGAACAAGTGCAGAGACAATAACAGGAACTAAAATGAGTCTTGAAAAGGCAAACTGAAGTTTAGAGAAATGGGCATGACCAGTTTAAAAAAAAAACTAAGAAGAAACATAACTGTCTATAAATATGTAAAAGAATGTTATAAAAAGAACCAAGATCAATTATTTTCATTCATCACAAAGGATAGAACCAGCAGTAATCGGCATAACTTCAGTATGAAAAAAGCATGTTTAATATAAGGAAGAATTTTAGAACAGGCAGTATAGCAAACTACCATAAGAAGATGCACGAACACCATCACTGAAAATATTCCAGGCTTAACTAGGCAGGCACCTATCAAGAACAGTTTAGGAAAAATGAAATCAAGCCTGCTACCAGTGAAAAATACTTTCAAACTCAAAAAATTATACAAGCATTTAGTTTTTAAGAGGTTTGAATACACTTTTACACAATTTCTTAATATGAATGCTGAAAAAAATGACCAAATAGAAAGCCATTTAAAAGTCCTAAAATATTTTTATTTTGATAATATGGAGGAGCTTGTGGTAGAATATATTTATACAATCATTAATCTCATCCTTTACACTGAACCAGCAATATATTCACCAGATTTTATTAAACGTGTACTCCAAAGGCATCATAAAGCTCTTCTCCCCTCACCACAACAAGAACATTATTTGTGGTTCCTTAGATTGTAAGCAGTTAATTACTACTTCTGTCTTCAAAGAGTAAATAGGAGACTGTCTCACCCTAAATAAATGAGTTGTGTGTGCTACTCAAGTATAAATTATTGTAAAAGAATTGGACAACAAACAGTTGACTTCAAATTATAGATTAATAAAATACAGAAATTATGGATGGAAGACTACTTTTAGCTCATCTAGTCCAACCCAAAATATTTTTGTTCTCTAAACAATCACCTATTACAGAGCTTGAGAAGTCCACACCCTCAACATCACAGTATCATGAAGGAAGAATTTCCCCAGATTGTGGGGATCAAAGCCATCAATTTATAAAGATTTAATTAAAAAAAAGTTTCTGTCTCTTATGATTGAGAACATAGTCTTCCAGTGTACACCAACTGTAAATCGAGGCAGTGCTGCCATCCTCAATCTTCAAACAACCTAGTGCTTGTGTAGATACTTAAAGCTTTGCCAGACAGCATGAAACTAGTAAGAACTTGGTCACCTTTAACAAAGCTATTCAGAACTTTGTGGACAACACCCCCATCTCTCATTCACACTGACAGTGATGATAGTCTGTCCATTTTACACTGTAGAGGCAAAGTCAGGCAGGGGACTATTCAAAGAGAAAAAAGATACAGAAAAAGAAAGGTTGGGGGGGGACAGAGTAAAGGAGTCCCTTTCCCACTGCAACCACTAGGAGACTATGAAGGGGAAGGCAAAGAGAGAAAATGCCTTCTTCTTTCCAGCAATTTGGGAATATGCGGTAGAGATGTAAATGTTTCAGACTAATTTTAGCTAGAGCATGGAACCCCTATCCTAGAAAGGTTCAGGTTAAAAACTACTGGAAAGCTCACTATCCCATACTTTTCCAGCAGTTTGGAATGTCAGGGGAACTGAACGTCTGACCTCAATTTCAGGATGGACAATATTCTGTCCTAGACTCAATTCCGGTCTACACTACCACCGGCAGACGACGCAAGACACAAAAGCTACATAACGTAGCTTGTGTATCTCCTGTTGGTGTACTTACGTTTATGTACCACAGCATCTTCATGGCACTTTGTCGATGGGAAATGCCCTTCAGGCGATACAGTCATACTCCTTTCAGCGGGGTGGATTACCGGTGTCAACCAGCGAGGCCATCTGGGATTGACTGAATGCGTCTACACAATCCGCTCAATCAATCCCACTTCATCAATCACTGTGGAGCCCACAGTGTAGATTTACCTTCACAAATTATTATATTTTATAAATTGTTCAGGCTATTTTTTGAAATTATTTAAAAATATTTCTAATTTATATTAATGAAAATTTGTATTGAATTACTACAGGATACCTACAACTATCCATATATAAATAATTATACACACAAATATATATGCATTGATCTACTCCTATTATGTCAGATTAAGAATATACATTTTACTGTGTGGTGCTACACAAGTGCTCTAAGGAAGCAGCTATGGTGTCAAATTGAAATATAAGTAATTATTACAAGTTAAGAAAAATGCTGACCTAAATAAAAATATTTGGAGCCAAAGACTTGTACTTTTGTAAAGTTTCACTTTCATGTATACACCACCCACCTGCTTTATCTCCTTTTTCAGCACCTAAATTCTTGGGTTAGATTTTTTTCATACTGCAAGAAATTACTTACCGTGTACAATAACTGGAGTTCTTTGAAAATGTGTTGTCCATATGCACATTCCACTAACAGTGCACATACATCTCACATGCCAGAGATGAGTCTTTTAGCAAGCCCTGTACATATATCATGAAACCATGCTCTGCACTAGGGACTTATATGGTGGACTTTGCTCTACCACCATTCAGTTCCTTCTCACCACAGATTTCCAAGGTAAGGATTCCAAGACAGAGGTGATGGAAGGATGGATCATGGAATATACATGTGGACAACACACCCTGAACTTCAGTTACTGTACAAAATGCTCATTCTCCTTCAAGTACTTGTCCATATGCACATTCCACTAATCGTGAATCCCAGCAGTGATCCTGTTAAGCAGATGGGAGCTCGGAGTACTCAGAGTACAGAGATCAAAATCCAGTTTGATAGTCTAAGATAAGACAAAGCTTTTAATTTTCTCTGCAATGGAGATAAATACTCTTGGTGATATGCTAAAATGTTTTGTTCTGTTTAAGTAGTTAGCCAGGGCTCTCCCAACTACTAGTGTGTGTAATTGTCGCCTCAGGTTCTGGATGCATGACATAGCTGTATCTGCTGGTTCAGATGGAATTCTGTCACTACTTTGCAAAGAAGTTTCGGCTGTGTTTTCATAGTTACCTTGTCTGGGTAGAACACAGCATATGATGGGTTAACCATAAGTGCTGGGATCTCCCCCATTCTTCTGGCAGAAGGTACAGCAATCAAAAATGCAATTTGCATTGATAGATGTATTACAGAACAAGAGGCAATGAGCTCCAAGGGTGACTCCAGGAGAGCAAAGAGTATAAAGTTTAAATCCCATGGGGGAAAAAATTCTTTGATTGGCTGGAACACCCTGATTAGACCTAATTATCATTATATGAGAAAAAACTAGGCTGTCCTCTACCAGCAGCTGATGAGCTGGGAACAGTGTCAGGGGCACCCTGACCAAATGGAAGGATAGGCTATTGTGTATCAGTTCAAGTAAACAGTCAAGTATCCAAGGAATCAAGGAGTATGTGGGCTCACTGATTTCCAATAGCATGAATAAGAAAACCTTTTCATTTCACCAGATAAGTCTATCTTTTTGATTCTTTCCTGCTGCTTTTTAGGACTGCTTGAGTTTGCCCAACACCCTGAAAATCACAAGGATTGTGGGGTAAGCATAGATCAGGTCTCCTGACCACAATAATACAAACACATCATCTGCTGTAGGCCTGGGTCTCATTCCTCCCCTTGAATAGAATTTGACATCACTTCTTGTGCTGATTGGCAAATAGATCCCTCTTGGGATTGCCCTAGTCTCCAAAGATGTCCAACAGATTCTTGTCTTTGATTTGCTACTCACAATTTGGAAGGAAGTGTCTGCTGAGATTATCCACCAACAAACTCTGCAACTTGGGGAAGTGTAAAGCTGCTAGGCAAATCTGATGTTTCATGTATCAATTCCAGGACCTGACAGCTTCTTCACAGAGTGGGAAAGGCCTAACACCATGCTATTTGTTAATATAAATCACTGTGGTCATGTTGTCAGTCATATTCTGTACTGACAGCCCTATTAAGTAGAGAAAGGATTTGTAGGCTTTCCATTCGGCTCTGAGTTCTAGGAGATTGATATGCATTCTTTTCTCCCTTGTAGACAATATGCCTCGTATGTCAATTTGTCCATGTAGGTGCCCCATCCCAGTAAGCATGCATCAGTGATTATAGTGTTGAATGGCAGGAACACCTGGAAGGGGACCCCTTGCAGGTGTTCACTGAGTGGATTACTCCACCACCTAGAATTAAGATACAATTAAGGATGGAATAATGAGACATATCCAGGTGATATTTAGAAGGTACATAAAATCAGCTTCAACCAAGCCTGCAAGCATTGGATATGAAGTCTGGCACATAGCATCACAAAGGTCCAAGATGTCATGTGACCTAGAAGGTGAGGCATGATCTTACATCAGTGTGTGGATTCTCCCCCAGCTGAAGAATTAAGGTCAATATGTTCTCAAATCTGAGGAAAACAAGCTATGGTAGTGGAGGAGTCTAGGATCAAGTTCATGAATGTGATCCTCTGAACTGGGTAGAGGTCAATTTCTGTTTGTTGATTCTTCAGCTTAACCTCTGTAATAGATTGGGTGTGTTGCAGATGGCTTTGGAAGTCCACTAGGGAGATTTCCTCTGTACTAACCAATCATCCAGATAAGTGTATATAATGATGTGTGCAGGTGTGCTGCCACTATAGATAGAACCTTGGTGCATACTTTTAGTGAATACTTAAAAGACTAAGAAGGCTCACAAGCCTCTTTTTTTCTTCAGAATAAGAAAATTGTTGCTGTAGAAAGAGGAGATTACTTACCTTTGTAACTGTTGTTCTTTGGGATGTGTTCCTAATGTCCATTCCATTCTAGGTGTGCGCATGCCCAGGTGCACAGTCAGCAGAATTTTTTTCCCTTATCAGTATCCATAAGACCAGGCCTGGCGCCCTCTGGAACCTACACCCATGCTGCAGTATATGAGGCACTGCTGGCCCTGCAGTCTCTCAGTTCCTTCTTGCTGTCAACTCCGACAGCAGGGACGGAGGGCAAGTCATGAAATGGACATGATCAACATAATGTGAAGAACAGTTACAAAAGTAAGTGACCATCTTTTCTTCTTCAAGTACTTGTTCATGTCAATTCCATTCTAGGTGACTCACAAGCAATATCCCCAGAGGTAGGCTCAGAGTTTACAGGTACGTTGTTTGCAGCACTGCTCTGCCAAAGCTGGCGTCATCCCTCGCCTGCTGGGTAATGGTGTAATGGGACACGAAGGTGTGGACCAACGACCAGGTAGCAGCCATACAGATGTCTTGTATTGGTACCTGTGCCAAAAAAGCAACCAAAGAGGCTTGTACTCTGGTGGAATGGGCTGTTACAATTCCTGGCAGAGGAAAATTTGCCTGCTCATAACAGGATTAGATGCAAGAAGTTATCCATGAGGCAATCCTCTGGGAGGGGAACCGGTAAGGATTTCGTCCTTTCTGCCACTGCAACAAAGAGTTCCGTGGTCTGATGGAAGGGTTTTGTTCTCTCGATGCAGAAGGCTAAGGCACACCTAACATCAAGTGTGTGCCACCTACATTCCTTGTCCGAGCCATGTGATTTCAGAAAAAACACTGGAAGAAATAGGTCTTGGTTGTTATGGAATTGAGACTCAACTTTGGGTAAGAAAGCTGGGAGAGGATGCAACCGGACCTTGTCCTTATAGAATACTGTGTACAGTGGCCCTGAGGTAAGTGCTCTAATCTCAGACACCCTCCACGCTGAGATGATTGCTACTAGGAATGACACCTTCCAGGAGAGTAGCAAAAAGAAGCAAGTAGCCATGGGCTCAAAGGGGGGCGTCGGGCGTTTTGACAGAACTAGGTTCAGATTCAAGGGGGGGAGAACAGGTCCCAAACTTGAGGGTAAAGCCTTTCTAGGCCTTCAGGAACCTAAGCATCATGCAGTGAGAAAAAAACTGATTTCCCTGTATCGGAGGATGGAATGCAGAGATGACTGCCAGATGGACCTTTTAACAAAGAAATAGCTAGGCCCTGAATTTTAAGTTGCAACTGGTAGTCTAGAATAGCCTGGATTGATGCCCGGTGGGACAAGATTAAAACATTCTTTTAAACTTAACATCTATTTTAACACATGCTAAACATACAGGTGAGCCAGACTGGTTTCCAGCTATTGGTCAATGTTCAATTGAGGCCTAGGAGCCCTGGCAGGAACTGGCAGCAGGTTTTCAAGAATTACAAACACCATCCCACAGATAGGTCACAAAATCTAGAACTAATGATGTAACAGGAAAGCAGTCAACTATAAATAATTAACTAAGAACTAGCAATTAAAAGTAAAAAAAGCAAACAATAAAAACTATTTAGTTAAGAAAGAGCTAGCAGCCTCTTGGACAGGCTCTGTTTCCAAGCAAAGAGGCAACGAGAGGAGCTGAATGGCGGCCAGCACACTTCGTCCTTATATGCCCTTAACACAGAGCATGAGGTCTGAAGAACACATGTGCACTTTGTGGATACTGCTGGCCAAAAGACTCCGATCTCTGGCACATCATTATCAGATTGTGCATATGGACACGTATTCAAATGAAAACATGCAGTTTTAACATTGTAGAGATTACTCCTCAATACTTGTCCTAAACTGTTTCACAGAATTGTTGTGCACTCTTAGGCCAGATCCTGTGAAGATTTACACAGCTTAACTTTACTTCCATTGAAATCAATGGGATTGATCACAGCATGTAAAGTTAAGTGTATGCATAAGACTTTACAGGATCAGGGTCCTAATAATTGTTATGTCACACCCCAAAAGGTGTCTGCACTTCAGCTGTTAGTAAAGTGATCTCTCAATTTGCAGCAGATCCCATGAGTTTACATTTATACTAATCTGGGATCCTATGAAACGAAAGATACTTTATAAAAGTTAGTTGTTAAAAATCTATGATTTAAAAATACTAAGAAACTGCTAAAAGCAAGGCAGATATTACCACATATTTCCCTTTCTGATTTTTACTTTTCCTTTAGGAGTGAGTTTAGAGAGATTCCTGCTGGCATATCTGCCACTTACTCTTTCTAAAAAATGGTGCATGTAATGAGGCATAAAATATGGCAACATTTTAATTTTAGCTCCACAAGAGTACAAATAATACAATCATATACTACAGAGACTTTTAACCCATGAAGTCACTGGAGAGTTGAACTCTCTAATAGTTTATTCGGTTATACATACTACCTCATAGTAACACATTTGTGATGCATAGTTCATGAAAAGTTTTAGAACTGTGCAGTAAAACTTACATGAAAAGATCTGATTAAAAAAAGAACATATGATCCAAGTATTTAAGATTTTCCTTTGTGTGTGTGTTGTTTTTTGTTTGGTCGTTTTTATAAAAGTAGAAAGGGGCAAAGTCTTGTTTGACAAGTAATTAGTGTTCTGTATCAAATTTGAAACTAAAACTGCTTTGCATTTCTAAAATTCTTAAGTTTAACTAGTCAGTATTTATCACCTAGCAAGGAATGCCTAAAGTTCACCAAAGGTCAGCATCACAAAAATCAGGGGTGCAGAGGAAAAGAGGGAAAATAAGGATTGTTTTCAATTTGAAAAACGAGACTACATTACTAATTATAATACTTATATGTGACCTTTTATAATAATTGCTTTAACAGAATTTACACAAAACCTCCATTAACAATTTACCAGTTTCTAGCAAAGTGGGACCTATGAAGGTAGGAAATAGGGCTAATTATTTCCTGAGAGATAGTCTAAACTCTTCTACTGTTCAGAAATATGGTACTTAAAGTTGAGTGCTCCTCACTAACGAATCTTGGATAAGTTACATATTTTGAATAAGATACCTGTAACATTCCTGATTAGAGCCAAAGTTAAACACTGTAAAAACCCTTTAGGAATAAACGTAGGCTTTTTACCATTTTTGAGACTTACTCAATAGGCATTTAGACCTGGAAACTTTTCAAGTTTCAATGGGCTTTTTAAAAAAAAAAAAAAAATCATTACACAGAAGGGTATTATCCAAACACTTCACATTACATTTGCAAGGAGAAAGAGAAAATTAATTGCCATTTTGGAAACTATTGCTTTTTATCTATTGGCATTACAGCTGGTCTCTGGTCTATAGCATGTAGCATTAGCATTGCTCTAAGTGAACTGAAGATGTTTAGAACACCTTTTTTGACAAGGCGAATATGAACTTCCAGCTGGGATTTTAAGTGGGGCGAGTACATATAAAGCTACAAGTACAAGCACTTTTTTTTTGACTGAGGCTCCTTAATCCCCTAGTTTTATGACTTTACATGCCAACTCTTAAGGGAGGTGCTTGGAAAAAGTGCCTATGTACCTTTGTAAGATGCAATCTCAAGAATGAGTGGGCTGTATTTTGCTCTTCTGCATTAGGAATATTTTATTGTATATCTTGCCCCTCTTGAAGAAGATAGAAACACAACTTTTTAGGCTCACATTCAGATACTCCTACCCACTTACATTACTCCAGAAGTGATGTCATTGAAATCAGTGTGACTATTCATTGTGACAGATGGTATCAGAATCTAGCCCTTGGCCAGTAATTGTCTTTGATGGTCCAGTTACACCAATGCAAATTAATAAATTCATCCCCTTTGTATGGTGAAGTAGAAATCAGTGACTTTTGCAGCTTTCTGTAGTTCTACTCATCTGTTTTCACTGGCTTTTTACTCAGTTTGTCACAAAAGGACATCACTGATCATACAAAATTAAAAGAAATATACCTGACGAAAAGTAACCTTCTCTAAGGAACCAACTAACAAACGAGAAAGCTCTAGCTAAATGGAGGAATGAGGCTGTTCAGAATTGCAATCTATTCTCATGACTTGTATGTTATCATAATGTCCATGGTGAGACACATCTTCATTGGGTTAGCCCAGGGGTCAGCAACCTACCGCAGCTGAAGAGCAGCATGCGGCCCCGGAGCCACGGCTCGCCGCAGCTGAAGAGCCACGTGCAGCTCCGGAGCCGCGGCTCGCCAACCCCTGGGTTAGCCAGACCACTGCAAACAGCTAAGAGATGGTCTAATTACTGCTAGTGCATACAAAGGTTCCAAAATACAGTACTTCTGTAACAGTACAGAGCAGTACTTCTAGAACAAGATGGGTAAGATGCTGGTTTCTGAGCATGAAGAGAGTGTTCTCAGGGATTTCAGGAAGACAGAAGTGCCCTGAAGAATCTGCAGTCCAAAGCTGAAGTCCATGCATTATCTTAAAAAAAGCTGTTATGAAATTGTGCAATGAAAATGAAGATGCTGCCTTGCAATGTGCTGCCTCCAAAAGATTCACCAGGCACCACCCAGGAGACAAGAAAGTTGACTATGAACTCCTCTGCTATTCGCAGCCTCAGGTTTTACCACTGCTCTGACCACCGGTCATGACTGCCCTTGTCAGTATTCTGACAGTTTGCATGGACCACCCTAACCCATGGTGAAGGCCTACCCTCAGGGAACAAGGAGGCAGCGGGTCACTCTCTACCCGGCATGCCCCAGGGGGTACTGAATGGGCTGACCGTCCCAGGAGGGACTCCCTACATTGCAAGCCCAAGTATTGCAGCTCACAACAGAGAACTAAGCTCTGCATAAGCAATCCACACAGCTCCATGATGAAAATGTGGCACCACAGGCCCAACTGTCACAGCATGTTGCAGATAACAAAGCAGGTGGCCTGGCTATGGGATGACAACACTGCCACTGCACACCTGAAATCAGGGCCACCAGTCCCCCTCCCAGATGCTTTAATGGGGACTACCAAAAATTCACGGTGTTTTTTACCTAGTGCATCCTGCTGGTTCTGCCCCTGATCCTAACATACTAGTCAAGCAAAAGTAGAACATGTTACTAGTATCCTGACAAGAGATGCATTGGACTGGACTTCCTCCCTGCTTGAGTAAGAAGCCCAACACTATCTGACTGGAATATCTTCCTCCAGGTATTTTCTGGCATATTCAATGACCTCCTCTGTAGAGGCAGCCCTACACAAACTACAGCAAGGGCAGGGACAGGCCTCCTCCAACGCTGCCCACTTTTGGCAACTAGTCTCTGACATCAAATGGAATGAAGCAGCCCAGCTCTACTAGTTCCAGTGGGGACTATGTGAGGCTATTAAGAATGAGCTCGCTTATGTGGAGGCCCCAAGTAACCTAGATACTTTTCTCAGCCTTATCATAAACAACAACAGGCTGCAAGAGTGGCATGAGGAAAGGAGGGGGTCTGTGTCATCACCCAACCACTGCCACTTGGCACCCATCTCCGACACAGAATCTGAACTCATGAAGCAGGATATCACCTGCTGCAATGCAACTGCTGAGGAAGAGGAGCACCATCACTGCCACAGGTTGTTTCTACTGTAAAGGATATGACTATGCTATCGCCAACTGCCCATCATGAAATTCAGCACAACAAATTCCAGCACAACCCAATTTCGGACCATCCCTAGGGCTGATAGAGAGAGAGGGTTAGCCTGGCTGAACCCTGGGTCAAAGCCCTCTTCCCCTCCCACTCCTCACGGAGTCACTCCCTAGGCACAGTGAATGCTCCCAAGTTTGCCTCCCTATCCCAGAGAAGCTGTACCAAATTCCCCCACAGTGGGAACTGGTGGATTTTGGGGCAGCAGCCAACCTCACAGACATGGACCAAGTTCTGGGTATTCTGGTACAACAAAGATGTTCTGCAACCGAACGGAAACTATAGAAGGCTCACTCCTCCTGTCGGGCCAGTGACACAGGAAATGGTACCTCTATAGGACCATCAGGAAGTCCTTTGGTTCAGGATGATTCGCTTGCCACATTTCCCCATAATGCTCAGCATTTCATGCCTACTGGTTCACGATCCACTCGCCTTTTGGCATGAATGCAAAGTTGACTTCTATTCCGAATTCTGCCAACAGTCTGCCCATGCACACCGCCTGATGAAACCTAGGCCCAAGATGTTCTCCTCTAGGCACTGGCCATGCATCATATGAGACCATCAGCACTGACTCTGGCACTGCCCTCCAAGTACAGCAACTACAGTAACATCTTCAAGAAAAAGGCCAACACCATGCCCATCTCATGAGGAGGATGACTATCTGATTGAACTGCAAGCAGAAGTCGAGGTACTGCTTAGGCAAATTTATACAACACTGGCACCCAAGCTAGCTGCCCTGCATTCGACCTGTGGGGGGCCTACTACCTGGTTTGGATCCAAGCTGGGGACTAATGGAAGACAGCTTTTCGAAACCAGTACAGCCACTACAAATACCTGGCAAAGCCATGTGGCCTCACAAACACTCTACTTTTCTAGCACTTCGCAAACAAGGTCTCCCATGAAATCCTAGGCCAGTACATTGCAGTCTACATAGATGATATCCTAATTTTCTTTGAGGATCCTCAGCAACACATCCAGCATGTCCAGTCAGTCCTGGAAGGGCTCCACCAACATAAACTGTATGCAAAGTTGGAGAAGTGCAGCTTCGATTAGCACTCCACAGAATTCCTGTGCTATATCCTGTTTCCCACGGACCTCCAAAGAAGGTGAAGGTGGCATGGATCTGAACTGCCCCACTTCCCAAAATATCAAGGAGGCACAATGCTTCCTGGGGTTTGCTAACTTTTATAGGCATTTCCTCTCCAGGCTTTCAGGCCAAATCACCCCACTTACAACACTTCTCCACAAAAACACCTTTGCCACATCTCTAGAAGCCCAACAAGCATTTGACCAGCTCAATGTGACATTTACCAACAACCAAATCCTGGCCCTTACCGACTCTGCAGGACCCTTTGTCATCAAGACTGTTACCTCCAATGTGGCAATTAGGATCATACTTGCCCAAAGACATGGTCCCTCACACTACCTCCTCCGCTGTGCCTATTATTCATGGAAACTCATGCCAGCCAAACAGAATTACAAAATTCTTGGTAAGAAACTTCTAGCCATCAAAGCAGCCTTCAAAGAGTGGTGCCACTGTTTGGAGGGTGCTTAGTATCAAGTAATGGTGTACACAGCTCATAATAACTACACCAAGCCAAGGTGCTGAACTAGGGGCAGCTTCACTGGACTTTGTTCTACATAAGCCTCAATTTCACCATCACGTACCATCCAGGAGGCCAGCACAAGACCCCTGATGCCTTGTCCCAAAAAGGGGAATATTTCACCAGCCAGGAGCCATCTGCCAGAGTCCCCACACATTCTTAAGCCCTAGAACTTAGTGGATGCCATAGTTCCCTAAGACCTCATGTCACCAATCCATTTAGCCACAGGGAAGAAACCCCCTTTCCCATAAAAACAGAGATAGAAAATCAGAGCAACACCAGGTCCAGGATAGCTTGCTCTACATCAAGAGCCACTTGTATGTTCCACCATACTACTTATTACAGCTACTTAGATATACTATAGCTCTGTCACGACCCGCCGTTAGTAGGCCTCAAGACATTCCATTTTGTTGCACACTCTTTCTAGTAGCCCGGCACACTCACAACAATCCACCCGCACATTAGTTTCTATGAGACTTGTGCCTGCACCAAGATGCCATGCTTGAAACCCCTCAATACTCTAATGCCTTCTGACTCTTGACATCTAATGCATCCAGACCCTTGACATCCATTATCCTGGGCTTTATAACCGAGCTCCCAGAGTTCCTTACTCAGGTCGACGAATTAACAAAAATAGCCCACCTCATTCCCATTATGCACTTGCCTTCCACAGAAGAACTGGCTCACTTCCTAGTGACTCAAGTCATCTGCCTCCTTGGACTCCCAGAATGAGTCACAACTGATCAGGGTCTGCAGTTTGTATCCTGGTTCTGAAGCTTGATGTCTGCTTGATGTCCGCTTGATGTCCACACTGACACATCCATCACCTATCACCCAAAAGCTGATGGTCAGTCTGAGCGAACAAATCAAGTGTTAAAACAATTCTTGGGCTGGTTTACAAATTTGCACCAGAACAACTGATCGAGCGCCCTACCCCAACAGACTTGGATAACACCACCACCAACCATGTCTCCATGGGGCAGACTATCCAGGCAACAGTGCAGATCTGTAACTGCCACAACCACTCCTGCTTTCTGCTCTTGAGCTCCCAGCTTTGACCTTGGCTTTATTTTGACCATTCCTGCTGACCTGGACCCTGAAATCCAATCCAGATTCTGCTTCTTGGTATCGACACCAGCCTGAAACCTGACTATGCTACTCACAGACCCTGACCATGCTCCAGTCATCGGTCCTGACTGCCCTTGTCAGGATCATGACACTGACAGATGAATGGAGAGAAGACTAAAGTTAAGGAACAGAGCCTTAGCATGGAAGGAAAATGACTTGGAGTTGTTTGTTTTGCGGCATCCATGGATAATTTTGGAGTCTGATCAGCTACTTAATTTGTGCACCAACAATTTCCAGTAAAAACACTGAGTTACATATCTCCAGCTAAAAAGATGATGAGAGTCCCTGAAAGCAGGTGAAGAAAACAGAACTTTTATATTGAATAGAAAGCTTTAATGAGCCATAATAATTTTAAGAATTAAAAGCTTCACCCTACAAGTTCTTCTTGGCATTGATGAGTTTAGCAGCTTCCCTATTTAGTGCTTCTCCTTCAGGAAACCAACTCGATGTCTTCTAGAGGTGGAGTGAAACAGGCAACTGAGTTCCCCATCTATCCATTTATATTTTTATAGTGCCCATTACTGTAATGTCAATAGGGGCCTGATCTTTAGATACTACATCATCACAGAAAACAGTGGTGCAGAAAGATCCATTGTTAAGGGTTCCTGGGAATCAGTGCATACCAGACCTATGGTCTTTCCTCTGTTTCCTGACCACCTGAGGGAAGCTTTGAAGAAAAAGGAAAAAAAATTTAAATAGAAGTTGCCATCAGTCCTAAATATAGACAATAAAATCAGCAGACCTGTAGTCTGACTCGCCAGTGCTAAAAAGTGAACAACCAGCCCCACCTTTTCTTCTTGCAAAACAACAAGCGAGATGGGGGAGAGCCATCAGGAAAAGCTCAGAGGCATGAGAAGATTAAGAGGAAGCTGGATGCCACCTGCTTGAATATCACACAGAAGGACTGAACATCCAATCTGCAATAACAGCAACCAAATCACAAAACATGATTTTTTACATAGGACACAAAGATTGAAATTTTTGAAGTAGTGCTAAGAATTTAGCCCATTCATTTTAATGGAAAGAATAGGGTTAAACTACCTGCATTTCTTTGAAAAAAAATCTCAACCCAACTAACTATAGCATTTGCAATATTTTTAGATGAGGTGATCTGAAGCAAAGTTAACTCCCTCATAGTTTATGGGTAATCCTGATATGATCAGTAGCATTAACCCACTCTGATCACAATGACAGTCTATAGGAAATCTTAATAATTTTGGTGGGGCTCTTCCACCAAGTTAAGTGCATTAATGTCTAATGTCATAAAGCATGTTAATGTTTGTCATTTGCATGAAATCTAAATAAAATTAGCAAATGCAACCAATATTTTTGATTCATAATTAAAAATACCTATACTTCTATGCTGATTTTTGTTCGATCAAAAAACCTCCAGGGTACAATCAAACCTTTTTTCTTTTCTTACAAAAGAAGAAAATAATTTGATGTATTTTTACTAAAACTTTAAAAGAGTTGCATGAAGACTGGAGAGAGCAGAAACTTTTCATGACCGAAAACCACCAAGTTTCTGACTCAAAAGGAAGTTGTATAATAAAAGTTCAGTACTTTTTCATTAGGACACAGATTATGAGGAACACATTCAGGGTTGACAGAAACATGGCACTCTTTTTCTAGACAATAAGGGGTTATCAATGGTATGGTATCTCCAACCGTATAAGACCATTTTTGGTTCTATCAGGATTTTTAAAAAGTGACCAAAGTTCTCAAAACTCACTAAGGATTTTACACGCCTTACTTAATTGATATCCAACTTAAAATCTTAAAAATATCTAATTTTCAGAAAGTGTTCTCCAACACTAAATAAAATTTAGGCTCCTTTAAGATGTTTCAAGTGGGCACCAAATATTGAGGCACATAAAATCCTTACTCACTTTTGAAAATCTTGACCTTTGGAACTACTGAGGTACAAGAGGATTGGTATCCATGAAGCACTTTTCCAGATGGAAGAAAAGTGTGTCCACCATCAGCTGTACCTTTTTTCTTTTTTATCTTGAGCAGAAGACTGTGAACTTTCTGTTCATACCCACATAAAGAAAAGCACCTCTTATTTTTCTCATTTAAAGAAAAGTCTGATCCACCCAGGAACAACTAAGGGTGTTCCATTTCAGCTTAGTCTTCATACATTAGTTAAGAGACAAATTGAGAAGGTGTCACATAGACTAAATTAAAAACTTGGGGGCCCCTGACAAGGCAAACTCTGACAATTTGCTTTTTGATGGAATCCATCGTTGTCTGTTTGGACTGTTTTATAGGACACTTGCTCTTTGCCATGTAACTTGTATCCTTTGGTTACCAAATTTCAAAAATAAGAAAACTCTGAAAATGGTCTTGGATGCATCCATAGTAAGAACAAATTTAATCTGACAATTCTAAATGTCTAAAGGATATTCATTCTGCTAGATTGGAACAGGACCTCAAATTCAAAAAAAAAAAAATCAGAGAATCTGCCAACCAAAAGCAAGTCTAATGATTGTGTGGCACTGGATCTGGTTATCATTTGAGAACATTCATCCACAGCTATACCGCTTTGCTAAACTATATCAGCTGTGATGACAATTATGCTTGCTAGAATTTTTTTAGTTACTGTATTCTGTGCATAAATCTACAATACAAGAATGCAGAAATTGTCACAATAGAATATAACCAGACGTCTCAGATTCTCCTCACCTGTTACTGACTGTCCTTAATACTTTTTACTTATGTAATACTTTAAAATGATAATTTAGTTAAGCCTTATAAAATCCTTAGAAAGTATATAAATATAATTATGCTCCTTTTGATAAAATGGGGAAAGTGTTAAGATTTGTCCAAGAGCACATAGCAAGTCAATGTGAGAATCAAGATTAGAACCGCGACTCCTGACCAGTAAGCCCTTGCCTATTTAACTACAGCACAATACTGCTCCCTCATAACAAAGCAAATCACCCTTTCTATATATAAAACTGCTATCATCAACAGCATTTTTTTCATCTAGGTCTCAAAGCACTTTATAAAGGTGAAAAAACATCATCATCCCCATTTCAGAAATAGGGAAACATACAAAGATCCAGCAAAATATTTAAACATTTAAACTAAGCACACGAGTAGTCAATTGAAATAAATAAGACTACTCACATACTTAGCGTTAAGCATGTATCTAAAACATTTGGGTTGGGCAAGAATTATAGTGATAAAAATATTTTATTTTTAATATTATTCGGAAAATCTACATTTTCATTCATAAAATTCTATGCAATTCAAAATGCTTACAAACTCCCCACTCTTATGGAGAACAACTGTCCTTCCTCCAATTTAATAAACTATTTACTGAAGTTTTAGCTGTCTCCCACGACGTCTGTTAAATTGGAGTTCACTTGTACATAAGCATGTGCTTAACATGCATTCAATTCTAATACATAGACCTATCATATATACACAGAAAAAATGCACTAACAGTAATAAGTTTATTTATATGTTATGTAAACAACATAGAAGTTCACAAATAAATTAACAAGTAATTTCCTTTAACAGAGTTTTACAGCTTTTGAAACAGCCAGACATTGTTCAAAAAGAACCACTGGAAATTACACTAAAATTATAGAGTGAAAGCAAGCCCTCTTAGCAATAGTGAGAAAAAAGGTAGAACATTCAATGTACAAGGAGCAACTTCAAGTAGAGTAATATTGTCTAACTAATTGTAGGGCAATTCTGTAGTCTTTATTCAGCAAAATTCCCACTGAAGTAAAAGAAAGCTTTGCTTGAATAAACTCTGCAAGATTAAAGCCTAAATGCTTTGACAATAACCACTAATATCCCTTCATTTACACTTCATACTACTAATAAAAACCATTATGTATAACAATCATCTGTTACACACAACCACCATATATAGATGAAATATATGATTCTTCTGTACAGGCTTTAATTAACAACTGCATTTTAAAAAAACAACAGAATTGACACACCCATTTATTTTCTAAAGTAACAGATTGTCCAAAAAGTTAATAAAAAGATTTGCAGCTGTTTTCCTTCAATCAACATACATAATCCTATGAGCTGTTTCTATAACACTTGTGGCAAACGGCTGGCTTCTCCCTAGTGGGTCTCGCACTTTTGCCTCTCGTAGTGGGCCAGGGTGTCGCTGGTTACCCCGTCTTCCCAGAGACAGGGGTAGGGACCCGGGCCCGCCCACTCCTCCGGGTCCCAGCCCAGGGGTCCTCTGAGTAGCAGCTATGTGCTGCTGGCACCTTACTTGCAGCTGCAGGCTTTTCCCCTGGGCTACTCTCCCCCCCTCTGTCTTTCTGGCTTCTTGAGCCCAGTACCTTTTTCAGGACTCCACCTCTCTCCCACACACCACTGTACTCCATTCTGTTCTCCTCCACTTCTCCACACACCACCGTACTCCTTTCTCCTCCACTTCACACACTCCTCTGCTCACCACACGCCTACTCCTTCAAATCCAACCTGCCTCTCAGGAGTAGAGGGTTTTTATAGGCACCTGGGTGGGGCCTTAATTGGTGTCAGCTGACTCTAATTACCCTTTGGCTAGTCTACAGGGAATAAAGCCTGGAGCATTCTAGCACTTACATAGTGCCCTTCTAGAACTTTCCCAGTGCCCTCTGCCCTTGCTATACCACACACTGGACAACAAAGATTTTGCTTCCTGAATACTTTTGGATGTATTTTATGGATTTTAGGCTGCTTATTACAAAAATCACCATGAAATTTCCCTATCACGTACCATTTTTTTGAAATCGCCTATATTTGTTATTTCAATTAATAATTTAAGTCTATTAAAATGTTGCCCACAATGTAAACAGAAAAGTTTTCCTTCTTGTGTCCAAGCATGCCTGGCCATGCAATGACACTGCACCTAGTGCAGGCCACACAACATCCAGTGGGAATGCTAAGGCTTAGGCAGGGCGGACGCTGGCAGGACAGGTTCTAGAACGGCTGTAAAAGCATTTCACACACACCGTTCTATGCACTGTGTTTATATCATTTTGCATTCATGTTGATGCACATGCTCTATGCACATAGCATATTGTATGTACTCACAATAATAAAGCAATTGAATTTTCAGGAGGATTCGTGATAGCAAAATGTCTCGCCAATGTCACAACAGCCGCGATACGTTTCTTGGCAACTACAGAGCACCAAATCACGTGCAGCTGGTTGACAACATGCTTCAAGCATACAAAATCATGAAGTGCAACATGTCACTAAAGATTCATTTTCTGCATTCGCATTTAGACTTCTTCCCTGCAAATCTTGGTGCAGTCAGTGATGAGCATGATAAAAGGTTTCACCAGGACACTGCAATCATGTAAAAACGGTATCAGGGCAACTGGAATCCATCAATGCTGGCCAATTATTGTTGGACACTTAAACGAGAAGCCTCAGACACTGAGTACAAATGAAAATCATCAACAAAACATTTTTAGCTCAGTTGAAATATTGCAAAGCGTCAGCACCATTAAGCAATTAAACGCATTACATTCAATAAAAGTCAATTTCTTGTTTCTCCAAATTCCTACATGATACAAGTAGTCTGAAATTATATTTGTGTTCAGCTTCAAGCGGTCTAGCATAATTGAAAAAAATTTCTGAGGAAGCAACACTTTCGAAAAAATTTGTTGTCCATTGTATAATCAAACCACTACTTTCCATGCACAAACATCGCTGACTACACAATTTACACACAAAAATAATTTAAGTCATTAACATTTTGCTAAATTAAAAAAACCCACTCCTAGCACCTTCTCTTCAAAGTATGTCTAATTTGTTTTAAGATACTGCTCTGTTTAAAAAAAAAAAAAAAAAGGAATTCAAGCCCACTCGCTTTAACAAGACCAGCTCACACTGTAGTGTGGATGTCTGTCACCAGGGTACCTAATGGGAGCTGTCTACCATAATATTAAAGCTAAATTCAAGTGTACATGTTGTTGGATTTCTTTTTATTAATTACTATTATTATTGTGGTTCTATAACTCAAACTTAATGAGGGAACAAGGACTTGATTAATAAGTAAGAACTACACAGTAGCCTCTACTGTAATAAAATTATGCCAACATTCTATCCTTCATCACTTTTACTAACTCCAGATGTTTCATAATCATTTACAGTTTAACCTGGTTAAATATAGATTTGTGTGTTCTTCCATAGGATTCAATGTTCTTCCATACATCAAAAAAAAAATTCAAGCTTTTTTTACAATAAAAACTGTCATTAATTATCTAAGAAAGTTAAACCAGGAACTATAATTTCACTTTGTGGTATGATTAAACTTACTCTTTATGAAAAAGTCAAGCAAACTGTTGGATACTGCTACAAAATAAAAGTTTTTCAATATAAAAATGAATTTTAATTCTGTAACAATCTTGTAGATTTCTTTTTTTATTACTATTTTTAAGAAAGGATGGCTCAGGAGATTAGGCATGGGGTAAATAGTGCTTAATTTCTAGGTCACAGTTTTATATCCCAAGGAGATCATTAATGGCCTACATACTAACAATTTTTTGACCACTCAGGCTTCTGTGGATGAAGCTGGCGCTGTCCATTCAGTTCCTCTAACAAGTATCCACATTATAAAAATAAGTCCTCATCACAAAAACCACAATTGCAATCCACATATTCTTTGCCAATCTCAAAAGGGAAGCAAAGGACTGAATTAACCTCCCTAGAGTTAGTACCTCCAGAATATTTTAAAGCACATCTGCGCAGCAGTACCTTAATGCCTGCAGAACTGCAGCATGTTGTACCCCACCCCTTCTTAGCTATTAGAATATTTCATTTTCTTGTGATCTCTACCTGGCATCTTTCAGATGCAGTTCTTTTTTCAAAAAATGAAATTAAGTAGCTTTATCTTATAATAAAAATATACTTGTACAAGATTTCAATATACATTACATGAACTTTCTGTATTCTGACATTAGTAAGTGTTGTTAATTGTGAAAAGATTAATTATTTTCTTTATCTGATTGTTTACAACATGGAATCAAACTGACTATAGGATGATCAATAAACAAATCTTACAGAATAGATTAGTTATCGGAAAATAGTCAAACAAAAGGGGATCTACATATTCGAAAATCTTAAAAAGAAACAGTCAACTTGAAAGTTAGTCATTAAAAAAAAATTAAAAGATTCAGCTACTTCATCTGCCTATGAATCTGCCAATCTGCCTATCCTACAAGCACGTTAGCTCATTTTTAAAGGCTCTTTCCCCTATTGCTATTTGAAAAACCCACATGAACAGCAGCAGAAAGTAAAGACCCAGTCCTGCAGTTACTTAAACATACATGTAGTTTTACTTATGTATGTTGCCCAAATGAATCCTATGAGATTACTGACTTAAGTAAAGTTATACACTTGTGCAGGATCAGGACCCACATGACTATTTAGGGGGCAGTCAAAGTGCTGTCAAAAAGCCAAAAAAACACAAAAGAAATACATTTTTCTCTAACAGTAATCTTACATTCTGATCCTGAAAATACACTGAAATCAATTGATTTGTAAGTGTTTGCAGGAGTGGGGTCTTGGGTGTCATTTATAGATAGTAGATCAAGTCTGATTTTTAAGTTAATTACTTAATTAAATGAAGATCTTTACAACGTCCTACACCTTCTGAAAACATTTCAATGTTAACTGAGTAGCTTTATTGCAAATTAATGGTCATTAAATCTGCCTCTGTGCTTCTAAATTCTGATTCAGAATAACATGCTTGATCTTGACCAAAAAGAAAGAAGAAACAAGAGTAGACTTGCAAACTAGTGTAATATATTGTCTAAAGAAAAAATAATGTAAGTTTCCACTGCACAGTTAGAAACTGTAAATAATTGGCAATACATTTGACAAAGCATGAGACTTCACAGAAACCAATAGCTGAGACTACAGCTCAGTGCTTTCTGTCCCAATCAACTTGTTAGGAGTGCCCAAAAAATAGTAGAATTTTTTTTTTTTTGTCTTGGGCCAGGATACTCATTTTACCACCAGCAGCTTATAAAACCAAAACTCAAGTCAACCATGGCCTGTACATCAGCACAGAAACCACTTTAGAAGCTCTGTGTTATTTTCATTTCAGAAGTTGCATCCTATGGAAAGTCCATTTAAAAGCTTTACTGGCAAGTGTATGCTAAAATATTTTGTTTTCCTTCAAAAACTACACCAGATTCCAACCCACAGAGACAGGATTTCCAGTTTATTTCTCTCTACCCACATGTATAAAACCCAAAATTATAACATAGAAAAGCGTTGTTAAAGTTTTGCAGTAACAGTAAACCTAGAGCAAAAAAATTTACTGTAGGACTCTGTTCCTGATAAGTTAAAAACCCCACCATCCTGTATCCTACAGTAAAGTTCAAGATATTTTAACTGAGAAATTAAGTATTTAACATATAACGTTAACCTATATTAAAAGAAATCCACAGATACTTTTCCAATTTTTTTCCCAAAATTAATAAAATCAGTGCTAGCAATGTATTCATCCTTTGAATGGAAGAATTACAAGTACTATATTTCACTAGAAAAATTCAGTATTATGACGTATCATGCTAAGGCTAAGTTTCAATAATAGTACATGTAATTTTGTATTGTTTCCTGGAATGTGATGATACGTTTCTGTGTGTATACTATTTTCAACCACTCAAAGGCGAAATAAGAACTTGGTTTATGGTCATCTACCATTATAAAGTACTTATTTGCTAGCCACAGTTACTTCAGAATTAACAGTCTGATTCAGAGCTCATTGAAATCACTGGGATTAATTTTCCATTTTTTGGATCAGGCTCCCAATGTATTTTTTCCGAGTAACATCTAGAAATAATTTAATATCAGTTATGTAATAAACCAAATAGTAATTGAAAAGGTGTGATTTTCAGATAATTAAAAGACTTTTACAGAAAACATCTTCACTATACCAAATGATAGATTTTAAGACAAAAATCACCATTATAATCAGTGATCTGAGGTTTTTCCCCAATTTATTCTGATATTACTTGCCAGTTTTTCACCCATCCCTAAAAAGACTTTAATAAACTGTATTTACATTCTTTACAAGAGTCTTAAATTGAGGCAGAGCACTGCACAAAAACTCCAGTCAATGGGGAAGCACAAGATGCAAACAGTCTACCATGTTTCTGGCTCAAACACCTACAAAAAAGCCACATTACAGGCCCTCTGCAAGAGTCATGGAGGAGTGGCTCCACAGTGGCCCAAATGCTTCCTGACTCACTAATGGCACCTATACACATACATCACACACATCATTGTGCCTTTTTAAAGTAAAACGTAAGTTTATATGCTCTTTTAGTGACTTCTAAATAGCGTGGGGAGCCGTAACAGGCACTACGGCAAACCTTGAGATAAAACAGACTTCAGATATGGGCCCGGTTCTGTGCAATTAGGTGTGTATCTCAGTCTGATAGAACCTGCCACCACTATCTTGCAAAGTACTAGCAAAGGTGAGAACCTTATTTGCCTCATCCAATATTAGGAGCGAACTCTGATGTTGTTCAGAAATTTTGCTAGAAAAGCACAGGTGAGCTTCACTCCACAGTGGAGCAAGAATAGATGCTTCTCATAATTCCCTGTCTAGACCACCGACAGCTTGCAATTCAGAAGCGTATATTCAGATAAATGTTTTGTAACCACTCAAAAGCTTTGATCCATTATCCCTTGTGCCAGGAACCATTCACTTATGTTCATAATCATATTTTCCCTCTCCTTCCAGGTGCATAGCCACTAGCAGGCTTAGAACCACTAGACTTCTGTTCGAAGGGAGTACTAAACTCCAGTCTCAAATCCCAAGCACTTTAAACTGAAGTAAATGCAAGTTGGATTATATTACATTATACTGAGTACTCATGAAACGAAACAAAAGTGTAGGTTAGCTTTTTGGCAGATGCTTTTCCCTTGCCTAGATAAGATGGAAGTCTGGATAATATATCTGAGGGAACAAAATGTTGAACTTTGTCTTCTTTAGCCTTTGACAGACTATCCTCTTATCAGATCCACTGTTTGTTCATGGTAGCATCTACGATGGGATAGGCAGTTTCCAGACATTTAAGGAGAGTCTGTTCAGTCCCAAGGTTCTCTCAGTCTGGGATGGACAGACAGAGATTAGGAGGAGCGCAACAATTAAGGTTTATATACACAAATCAAATATGATTCTCTGTATTTCATTTCTCCCTCCATAATACAACTGATCTTCAAGCTTCTGTTCAACTTCCAAAGATATAATTCATAATCAGCATTCTCCGCTGGTAGTAACAGACACTGGAAGCTGTAATGGGCATTCTTACAATCATGACATCTAATCCTAAATGTCATCCACACCACCGTGACAACCAGTGGATCCACACCAGTGGAGAATTATGTGTATGAATTCTGGTAGCATACATGAGGCTTTGCGGAATCCACAAGACTACCTATAATTTTGCCTAGATAAAACCTCCAGAAACACAAAGGAATGAAGAGAAAGAAAAAAATATCAATGCCCACCACACTGTATTTTTAGTTTCTATAAGAATGAATGAAAAGTTTCAAAGGAATAGAAATCATTAAAAAGGAACGCTGTTCATTTAACTTTCATTAATCATACAAAGCATTTTCATTTTTCAAATATAAAAAGGGTCACCAAGCTGTATCTTTCAGTCTTACTCTTTATGTCAGACATCCAATTATATATCTAAAGGGGAAGAGAGTTCAGACAGCTGGCAGTTCCAGTCAAGGAGATGATATTAAAAGCACAACTGCAAACTATTCTAATGCAAAGGCAAGATAGGAAAAAAAGTAAGGGACCAATATAGCCCTCATCAGGAGCTTTTGAATGACATGAAAATCAAACATCCAATCAAAAATTGGAAACATGGCCAAACTGATAAGTACAAAAAAAACAGCACAAGCATGTAAGGACAAAATCAGAAGGGCTAAGGCACAAATGAGTTACACCTGGCAAGGGACATAAAAGGAATAATAAGATTTTAAATACTTTAGGAGCAAGAAGGGAAGTGCAGTACCCCTACTTAGCAGGGGAAGGAGAGCTAAGAACTGATGACGAGAAGGAAGTTGAGGTGATTAATGCTCACATTGCTTCAGCCTTCACTTAAACGTTTAATGACGACAGAGACACAACACAATTAACATGGACAACCAGGGGGAAGGAATGCAAGCCAAAACAGGGAAAGAACATGTTAAAGACAATTTAGGTAAGTTCAATGCATTCAAGTCAGCAGGGCTTGATGAAAGCAATCTCAGAACCATTAGCAATTATCTTTGAGAGCTCCTGAAGGACAGGAGAGGTCCCAGAAGACTGAAAAAAGGTAAACATAGTACCAATCTTTAAAAAGGGGAACAAAAAAGACTTAGTGATTATAGACCAGTCAACGTAACTTCAATACCTGGAAAGATACTGGATCAAATGATTAAATAATCAAATTGTTAGCACCTGGAGAAAAATCGAGTTATAAGAAATAGTCAGCATGGATTTGTCAAGAACAAATCATGCCAAACCAATTTAATTTCCTTCTTTGATAGGATTAATGACCTAGTGGATAGGGGAGAAAGTAGATATGATATACCTTGATTTTAGTAAGGCTTTAGACACAGTTCCACATGACACTCTCATAAACAAACTAGAGAAGTGTGGTCTAGATTAAATTATTATAAAGTGGGTGCACAATTGGTTGAAAAACAACTCAGAGTAGTTATCAATGGTTTTCTGTCAAATTGGGAGGATGTGTATAATGGGGCCCCATAGAGTTAATTCTGGGCCCAGTACTATTCAATGTTTTCATTAATGACTTGAATAATGGAGTACAGAGTATGCTTATAAAATCTGCAGTTTACACCAAAGTGGGACGGGTTACAAGCACTTTGGAAGATAGGTTTAAAATTCAAAATGATATTGACAAATTGGAGAATTAGTGTGAATTCAACAAGATGAAATTCAATAAAGACAAGTACAAAGCACACTTCACATAGAAGGAAAAATTCAAATGCAAAACTATGAAATGAGGAATAACTGGCTAGGTGGTAGTACAGCTAAAAAAAGATCTACAGGTTATAGTGGACACAAATTGAATACGAGTAATCAATGTGATGCAGCTGCAAAAAAAGTTTAATATTATTCTGGAGTGTATTAAGAGGTGTTGTACATAAGACACAGGAAATAGCTGTCTTGCTCTACTTAGCACGGGTGAGGCCCCAACTGGAGTACCGTGTCTAATTCTGGTCACCACCATTTAGGAAGGATGTGAACAAATTGGATGGAGTCCATAGGAGAGCAACAAAAATGATCAAAGGTTTAGAAAATCTAACCTTTAAGGAAAGGTTAAAAATGGGGTCCTGTTTAGTCTTGAATAAAGAAGACTATGGGGGGGACCTGATAACAGTCTTCCAATATGTTAAGGGCTGTTATAAAAGGACAGTGATCATTTGTTCTCCACATCCACTGAAGGTAGGACAAGTAGCAATGCACTTAATCTGCAGCAAGGAAAATTTAAGTAAGATATTAGGAAAAACTTTTTAACTATAAAAGCCATTAAGCTCTGGATGAGATTTCCAAGATAGGTCATGGATTCCCCATCATTGGAAGCTTTTAAAAACGAATTGGACAAACACCTGTCAGGGATGTTTATTTGGTCCTGTCACAGTGCAGGGGGGCTGGACTTGATGACTTCTTGAAGTCCGTTCCAGACCTACGTTTCTGATTCCATAATTACAAGAATATTAATTTACTTAAAAAAAATCCTGAAGAAAGGATATCCTCTCCCTTCCCCTTCCTGTGTTATAATCTTCTTTAGTTGTTCTTGTTCTAATACAAATCCAATCTTGCAAAGGGATTCATATGGGCAGACCATAAACATCACATACAATCTATCTGCAGAACAGGAGGGCTTAGATTGTGAAGGCAGATATTTCTCTATTATCAAGTACCATGCATAAATATGGAGGAAGACCAGAAAATCAAACTTCGAATGTAATACTTAATAAAATAATTTAACAATTAAGAACTTTTTTTGGGGGGGGGGGACACGGGGGGCCTAAAAAGGAACCATGTTGATGGTGAAAGGTGCTTGACTGACAGCCCTAAAGACTGAAGTTCTTCTTGTGCCCACAGAACAGGCACAAAATGAAAATTGCAATACTAGATTGCTCACACTATTTCAGTGTTGACCTGGAAGGACCATGTTCACTCACTGTGCCATTGAACCCCTGGCCTGTCTCTTTTGACTATCAACATGAAAGACTCAGACTCAGACTCATAGGTCAGAAGGGACCAATATGATCATC